>PITA01001591.1:69363-95504 GCA_004023965.1 Spilogale gracilis
AAAAAAAAATACTTTTAAGCCAGCTCAATGACCAAAACTTTGACAATTCTTTTATAAGCCACATAAAGCACTGTTTGCCTGACTTAAGTTCGTTTTCTCCAGTAACAAAGGTCAAGATCAAGTCAAGTACTAGCAGCAGAACTTGTTTGGCAAAATAGATGGAGATTAACCTGAGTGGGACTGGAGAGCACCACCTAGTGGTCATCAACTGGCTTCACCGCCTGATGTAAAGAAAACTACTTGTAAAAATTCATGTTTTAATTTGAGTCAGAATGTAGAGTAATGAGAAGTCTAGTAGAGAAGGGAGGGAGTGACAGAGACAGACAGATGGGCATAGAGGGACAAGGAGAAAAAGAAAGAAGCAGAAAACAGAGAAATATATTGGTTAGTTTGCAAATATTTAGGTCTGTTGGTAATTAAAGATTTTATGTCTTAAAGGTGATGGTAAAGAAAATCCTCAGTTTTACAGTTTGTTCAGTAAAATATAAAAACAATAGTTAGTGGGGCACCTAGGTGGCTCAGTCAGTTAAGCGTCTGCCTTCAGCTTAGGTCATGATCTCCCGTGATCTCCAGGTCCTGGGATAGAGCCCTCAGCAAGGAATCTGCTTCTGTCTCTCTCTCTCTCTCAATTAAATAAATGAATTTTTTAAAAAATATATTTCCTCGGGCGCCTGGGTGGCTCAGGGGTTAAAGCCTCTGCCTTCGGCTCAGGTCATGATCTCAGGGTCCTGGGATCGAGGCCTGAATTGGGCTCTCTGCTCGGCAGGGAGCCTGCTTCCTCCTCTCTCTCTCTGCCTGCCTCTGCCTACTTGTGATCTCTCTCTCTGTGTCAAATAAATAAATAAATAAATAATCTTAAAAACTATTTTTCCTCAAAAATAATAGAAGGATATATTAATAATGACAGCGCCATGGGCAACAAATGTATTTTTTTAGCATGGAAATTATCTACAAAATGACAACTATTAAATTATAAATAAAACTTTTTTTCTTTATAAGGCGATAATAAATATATTTAGTTCTTGAAATTAAAGAAAAGCATTTCAGATTCCAACTTTGCTCCCTGCAAGAATTCAAGAATTGAAATATGGGGTGCTTGGGTGACTCAGTTTCTGATTCTTGGTTTCTGCTTAGGTCATAATATCGGGGTTGTGGGATCAAGCCCCATGTCTGGCTCCTGGTTGAGTGTGGAGTGTCGCGGCCGGCGCGACAATGTAAGCTGAACCTGAGAGCAAGGAGATGAAGAAAACAAAGACAAAGAAAAGACATGAGGACAGGAGGGGTAAAGTGGATGATGTCCAAGCAATGTGATTTTATTCAGGGTTACAAGTCATTATATACTGAGCAGTGCACAATCATGCAGAAACATCTATAGAGGGAAAGTTACAGCAAGAATTCCGTCCATACCCCCACAGTTCCCCATATCTCTTTCCCATGACAATGATTCTCTTTCTTCCCACCAAACTACTATCAATAAAGAAAAAGGGAGGCACAGCACATGCCTACATGCTCATGTCTATAACAGAACATGATTAACTGGCCTTCAACTTGCAAGGGCAGAGGCCCAGATAGGCGGGTACCAGGAGTTTCGCTCAACTATTAACTCTAGTCTAACCGGGCGAAAACGCCCAGGCTGGCGAGCTCAGGAGCTCTTACTCAACTGTTGACGCCAGCCTGGCTCTGGGCTCCCCACAGTGGAGCCTGCCTGAAATTCTCTCTCTCCTTCTGTCTCTGCCCCTCCCTCTCCTCCTAACCTTCCCCACTCCCTCGCCCACTCACTCATGCTCTCTCTCTCTCCCTAAAAAGCAAAACAAAACAAAAAAAAAAATGAAAACTAAAGAATAATAGAAAATATATGTATATAAGTAAAAGTTTCTCTTATCATTTGAAGTCTGATTTTCAATTCAGTGGTAAATAGTGTGTTGTGGAAATTACCATGGTATAGTGAAAACAATTCATTGCAGCTGGTAGGACCTGCTTTGGAATCTTTGATTCCATTTAGGTCCAATCAACAAATAATCCTACTGTGTATGTCTACTGCAGCAAATTATCAAAATTCTCACTTACTAAATCTCCTGAAAATCTTCCAAGAAAACTGAATAAAATATTGAGAGAATTACATTGATCAAGCTTTCCTTTTTGCTCTTCTAGAAAGTCAAATTTTAAAGCACCTCTTCATTTGTATTATTCGTAGTCTCTACTATCTTGCTTTAGATTCCAGTATATCTATCTACACTATATCAGTAAGGATCAAGAAAAAAAGAATTAACGACTAATAAGCAATGGCAGGATTGGAGGATAGGACAGAGAAATTTTAAAACCATTTTCAATTATCATTAATTTACCTATATCTGCTAGTTACAGAGAGTAGTCATAACAATTTAAATCTCCAATCTTTTTCCATCATCAAACAAAATCATTTTTTCAATGTTTGCATCAAGATAGTCCCGTAAGAGTCGGGTTGAATACAACTGGATGGAAAATTTACAAGCTCAGATACAATGGGATGAGATCACACATGCCTACAGACAGGGAGAGATGAGGAACCACATTATTCTAATCATTGGATTGTTGGGACGTCAGACCACATACTAGCCAGTGGCTTTGGGTATAACATGGAAATTTGTTTTCTGGTGTTCTCTCAAGCATTTGGCACTTAAAAAATATGTGAAGTAAGAACACTGCATCTGCATCTCTTAAAGTTTCTTAAATTCTAGTCACTAAGATTATTCCTGACTCACCATACAATCCTATATCTATGATTGATTAAGTATAATCTGACAGGGCACCTGGGTGGCTCAGTCGTTAAGTGTCTACCTCCGGCTCAGGTCATGGTCCAGGAGTCCTGGAATTGAGCTCCGCATCAGGCTCAAGCCCTGCATTGGGCTTCCTGCTTGGCGGGAAGCCTGCTTCTCCCTCTCTCACTCCCCCTGCTTGTGTTCCCTCTCTAGCTGTGTTTCTCTCTGTCAAATAAATAAATAAAATCTTTTTTAAAAAAAGTATAATCTGACAGAATTTATTCTGGAAAATACAATTTTGTGTGTAGGCCGTATATTCGATACTGTATAAACATTATGTTTATTTTTTCCAACTAACAAATAACTTAAAATTTTTGAAAGCTTAAGATCCTTTATAATTCTGTTTAATAGGCAGTTATAGTCTCCAGTTTCTTAATATCTTTAGTAATACAATATTAAATGTTGGAGTATATTTCACAGGACTTCATTTAAAATGCCAAAGTATCTAGAACTTAACTTTTGTATATTTCACAGCTCTTACTATTATTTTTTTAAATGTTTATTATCCTTTTTGTTTCTTATGTAAAGTAACTAACCTTGGAGGGAATCACTAAATTCACTAACTTTCAGAATGGTTTCCATGTCATTACTCATCTCAAATTTAGAGATACTGCTCTCATGATTTTATAAACAGTGTCACTTCAAATCACTGGTTAGGATCTAGGAAGAATATTTAAAGAAGAGTGTGTGTGTGTGTGTGTGTGTGCACGCACGCGCGCGCTCACATGCGTGCACACGTGCCCACACACCTGCTTTAGGTTTTTTGCAAAATACAGGGTTTTGCTCAAGTTATTTCAGTTGATGAGGATCCAGTTGGTTGGCTGCACAGGGAAAAAGGAGAAGGAGGAATCATAGGCACTGGTTAGTTGTCAAGTGAATTTGAGACAATCCAAGCACCCTGACCCTATAGGAAAAAAAAGTACCACGGTGCTGTTGGCCCTCACAGCACCAGGGCAGCTTTAGAAATCTGGCCCCCTTGTCTGCCTACCACAGTAGGAGTCCTGTATCCCGCTCTAGTATTCTGCCACCAAAGTGCTCAACTACTATGTCCATTTCACCTCTAGCTACCTATCTCAGGTTTCAAGACACTACAAAGGTATAGTAATCAAAACAGTATAGTAATGGCACAAAAATCAGTGGAACAAGTAGGCCTAGAAATAAACCCATGTTTATAAGGTCAGTTAACCTACAACAAAGGGGCAAGAATATCCAATGGGAAAAAGACAGTCCCTTCAGTAAATGATGTTGGGAAAACTGTCAGCTCCATGCAAAAGAATGAAACTAGACAACTCTCTTACCTCATACACAAAAATAAACCCAAAATGGTTTAAAGACTAAATGTGAGACCTGAAGCCATGAAACTCCTAAAAGAAAACATAGGCAGTAATCTCTTAGACATCAGTCCTGGATATGTCTCTTCAGACAAGGGAAACAAATGCAAAAATAAACTATTAGCAAAAACAAACTGTTAGTTTATTTAAAAATAAACTACAGATGTTTAAACTGTTAAACATCAAACTAAAATTAAGCTTTTGCACGATGAAGGAAACCAGCAACAAAACAAAAAGTGACCTGTTGAATGGAGGAATGTATTTGCAAATGATTTACCCAATGAAGAACTCTTTATCCGAAATATACAAAGAAGTTATACAACTCAACACCAAAAATACAAATAATCTGATTAGAGTAGAGGACATGAGTAGTCATTTCTCCAAAGAAGACATATAGATAACCAACAGGGACATGAAATGACGCTCAACATCACCCATCATCAGGGAGTCAGAAATCAAAACCAGGATGATACATCACCTCACACCAGTCAAAATGGCTAGTATCAAAAACACAAGAAATAACAAATATTGACGAGGATGTAGAGAAAAAAGAAACCTCATACACTGTTGGTAAGAATGTAAATTGTTGCAGCCACCATGGAAAACAGTACGGAGGTTCCTCAAAAAAATGAAAAATAGAAATGTCAAATGATCCAATAATTTAACTTGAGTATTTCCCATTTACCATTGGGATTTACCATTTGAAAACGTAGATGTACCCTATGTTTTTTGTTTGTTTGTTTTGTTTTTTGTTTTTGGGGTGTTTTGGGCACCCTATGTTTACTGCAGCATTATTCACAATAGCCAAGATATGGAAGTGGCCTAAATGTCCATCAATAGATGAACAGATAAAGAAGATGTGGTGTATAGGTGCAATGGAAAATTATTCATCCATAAGAAAAGAATGAGATCTTGCCATTCGTGACACACGTGCCCACACACCTGCTTTAGGTTTTTTGCAAAATACAGGGTTTTGCTCAAGTTATTTCAGTTGATGAGGATCCAGTTGGTTGGCTGCACAGGGAAAAAGGAGAAGGAGGAATCATAGGCACTGGTTAGTTGTCAAGTGAATTTGAGACAATCCAAGCACCTAGAGACAGACCTAGAGAGTATTATGCTAAGTGAAATAAGTTGGGGAGAGAAAGATAAATACCATAGGATTTTACTTATATGTGGAATCACAAATACACAAAATAACTGATCAAACAGATACAGACTCATAAATACAGGAAACAACCTGGTGGCTGCCTGAGGGTTTAAGAGTAAGGATATGGGTGAAATAGGTGAAGGGGTTCAAGAGGTACAAGCTTCCAGTTATAAAATAAATGAATAGTCCCAGAGATGAAAAGTACAACATAGAGAATATAGTCAATAATACTGTAATAATAGATGAGAACTGCACTTATCATGGAGAACATTGTGTAATGTACAGAATTGTTGAGTCACTAAGTTGTACACCTGAAACTAATATAACACTGTATGTCAACTATACTTCAATAATAAATTTTTAAAAAAAAAACGCAAGTACAAATTCTTTTGTGCTTAAAACTGCCAGGTGATATTAAGTTAATAATACCCAATATAAGTTTCAAATTCTCATTGCGCTTTCTGTTCTTAAAAAGGTAGTATTGTCCACTCAGTTGCCACGAGCTTAATGATTAATATGTAGTTTTAATACAAGGCTTTTAAAATTAGGAGATATTGAAAGAGTTTAACAAATATTTGTTTCAAGGTAAGGAAGAATCTGTACTTCCCATGAAGATGATATAATGTTTCAATTTACACAGACTTATTAGCACAGGAAAATTAAGCACCTGTTTTGAAGAACACAGGGTTCAGAGATCAGGAGCCAACAGATGTTGTTTCTATTGATGTATAAAGAGCCTGCTCATTTCCTAATGGCTCTGTTTCACTACCATGCTTTTATTCCTGAGGACGTCACTGGAAATACGACAAAGTGAAAACTTTGTCTTTCATTATTTATGGCCCTAGGAAAGCTGAGAACAAATGAAGCATGGACTTCACACTGAGGTCATTTATTTTAACCCAAATTTCCAGTTAAGACCACTGAGGCATAATGCATTCAAGGGGAAGCTGTAAGACTGAATAAGTTTATGCTCAGGCTTTGGTATCTTACCAGAACAAGTGTATATTTTGGTGTTTACAAAGACACTCCAAATGATCTTCACCTTAGGAACTAGCAAACTGCTTCAAGAAAACTTTTTTTTTTTTAAGATTTTATTTATTTGACAGAGAGAAACACAGCTAGAGAGGGAATACAAGCAAGGCGAGTGAGAGAGGGAGAAGCAGGCTTCTCATAGATCCAGGCTCGAGCCCTGGACTCCGGGATCATGACCTGAGCCGAAGGCAGATGCTTAATGACTGAGCCACCCAGGCACCCCTGCTTCAAGGAAACTTAAAAGAGTTTTGCAAGTATTAGATGGCTTATATGAACAACATTCTATGAAAGATGGGATTAGATACAGATGATAAATTATCATATAGGTAGATAGAAATATGGTGTGCAAAATTATTATTAGAGAGAGTGACTGAAGACAAAAGAGTTAAATAATAGATCAAAAATGTTTTGACCAAAGTGAGCAGTAATAGGGTCTAGATTCTGAAGTCTAATTCAGTCTGTGCCATTATAAAGGACTAGCTAAATAATGCTCACA
Source organism: Spilogale gracilis (assembly GCA_004023965.1). Lineage (NCBI taxonomy): Eukaryota > Metazoa > Chordata > Mammalia > Carnivora > Mephitidae > Spilogale > Spilogale gracilis. The sequence goes on from PITA01001591.1 coordinate 76,168, forward strand.
TTTTTAGCTTTATTCAGATATAAATCATATACAAAAATATTACACACATCTAATGTATGCAAACTCTTGATGACTTTGGACATATGCAAAGTTTCTGTCATGCAGAATGAACAAGGAAAAAATATCTGCTCTACAGCATAATACCTATAGTTAACAGCGTTGTTTCTTGCACTGGAAAATATTCTTCATTGTTTACAATGTGTGTCAATGTAGGAGAATTGGAATGAATAGAAATAATTGACTTCATCCAGTTTATTTTATATATAGCATGGAATTGTGTATAATATTTTTTAATTTTAAAAATAATTCAGACTGTGGTACTATATCTAGCTTCTCATTATTAATTTTAGTAGTTTCTTCTTTAACCCAGTTATGTATGTTAGGCTTTTCAAGAACATTGGGTTATTGAGTTTCCCTTCAGATAAGTAACAATTTTTTAGATTTTATCAATTCTCTTGTTTTAACTATTTTCCAAGTTCTTGAGTCCTTATTTGTTCTATACTCTGTACCATTTTTGTCATTGTGCTCTTCCTCTGACTTGGGGAATGAGATTAGTTTTACCTTTCCTACAGAATTTTCCCTTCAATCCATAATGCTTTCAACAATTCTTGCTGTTCATTCTCAAATTTCATTGGTTATGTGTTTAATTCAACTATTTTTAAATTTCATCTGCTTGAGCTATTAAATATTTAAGGTTTGGGATTTGCTGTGGAGTAGCTCTTTGGATACATTTCATGTTTTGATATGAAATAGTTTCACTTTACTTTCTCTAAATAGTGTACAGTTTGGATTTTATTTTGTATCTAGTAATAATTTAGGTGGTTGTCCTTAATAATTTATTTTTTAAGGTATACAAATTTTAAAATGACTGCCTTTGTTATTAAAATATCTGGCCTTTGGATATAATTTGTTTTATTATTTGCATGTTTCATAATATTCTACAACTGCTTTTATTAAGTTCTCTGTAAACTTTTAACACTTTTTGCATGAAATATTTCCAAGATACATAGTTAGCTAAAATGGTTCATGAGAGTTATATTGTCATTGTGAACCATATTTATTGATATAAAATTATCCTGTTAATAATTTGCCTTGAATTATCCTTTCTTCGAAATGTAACATTGCTTCTTTTATTGTCTCCACTTGCCTTATAATTTTTTATCATCCCTTCCTTTTTTATTCACATGTCACTACTTTAGATGAATGTTTATACACAATTTACTGTTAAAATATCCTTTTAAATTACTATGAGAATGTTGCTATGTATTAGGAGAGATTGACCAGTTTATGTCTATTGTCATAACTAAAATAACTGTTTTCTTCCTCTTTTAAGAAAATACACTGTTGATTTTTTATGTTTTGTTGCATAGACTAACTATTCTTTTTTTTAAAAATATTTTATTTATTTATTTGACAGAGAGAAACACAGCTGGAGAGGGAACACAGCAGAGGCAGTGAGAGAGGGAGAAGCAGATTTCCCGCCAAGCAGGGAGCCTGAGTGGGGCTCTATCCTGGGTCTCCAGGATCATGACCTGAGCCGAAGGCAGTTGCTTAACCAACTGAGCCACCCAGGTGCCCCTAGACTAACTATTCTTAGCTTTTATCTACTCCAGTGATTTCACAGAGATATACACAACTTTAATATATGCTGCTAGTCACATTAAGATTAAAAAATAAAAATACTATACTTTTCTGATTTTCAAAATCAATAGTGAATTTGCCTTATCCCACCATATGTAAAATGGGAATTTACTTAGTTTTGCTTCTCTTCATCCTAAATTGGTAAGTATAATCTGGGGAGTTCAATATGTGTTAGTCACATCAAATTACTATTTTCAGTATTACGTGTTTTTTTTTTCTTTTAAGAATTACTTTCCACACTTAAAATATTTTAAAGAAATATTTAACATAATTGTTGGTTACATATTTTGTATTGAAATGTTCTCTATACTCCTCCCATTCCTTTAATACTACAAACTCCTCATTTTAGGATCATAAACCTTTATTTCTCTGTTGACTTGTGCATGCCTGGACATATTTCTCAAGAAGCATATTTTTGGTGTTACATTTTCTACACTATTCTGAATTTATCTTTTCACTATAATCATATATAAACTATAATTTGAGTGGATATAATTTTTTTAAAGATTTTATTTATTTATTTGACAGAGAGGGAACACAAGCAGGAGCAGGGAGACTGATGTGGGGCTTGATCCCGGGACTCCAGGATCATGACCTGAGCCAAAGGCAATCCGCTTAACCAACTGAGCCACCCAGGGACCCCGAGTGGATATAATTTTTTTAATCAAAAATTTCCTCTTCACAATTCTGTAAATATTAGCCCAAACTTATGTCTGATGGATGTTTGGGTTGTTTCCACCTTTTATAACACATTGGTGCACGAGTTTTTGTGTAGATACCTGCTTCAGTTCTTCCTTATTCTTTTCTGTATATTGCCAGAAAGGGACTTGCTGAGTCATATGGTAATTCTATGTTTAACTTGAGAAGCCTCAAAACTATGTTCCACAGCAGCCTCACCATTTTACATTCCCATCAGCAATGAGCAAGTCCTCTAATTTCCTCACATCCTCACCAATATTTGTTATTTCCTTAATTATTATTATTATTATTATTATTATTATTATTATTACTGCCACCTTAGTGGGCATCTATCTCATTGTGGTTTAACAGGGTTTCAATTATAGTAATTTTGTAATACATTTAAGATCTGCTTTAGCAAGTATCCTTCCAGTTTTTCTTTGGAAACTATCTTTGTTTAATTATTTTCCAAAGGGACTTTATAATAATTCTTTGGGGTTCTAAAAAAAAAAAAGGGAATTCTCATTAGTATTGTGATAATTTTATGGACAATTTGCATCTCTATAATTTCAAATATTCTTTTTTATCTCTTAATAAGACTCTGTGCTTTTCATTTAGATCCTGTAGGTTTTCATTACATTTTTTCCTAGATACCTGATACTAACTGGTTTGGCTATCATAAGGGAAAGCGAGCTCCTGGCATTGTAATTTTATTTTGTAACCATAATCCAAAGGCTGAACCCAGACTAAAAGCAAGATGTTTTATTTTGAACTTTTTTTCACTTCAAAAGCTTTAATTAACAATGTTTCTAACCTCTTTTGAAAAATTAAAAGATCTGGCCTGTTCCCTCTAGTTACCAATTGGCTGCAATTAAGTTGCTCTGTCTCTTTTCCATTGAGAACACACTTTCTAAGTTACTTTCATCTCTACTATTCCTTTTATTGAAAAACTAAGGCTGAGTAAGAAGAGACAAACTTGACTGTTCTTGTTGAAAGGCTGGTGTATTTATCCATATTAGTTGGCGTTGCACCTAGGGACACTTCTGTCCCACCCTCACCCCCCAACTCTAAGGCAGAATCCCAGGCTCCCAGGGCTTTGCATAAAGCCTTGAGGTAGAAAAGCTAAGAGATACAGATGGTGCTTGAAGTGCGAAGCAAGCAAGTATCCACCAGATCACAGCCAAAATCAAAGGCAGGCAGAGAGGAAGGGGCTGGAGACACCAACGGCATCTCCCAAAGCATTTCTTTGTCAAATGTGGGAAAAGAAAGATAAAAACCAAATGGAGCACATATTTGAATAAAGCATCTCTGTGTCAAAAAAGATACAACTTAAGACTCCATTATAGGGGCACCTGGGTGGCTCAGTTGGTTGAGCGACTGCCTTCGGCTAGGGTCATGATCCCGAAGACCCAGTATCTAGCCCCGCATCAGGCTCCCTGCTTGGCCGGAAGCCTGCTTCTCCCTCTCTCACTCCCCCTGCTTGTGTTCCCTCTCTCACTGTATTTCTCTCTGCCAAATAAATAAATAAAATCTTTTTTAAAAAAAGACTCCATTATGAAACAAACCATAATGACAGCTGCAATGTGGTACAAAAACATTCAAGTTATAAAAGTTAATGTACCAGGAAAAAGACTGAAATTTCTACTGTTTTTTAAATGCAAATAAAATATGTGATATTGCTATAAGATGGAGTGATAATTAAATGAAATGTTGTCCTAGCATCGGAATCTTTTTACAGACAGTAAATTTGTTTTAAATAGTGCCAGGAAGCACAGGAGAAATTGGGTGACCTGAATGAAGACAAGCATTCATCAAGTTAGTCCTCTTGGAAACCCTGGTGTTTGGATTATTGAAGGCAAGGAGGATAAATCACAAAATACCTTCCGTTTCACATTAAAAAATAGCAAATCATTTATATCTTCTAATGCAGTTAATGAGTATTCAGTTATAAATCAGAGCACCTGGTGACCTATAGCTATTTGTAATGGCAATGTGTATTTTGATGTGACTAAGGTGTGTAAGGCATACTGCTCAAGACAAAATACGCAAAGTAGTTTTATAAGTCTATTTCTGTGCTGAGAAAATTCTGGACATCTCAAGGTGGTGTGCTCAAAAGTAGTATAAATGATTACAAATGATGCTCCTACAAATGGTTAGGGTTAACACTGAGCTAATTAGAATATAAAATAGAGAACAATTATACACCACTATGCACTAGGCATTTTACTGAACAATGTATTTGTGCATATGTATGTACACATATATTTACATCTATTCAATTTATATTTATTCAATATATACAACCCCACAGGATAGTTTCCATTATTACTCAATTTTGCAGACAAGGAAAATGAGGCCTTGTTCCTAATTACCTAAATTGTAGAACTTGGGTCCCATCTAGATATTTTTTTCTTAAGACCTCCATTTCTCTCCATGACCCTAATATATTTTTTTTCATTCATTCTACAAGTATTTATTAAACATACCATACACTTAACCTTTGATTTATTATATGATGCCAATTGCTTACAAATGCTGTTTACCATTCCTTCAATCATGGTGGGATTATTTTGCTCTGATGTAATGACTCCGCTTATGTCCCAGAGACTATCTTTTATTTACCTTGTCTCTTTTCTGGAATTCACCCTTCACCCCCCTTTCCTTCTGTCATTCCATCTAATCTATCCACTCTTATTCCTCTTGATTGCATGCTAGTCTAGACCCATTCTTCTTTATCCTGAGTCAATTAATCTTAATGCTACCACAGAAAGCATATGAGCTCAGGTCCTGACCCTACCATTGATAATCTGTGTAGTTTGGCAGGCTCAGTGTTCTCATGTTTATAATGTAGCTTTTACCCCTGGAGGTGATTAATCTTTTCCATCTTTTTCTGCCCTAATCTATGCCCCTGTAAACTGACATCAACTGACTTCAACTTCTGCCAGTGGCACCTTGGCTCCAGCTCTCCTTGGACTCTGGAGACACTCCCTTTTCCCTTCTAGCCTCCTCAACCAATAACCATTTGCCACTGTTGCTGGGCCGCTAGACCCTCAGCATCTTTCATTGGTTCCTTTAGCCCTGTCCCTACCCTTTTTTTAAAAAGATCTAATCTATTTAATTGACGAGAGAAACACAGCTAGAGAGGGAACACAAGCAGAGGGAGTAAGAGAAGGAGAAGCAGGTTACCTGCCGAGCAGGGAGCCAGATACAGGGCTTGATCCTCAAACTCAGGTCAGGATCATGACCTGAGATGAAGGCAGACACTTAAAGACTGAGCCACCCGAGGCGCCCCATCTTCACCTTTTTAAAAGTCTTTTCAGTAGAATTATCTAAGTAATTCTACTTCCCATGAAATATCTCACTGATACAGGAGGATTAAGTGTAATGAAACCATATAACATGTAGTTATTAGTAACAGCTATTATGATAGAAAGCTATTAAATCACCTTTCCAAAGTTTTCAGTAGAGCCAAATATTTTGAAACTCACTCTTCCTGCAGATTTGAAATAGACTTGTTATATCAGAAGTATTTAGATGCAGCCCTAATATTTCATGGTAGTTAGCAGTTTTTAATGCACACTTTTAAAATGACATCTGGGCCAGTTTAATGGGACTATATATACACATCACATTAGCACTAAGATAAATATTATTTACTAAAGCTTTTAGGATGAGTAAAGGTTATATGTCTTTTATTCTACTGGAATATAAAAATTTGAATGGCATTTATTAGAATATTAGTTGTGAAGCAAGCAAAAGTTAAATAAACACATCCTCTAAATATTTACTGTGGTTTCCCAGTGGTTGAGTGCCGTAAATTATACAGATTTACAAGTCTTAAGAATGTCAGTTAGTTAGACAAGCTGCTGCATGACCTCTGGTTAATAATAACCCCACATAACCCTCCAGTACTTCTAACGTACAAAACTGAAAATCCCTCCCCATGTATTCTAACTTACCAGAGCCCAATCTACTTCTTTCTCTCACTCTATGGTTTACCATGCTCCTCACTCATCCCCAGCACATGTGTGTGCATGAGCAAGTGTGCAAACATAGACAGTGACTATTTGGAAGAGGCTACCAACACAAAATAGTTGAATAGTAAGAATCCATAAGGTTGTTGAGTGCCAGGGCACCTGGGTGGCTCAGTCGGTTAAGCATCTGATTCTTGGTTTTGGCTTAGGTCATGATCTCAGGGTCTTGGGATCAAGCCCACTGTAGGCTCTGTGCTCAGCAGGGAATCTACTTGAGATTTCTCTCCCTCTGCCCCTCCCCCTATTCACACGCTATCTCTCTCACTCAAAAAATAAACAAATAAATCTTAAAAAAAAAAAAAAAGTCTGGGGCGCCTGGGTGGCTCAGTTGGTTAAGCGACTGCCTTCAGCTCAGTTCGTGATCCTGGAGACCCAGGATCGAGTCCCACATCGGGTCTCTCTGCTCGGCGGGAAGCCTGCTTCTCCCTCTCTCAGTCCCCCTGCTTGTATTCCCTCTCTAGCTGTGTTTCTCTCTGTCAAATAAATAAAATCTTTAAAAAAAAAAATGTCTGTTGAGTGCCACCAGATAGGTTTTTTTAGTTGCTTATATTAACTTTGTAACTATACCAAGCACAATCTTTTTGAATGAAACAATAAATATGCAAATATTTACAAAGTACCTACTGTGTTTTGGATACATTCAATGCCACCATGTTGTTTTGTTTTAGTTTCACAAAAATCCAAAATGTAAAGAATTAATCTATCTACTTCACAGATAAAGAGAATAGCTCACAGAAGTCAATGTAATAAATGTCTGCTACCTCTTAATCTGTTCGACTTCTGCATCACGAATGAATTGAGCTCTATGTCCAGATGTTCAGAACTTTATAGAACACCTGTGATAAAACTGTACTTGCCTAGAATTAAAGCCATTTGGTTAAGTTTAAATTCTCCTCCTGCTGCCATTTCTCTACAAAAGTGCTACCTTTTGTCCAATAATCACTTCTTGACAGAATTGGTTCAAGGTCATGACTTATTAACCATAGACTGCCTCCATTGCTGACTCTTTCCAGCTGAATTCTGTGTGTTTGTAGACCTCTAACTAGATGTATTGGTGTACTCACATATACTAGCATGAGAATTAGTTATGTTTTTAGTTAAATTCTGGCCAAAATATTGAAATACTTCCAGCAATGTCAATTGGGTGGTGGTAGCCTGGCACATTATTCTGTTCAAGTAACAAATTTATAAACAAACTAACTTTGAACTCAAGCAAAATACAGTTTTTTGGTGGCTGTCAGGTCTGTTTCTATAAAACATAACTTCTCTCCATTCATTCAGCAAATATTCTTGAACTCCTTCTGAGGGTCAGCTGTGCTTTTGGCTGCCAGGGATACAAGAGAACAAAGTCCCTGTTATATCGGGACCCTTTAGAATGGTGAACTGATGTGGAAAAAGCAAACTAACTAATAAACAAGATGGTGGAGGAATAAGGTCCATGGCAATACTAAACAAGATGTCTGACTGCAAGGAGGCACAATGGTAGGTGGACAACAGTGTTTCAGTCAGACTGATCAAAGAAGGCCTGTTTGAGAAGGAGGTGTTTAATCAGTGATCTGATTAAGAAAATTGAACCAACCATTGCTTACAGATTCGGGAAAGGGTCCTTCCAGGAGATAGCCAAGCCACTAAAGCTAACAAGTCTGACTTGTTTAAGGGAGAGAAAGAAGGCCAGTGCAGCTCAACATGGTGAGCTGAGGTCAGAGGCTAGATCAAGGGGACCTTGTTAGGACTGTAATTATACTTTTAAAAAGAATATTTTCGCATATTTTTTGCTTTGTGACCATGTTCTGAAAGGTTTGGTATATGGGAAGTCCAACTATCAAGCAACAGAAAATTACCAATCTAGTTACTTGTGGAGTTTTTGTTTTTGTTTTTGATTTCTATTTATTTGAGAGAGAGAGAGAGAGCACTAGGGAGAGGGGTGGCAAGCAGAGGGAGAGGGAGAAGCAGGCTGAGCAGGGGGCCTGACATGACCTGAGCCAAAGGCAGATCCTTAACTGACTGAGCCACCCAGGTGTTCATGCCTGTGGTACGTTATTCACGGTATGCACACTATGTGATACACACGATATATTTCTATTTTTCTTGGTGAAAGAACAACTTCTTGGTAAGATCTCATTTTTACCCACACATAAAAGGTAGATTCATCCATGCCCTCCATTGTTTCAACTTTTGAAGAATAAATCTTGTTTACCTCCAAGGAAGACACAATCCTTTGACATGTCTCCTCCTCAGGGGAAAATATCTTTTGTGACTCAGAAGTGATTCATAATCCAAAAGGCAACAAGAGGGTTACCAGGAATGTCACTGATTGGAGCCAAAATGGAACACACTAGTGTAATGTTCCCTAAAATATACCATTGCATGCAAATACCAAGTGCTTGACATTTTTGCAGAAAAAAATGAGAAGCCAGTGTGCTCCAACTTCTTCCAATGGCATTATAATAGATTGTTCCCTAAGGAAGACATTCACAATTTGCTCTATGGAGGCTAGAATCTTTGCTCTTTTCTTTGTTTGTTTGTTTGTTTGTTTTTGTTTGTTTGTTTGTTTTGAGCAATAAACCCCAGTACCTAAAACAGTGCCTTACTACAAAATGGATGCATAATAAATATGTGATGAATGAATGAAAGTTTATAGGGTTCTCCACTACAAGGGGTTATTTATATTCAGATTAGATTAGTTATTTGTATACAAACTGGAGAAAAATTCCTATTCAAGATTTTAACAAGGACTGAAAAAATGTATATGATTGACATATTTCTGGATCTCTGCACTGCATTTGAATTGTTAATTTTGCTAATCAGTCTTGGTACAACAATTCCAAAATGCCTATTTGTTTTGAATGTACACTAAGAATAGACAACCATGCTGAGCTAGCAGCACTAAAGCAATTTGCAGGAAAAGAGCACTCAATTTCTCCAGATGAATCTGGAGGAAAGTTTCTGTAAGTGTTGAAACTCAAACTTTATACCAGAGTTCTTAATGCATAATGAATCATTGAAAAGCAATTTGAAACTGGAATGGTTTGCACAAAATGATTTATCATGAGACTCAAGTTATTATCATGTGCTCTTCTTGAAAGGGATGCATCGATGTTTTAACAGACACAAGAACACAGTTGTTGATTTGTCAACAGCTCTACTATCTTCCCAACTGCTGAACAGAGCCTTCTAGCAATAAGAACCCATACAATATGGGCGTGACAGGCATGACTTCTGCAACCACACTACCTCCTTACCAACCATAGATACTTGTATGAGGTTCTCCATGCCTCAGTTTATTGATCTCTAAAAATGTAAGTGATAGTATACATAAACCCAGTCATCTGTATCTCCAGGTGAATTATCATTTTAATGGATAAATAATAACAGAAGTAATTGATTTCTTTCAAGTTGACCTGATGACCAATTCACTATGTAGTTAGTTATTAATTCTTCCCAGACCTGGAGTCCCTGAACTTATTTAAGAATAAAAGCACAGTACTTAGATTGTGCTATAGGAATAAGTTATAGAAAACTTGAGAGAGACTACCTGTGTGATTTCCCTTCCTTACTGCAAGTCTCTTTCAATTGAACCATTCATATAATTGAAATGGAAGTAGCTATGTTGGCCTAATGATCAAGAAACTGTTTGTTTGCCTTTTCATTTGCTTCCTGAGAAAATCATTCATATTTCATTTGGCCTTCTAGATCTTGTATTATTTTTTTATTATCATGGCTACCAACAATGGTATCTAATGATATTGAAAATCCAAATTGGGTTGGTTGGCTTGTTTGTTCACAGCTTCTCTTGACACAACGGTTTCAGTTAGGTAGAAAGAATGTAGAATCATTTGGGGGGACCAATGTCTGCTAAGATCTCAGGTTTGTAGATCATTGTCAAGTAAAAAAGGTAAGTGAGTCAATGCTCTAGCTGAGTGAGCTAACATAAAACAAAGGAAAATCAAAATGTTAAACACTATTCAGTGCACAGTATTGCATCACTATATGAAGGAAGCTTTACAGCATAAAGAACTCACCCTTCTGGTTGTCATAAAATTATAAATACAGTGGAGATGGTAAATGCACTGGAAAATCCTTCATACCCACTCTCAGCCTATGAGGAGTTGAGAGGATGAGTTTAAGTCTCATCTATCTTCTAATCAATTTCCTGGCTCAGTCATTAGTTACTCAGCGGTTTCTGGTCAAGCCATTTCAAATGGTATCTGAGGCTAATGTTTTGTCAGGTAGCTTACATCATTTGCAAGAGACACTCTAAATTGATGTTGCTGTTCTTTTGCTGCCAAAAATATAAAGAAAGACTATAATAAAGGGACACAAACAAGCCAAAACGTTATATGCTCCTTAAAAAGGAGTAATCAAATTGAATGTTTTTTTTAACTTAGAAATTAATTATGAGACTCATTTCTAATATTTGGACAAACATTTTCCAATTTTTCATTAAAATATGGCCATGCCCTCTTATCACCTCTTCACACATCTGCAATTTAATGTTAATCCTTACCTCTCATTTAGGAAAAATAAAACAAACAAATCTCCCTTACAGGTAATAGTCACCATTTTTTTTCTAGCCAAATCCAAGTCTTGTTCATGATGTAAATATTTCAGAGAGCTCTATTTCTAGCCTTATCATCTTCTGCTCCAACATCCTCAAGAGTCAGATAATCTACATACCTTTTGCACAAGATTTGGAAATTTTGTCATTAGTAAGATAGGATTTATCACCACTTATTTGGCTGCTGATTAAAATTATCCAGAATAGAAGAATGATTGAGATGGGGAGGGAATTTATATATTTCTCTTTTTTTACGGTGCTCAATAAATATTTATTGAATGAGTGAAATCTAGCTTTACAAAAATGTTTAACTTCCAAAAAGTATTAGAAATCAGTTTGTCTCTCCTCCCAAAATTTCAATAACAGGTAAGTCAGCTTTGTAGGAAATCAACTCGAGCCCCTGCATAAAGCTTAGATCTTCAGAAGAGAGGAAAAAACTGTGTAAAAAAAAATCCACATGGCTAAAGGAGTCAACAAGAAAACATGTAAGGCTCCCCTGTAGCTCCAGGTGAGAAAAATAAAAGCCATCTGTAGAGAATTCCAGTAACAGCAAGTGTAGAAGAGCTTAGTGTATTCAAGGAACAAGGAGGCTGATATGGATATTGCAAAATGTGGGTAAAGAGATCATTTCAAACCTTGCAGACCCTCATAGTCCATGATCAGAACTTCTCCTAAGGGGAATGATGAGAAGTCACAGTAAGATCTTGAGAAATGGAGAGATTCTCCATATGGCAGTTCCACCTGCTATATGGAGAATAGATTGGAAGGGGATAAAGGTGGAGACATGAGAACATTTGGGTGTTCTAGTAGAATAATCCAGAAAAGATGGATGGTAGCACAATGAGTTAGACTATGTTGGTAGGGAGACTTGGTGAGAAATGGTCAAAATATGAGTTAATATATTTTAATATGCATTTTCTTTTGAAAGAATTATAGATTAAAAAATGTTTCAAAATAATACAGAAAATCCCCATATCCTTTACCTAGATTTCCCTAATATTAACATCTTATATGACCTTGGTGCATTTGTCAAAACTATGAAAACAATATTGGGTACATTATGAACAAACTGCAGACTTTATTTGGATTTGATTAGTTTTTCCACTTTTTTTTTCTGTGCCAGCATCCAATCCAGGGTACCATGTTGCACTTAATCTTTTCTAACCTATGACAATTTCTTAGTCTTCCCTTGTTTTCTACAACCTTAATAGTTTTGAGAAGCACTGGTCAGGTATTTTTTAGAAGGTTCTCCAACTTGAGTTTGTCTGATGTTTTGCTCATGATTAGACTGGGGCTATGAGACATCAGAGTAGATGCCACAGAGGGGAAGATGGAATGCCCGTCACATCACATCAGAGCAGTGAGTGCCAGTTAACACTATTTTTTTGCAACTTTCCTCTATGAAATTATGTCAAAATGAAAAGGTAAAAAAATATATTGAAACTTTTTTAAATCTTATTTTACTCATGTGAACCTAAATGTTTGTTCATGCTTTCTATTTCTCTGTCTTCTATTTCTGTTCTTTCTATTTCTGTTTCTATGCTTTATATTTCTATTCTGGATGTTTACTCTGTAGTCACTAACATATTCTGACATATCCATTGTTGTTCAAGATTCATATCTGTGTCTCTGATTATTTAGTGTCCTATAGGTCAAACTTAGTTGTTTGCTTACTGGTGAGTCTTAGAGCCTAGATCAACATTAAGCACTTGACACATTTTATGAGCTTTTTTTCTCAGTTTTATTCAAAGATGGCGTAGATTGTTGACCAGGGTGAGTCAGGATAGGGTTCATCTTTAGGGTACAGCACTGCTATGATCCCCTGCTATGAAGCAAATTCTCCTGGGCCAAAAGGGACATAATCACACGTATCCAGAATACAGTGTTAATGGTTCAGTTAATGTGTTACAAAGCCAATAATTTCCCAGGTCCAGTAGAACAAATGAAACATAAAAGCAAAAGAGAAGGAAAAGAGAGAAATGAAGAGAGGGAGAAAAGAGGAAGCTTAAAGGATTCATCCCCCACTATCAGGAAAGTAATAGTGAAAAGGTGAGAGCACTGAAAAGGTAGACCTTAAGGAAAAGGTTCACTTGACTGAGGGACCAAATGGCCAGAGGGCAAGAGCGCCACCCTGAGCGCAAACCCTGAGGCGAGAGACACCTGAGGCAGGCACCGCCCCTCAAACCCTGTGCTTCACTTCACTCTGCAGCTCCATTGCCTTACCTGTAAAATGATGGGCATTCATACTTAAGGAATATAGCTCTTCCTTTTCAGCTGAAACATTTCTCTTGCATGATATAGCAGTACTTTGATATACTTTTATATACTCTTCTTCTCTTGCATTCACATGATAGAGCGGTACTTTTATATACTTTTTTTATTTTATTTACTTTTTATATACTTTTATATACTCAATGACCAGGAAAGTAAATAGCAAAAATTAATAATAAGAAATATTTTTAAAAAAATTTTTAGTAACATATAATGTATTATTTGCTTCAAGGGTACAGGTCTGTGAATCATCAGTCTTAGACAATTCACAACACTCACCATAGCACATGCCCTTCCCAATGTCCATTTTCAATGAATTGTCTTACTAACCATATGTCTAAAACTAGGGAAAAAAAACTTTTTTTGTATATAGAGGTATATTATGTATGCAGCTGACATAATGTGGAAACATTGTATGAATATATACTTCTTCACACTTCCACACAGCCTTCCCAGAAGTCAGAAAGCAGCTCCATGTCATAAACTATAAGACAATCACCCCATACTTGTTCTATGCTTTTTCTGCCATTTTTTGGGTGGATGACTTCTCTCTAAAGTGAAATGAGATCATCCCAAGATAATAATAGAGTTGAATAATTTTTTTCAATAAATATTTTGGAAGTACACATTGCTATTATGACAATACACTATACTCAGAATAAATTAATCAATCTGTCAAGTCTTCAAGTAAAAGTCACAATTAATTTCTTCACACAACAAAAATGGATATGTGCATTTAAAATTGAAAGGAAAAAAAGTTTATTACCTGAACCATCCATGCATTTTGGTAAATCTGAAATGCTGAACTTGACTTCTGTGTTTTCATTTCAATAAGATACTGAAAAGTAAAAGTATGGGGTGCCTGGGTGGCTCAGTTGGTTAAGCGACTGCCTTTGGCTCAGGTCATGATCCTGGAGACCCAGGATCGAGCCCCACATCGGGCTCTCTGCTCGGCGAGAAGCCTGCTTCTCCCTCTCTCACTCCCCTTGCTTGTGTTCCCTCTCTGGCTGTGTTTCTCTCTGTCAATAAATAAAATAAGATATTTTTTTTTAAAAAAGAAGAGAAAAGAAAAGTAAAAATATAAAACTACTATTTGAGGAGAAATGTAAGCGAAGTTAAAAAAAAATGGGCTGCTTTCTCAATATTACTAACCATATCAGAGTAGGGGGGATCTAACATTTGCATATTTGATGACTGGAACTGACCTGACTCCTGGAAGTGAGTGAATGGGGAGAGCATGCTGGCAAGTAATCAGTAAACCTAGCCTCTCTTAGTCGCCAGCTGTAATGACGGGTTAGGGACCATGGACAAATATTTCACTTGTCTGGGTCCCCATGCAGTAACAGTAGAGAATAGTCTTTGCCCTACTTAGTTCAGGCTTATTGTGAATATTGCTTCTGTTTTCATCCTCAGTCACCTTTCATTCAGTAAACACGTACTGGGCTCTAAGGGCCCCATGCTGTGGAGAATGCAAAGACAAATAAAGCAAGACACTTACCTCCAGGAGGAAAGATTCTAAAATGTATATATAACCAGCATAAAAATACAATCGATAAGCAATGAAATGATAGCATCAAGTACCATAGGCCTTCGAAGGATGGAGAAATTACCCCCATAAGTGGACACTGTAAGAGACTTCAAGGCAATGCTTGTGTTGTGCAGAGAATGCATAGGATTTTAATAAGTAGAAAAGTGAAGAGGGAGTTTTGGGTAGAAGGAAGTGCTTAGGCCAAATCACAGTGATAATACATTTTTTGTTGTTGGCATGTTGAAGAAATGTTGACTCCACAAATTTACTCAGATGTGTAAGGGAGCCAGCCAGGTGAGTCATGTAAACACTCTCAGATAGGCTGGAAACCATGTTACACATATTCTCCAGGCCCCATGTGAGCTAGAGAACACATGTGCTGTGTAAAGGTTTACAAATTTAATTCCAAAAAGAAAAAAGTACAGCGTGAACTGACTCAACCACCCACAATCTGAATCTACTTCACAGAATATTCTGAGTTAGAAAGTAATGGCTGGGGCACCTGGGTGGTTCAGTCAGTTATGTGCCTGCCTTCAGCTCAGGTCATGATCTCAGCATCCTGCAATGGAGCTTTGAGTGGTGGGTGGAGGGGTGGGGGGGGCTCCTTCTCTCTCTCAAATAAATAAAGAAAATCTTAAAAAAAAAAAGAAAGAATGAAAGAAAGGGCTATTTGGAAGATAGTAAAGCCAAAAGAGAAAGAAGGGAAGTTGGGACCAGTCCTGCACAACCTTGAGTGGCATACTGAGGAGTTTCTGCCAGAAAAGCTCAATCAACCAGTCTTTTAGAATGGGAGAAGCAGTCCATCCCTTACTGGTGGAGCTTCCATTGAATGGGCAGAGAAAAGTGACAATTATACAATGCCAGGTAGTGCAGTGAAGAAAACTAAAGCCATGTAAGGAACTGAAAGTGTTTAGATGAAATGCTGTTTTGGGTTAAGTGTTTCTGGGAGGTATCGTAGATGAGGTGACATTTGAAGAGTGATGGGAAAGCAATCTATGAAAATACCTAAGGGAAGAATCTATGAAGTAGAAGAAATATCAGTGCAAAAGTTCTGGGACAACATTTTGCACAGACAGTGAACAGCAAAGAAGGCTGCACTGCTTAAGGAGTGAGGGAAGTACAGATGATGAGGAAGAAATAGCTAGGGCTCATGTCAGGCAGAGCCCTGTAGACCATGGTAAAGACTGGGGTTTATTCATTAAGTAGGTGTTCATTGAGGGGTTTAGGGCCAGTGAGTGACATTTCAGATTTACATTTTTAAAGACTCATTTTGGTTGTTATGTGGGAGAATGAATGATGATAGGAATGATGGCTGTGGAAGTAGAGGGTTAGTTGGGCTACTATTGTACTCTTCCAGGTAAGTTTTTGTTTTTTTTTTTAAGACTTCATCTAAACCTAATTACCTCCCAAAGGTCCCACCTTCTAATACCATGTAATAACTCTTAATACATAATATCACCTTGGGGGTTAGGGCTTCAACATATGAATTTTATAGGGATACATGCTTTCAGACCATAACAAAAACCATGACACTAGGCTTGAAGTAAAAAGAAAGTACTGCCTTTTGGAGGGGTGGGACACATAGTAGAGCTCTATCCAATGAAATCTCTTCATAACTTCCCTTTTTTATAATATTCACTGACCTATAATTTTATACTTTTGGGGTGGAAAGGATTTAAGAGTTAGGATTTTTTCCCATCTGCATGACACCTTTTTGTCATTTGTACTATACCCTAAGGTCCTATTATATTTGCTCTCTGCTCTTAGAGGCAAAACACACTTTTTTTTTCATTTTATAAAATCTTCAGGCTTGCATGCACATTTTCATATAGTAGGTACTTAACGGTTGCTTTTAAACTCACCTGAAGGGGTGCCCGGGTGGCTCAGTCAGTTAGGTATATAGCTCTTGATTTGGGCTCAGGTCATGATTGCATGGGTTGTGGAATGGAGCCCTGTCCTGGGCTCCTTGTTTAGAGGAGCTGCATGTAAGGTTCTCTCCCCCTGCCCCTCCCCTAGCTCAGTCTCTCAAAATAATATTTTATTTTGAGGAAAGAACCCATCATATGAGGATATATAGAGAAGGGGAACCTCTATGAGCCAGAAAGAGCACCCTTACCAAGAACTGAATTTGCTGGCACCTTGATCTTGGATTTCCCAGCCTCCAGGACTCTGAGAAATAAATGTCTGTTGCTTAGTCCACTTGGTATTTTGTTACTGGTATTTTGTTATTGTAGCTCAAGTTATGACAGTTTTCAGAATCTCCTCTAGGAACTTAATTTGTTTCTCTGGCAATTAGGAGGTATGAAAGAATGATACCTGATGTGTTAAATTTTCAAGTATGAAAGAATGATACCCGATGTCTTAAAATTTTAAGACAAAGGGCAAGGTGACTAAAACCTGGTAGAAAATTCAAAGGAAAAGTGGGTCATTGGCAATGGCTGGGAGTTGTCAGGGGCAAAGTTTGCATAAGAGTTCATGGAGACCAGATTGAGGCCCCATGTGAGTGAGCCCATGAGAAACTATATTTAGAATTGGATGGGGGTAAACCTGAGAAAAAAGATGTTTTCTTAAATTTTATTTTTTAATGGCCCAAATTGCTTCAATCTGCTCTCAATGCAGATAATTTGAGTAATAAAATATGTAATGTATCTTCTTTAATTATTCCATGTCATCGTTACTGTATGAATCTTAGGGCAGCAAAATCAGAGTGATATAACCTGTCCTCAGTTCACATTTCTCAATTGCAGTCTCTCACAACATGAACAGTTAATTCATCCATTCCTTATTCTATTCATTAAAATAGTTGTTTCTAAGTCTTCATTATTTCAAAAAAATTCCACAGTGAACATTCCTATGCATGCCTCTTCAGGCATATGTGAAAGAATTTATCTGGCAAGGTGCCCAGTAATAGAATTTCAGGGTCTTTAGGATATGGATCTGCTTTGTTTTGTAAAACACTTTCTCACTATCTCCAGATTTTTTAAAAAATTTTTAAAAATTTTGCTTACCTACTAGCAGTTTAGAGTTCTCATTTCCCCCATATTGTTGCCTCTATTCAGTATTATTAACTTTTTATTTTTGTTGTTTTAGTAGATATAAGGTTCTATCTCACCACCTCTTGATGGGGATATACAAACATATCTTAATAGTGTTTGAAAATCGCCAATTCCCAAGCTACAGAAACTGAAAAGGCACTCTAGAGTGCACTTGTCTTATCCATCACTCACTTGAAACTTAAGATCCATAAAAACATTTACTGATTTTTATCTCTATCTTTTAGCTGAGAAACAGATTGTTATATAAAAATATGACATCACAAAATGGTGAAACAGGATTCAAACTCATTTTGATTCCAAACCTCTTGCTTTATTTACAAAAACACGTTTTTTTCTCCTAACTGCCTCTAAACATCAATATACACAAAGTAGGAAAGAGGATGCCATGTATGTGACTTTTTGTTTTGTTCACTTTTAAAGTTGAAAGCTCATTTGCCACAACAAAATGAAGCATTCCGTATGAGGTTACTTCAGAACTAAGCTCATGCTATTTTAGAACATGAAAAAGGAAGGAACACTCTGGGTTAAATCAGTTCTCTAAAACCGAAAGTACAAACAAAACAGTAAAAGGAAATATAAATCATCACAAAGTGCTCACAATAATCTGAGGAAATAATGACCCATTTTTCTTGCGGCATTAGCCATCCATCCTTCAGTTGTTATTCATAAAAGGACTGGTGGATTTGGATGAAATGTGAATACAGGCTACCACCTCTTGAGAAGAGCCCTAATTTCTGGCCTGCGTACATAGTTCACCCTCCTGGAGTTCCAGTGATCTCTCACTCAGCACCTGTGTCAAGAAGCCTGGTGAGTATAGGGCTCCTAGGGGAATAGAGGGAAAGAAGTTTTCCAGATATGTTTTCTCCCTATACTATAAACACCAGATCAGTAGGGCGCATGTGTGTTCCCACGTTTTTGATTGGAACAGGCAGGAATGTTACCCTGTTGGGACCTGAGAAGTTGGTTCACTCTACTCTACTCCCTGCCCCCAGGAAAGCACATGATTAACTCTTTGAAGACCTTAGAAGGCAAACTATCATCAATCTCTTTAACTCACACAGTGAACTTTCTGGGTCTTTTGCAATCTCTTAAATATTGAGAAAAACAGCTATCTCTTCTTCTCGGTGGAGGCAAGATAGCCTATCGATGATAGAAGTGGGACCTGGCTGTCACAGCACAAAGGCCACCTAGCTCACTTAACTTCTCCCCATTGGTGAACCGAAGACAATAAGAACACTGATATCCAAGTAATCTTCAACAAAGCAGGAAAAAATATCCAGTGGAAAAAAGACAGTCTCTTCAATAAATAGTGCTGGGAAAATTGGACATCTATGTATAGAAGAATGAAACTCGGGTGCCTGGGTGACTCAGTGGGTTAAAGCCGCTGCCTTCAGCTCAGGTCATGATCTCAGGGTCCTGGGATCAAGGCCTGAGTCGGGCTCTCTGCTCAGCAGGGAGCCTGCTTCCTCCTCTCTCTCTGCCTACTTGTGATCTCTCTCTCTGTGTCAAATAAATACATAAAATCTTTTTTAAGATTTTATTTATTTATTTATTTGACAGAGAGAAACACA
>PITA01001591.1:95604-108486 GCA_004023965.1 Spilogale gracilis
AAAAAAAAAAAAAGAATGAAACTCAACAATTCTCTTATGCCACACACAAAGATAAACTCGAAATAGATGAAAGACCGCAATGTGAGACAGGAGTCTATCAAAATCCTAGAGGAGAACATAGGCAGTAATCTCTTTGACATCAGCCACAGCAACTTTCAAGACACGTCTCCAAAGGCAAAGGAAACAAAAGCGAAAATAAACTTTTGGGACTTCATCAAAATAAAAAGCTTCTGCACAGCAAAGGAAACAGTCAACAAAACAAAGAGGCAACCTACAGAATTGGAGATGATATTCGCAAATGACACTACAGACAAAGGACTGATATCCAAGATCTATAAAGAACTCCTCAAACTCAACAACCAAAAAGAAGATGATCACATCAAAAAATGGACAGCAAACATTAGCAGGCACTTCTCCATAGAAGACATGAAAAAATTTTTGCATTACTAGCACAAATCAAAACCACATTAAGATACTACCTTACACCAGTCAGAATGGCCAAAATTAACAGGACAGGAAAGAACCAGTGTTGGAGAGGCTGCGGAGAAAGGGGAACCCTCTTACACTGTTGGTGGGAATGCAAGTTGGTGCAGCTGCTTTGGAAAACAGCGTGGAGATTCCTTAAAAAATTAAAAATAGAGCTATCCTATGACCCTGCAATTGCACTACTGGGCATTTACCCCAAGATACAGATGTAATGAAAAGAAGGGCCATATGTACCTCAATATTCATTGCAGCAATGGTCACAATCGCCAAACTGTGGAAAGAGCCAAGGTGCCCATCAACAGATGAGTGGATAAAAAAGATATAGTATGTATATACGATGGAATATTACACCTCCATCAGAAAGAATGAATACCCAACTTTTGTAGCAACATGGACCGGATTGGAAGAGATTATGCTGAGTGACATAAGCCACGCAAAGAAAGTCAAGTATCCTGTGGTTTCACTTACTTGTGGAGCATAAGGAGTAATTTAGAGGACAGTACGAGAAGGAAAGGAAATGGGAAGTGAAGTGGGGTAAATCAGGGAGGGAGACGAAACATAAGAGACTTTGGACTCAGAAACAAACTGAGGATCTTTGAGGGGCCTGGGTGGGGGTATGGGTGAGCCTGGTGGTGGTATTGAGTTATTGCTCTATTGCATGGAGCACTGGGTGTGCGGGATAAACAATGAATCTTAGAACACTAAAAAAAATTAAAATTAAAAAATTAAAAATAAAATAAAATAATTATTATTTCAATGGGAGCATCTGGGTGGCTCAGTTGGTGAAATATGTGACTTTTGATTTCAGTTCAAGTCATGAACTCAGGGTCATGAGATCGTGCCCCACATCAGGCTCCTGGGAAGTGAAGCCTGCTTAAGATTCTCTCTCTCCCTCTCCTTCTGCCCCATCCCATAAATAAAAAAATTAATAAAATAGCATTTCAGTGGAGTCACATCATTTGCACAATTAACCTTAGATTGATCTGCCTGCTTGGGAAAAGGGGAAAAAAAGGAAAAAGTGAGAAAAAGCATGTCCATAGTGATGACGATTATTCTGCATAATAATATTTTTCATTCTATAGTTCTATATTTATTATATATACATGTTCCACCATATTGTTATAGACACAAAACCTCAAATACTGTGCTTCATAGGTGATATAACACTTTGTCAAGAATAATTCTCTTTCATTGCCACATGGGCTGACGTCAGAAACTAACGAGCCCTCAAGCCACCACTTCATGTTATTACCATCATGATATCAAACTCTGCCATTGTTTGCCAAGTCTCTGAGCTTTCTCCCCACCTGAGAATAAACACTTCAATAAATAAGGAATAATCCTGGACTTGGTTTACATTTTGCTCACTCCTGCCTTTCACTGGAGTCTTAAACATCATCAAATTTGGTGGAAACCTTGGATTAACATAATCCCCAGCACTGGTTTAGGTGAGGCACTTTCCTTTCTCTTACCTTCATTAATTCGTGCTCAGGGGAGTGTCCTCATCACTCTTGGTGGGGCCCAGACTGTCTTCTCAGAGAACAGATAGGTTGAATTTTTTAACCTGTCAGATTTATGGAATCTTCCACATACTTGAATTGGATAAATTTCTGTGTTAATTTCAGAGATAGTTCCAGTTCTAGTTTTGTAGGCACAAGAATCTAAACCATAACTTAAGATGTAATAAACATTTGGGCAGCTTGAGTTTCTTCCAAATGCAAATCCCTGGATTAATCTGTTAAATAATTATTATTTTTTAGTTTTTATTTATGTTATCAATGCACAGGACTGCCGGTTTGTAAATAAAAAGCACATTTCAAATGAACTTGCTGCCTTTAACCCCACTTTTAAGATTTTTCCACGTTGGTTTCTAAAGTTCTCATTAAAATATTTTCCACCTAGTAAGTTCCATAATGTGCTGCGATGATTAATTGATATTGAAGAGGTACACACCAACAAGATTGGGTTCATTTTATTACTGATTAATGTACTCAGTTACTCGGTAAAGCGTATGCCTGCTGGGACCACGGGTATTTTTAAAACTTCATTAAAACATCACAAGCATAGTCAATATCTCAAAAATATCAACAACTGTGATTCCAAGAATATGTTACTGAAGCATTTAACATCTGGCCAATAATTAAAAATATTTAACAAAACATCTTCCATAAAGGGCTTTATTTAGCCAATTTACAGGATGCAAGGGAGAAAAAAAATCTTTTATTTACCAAAAACATTTCATAAAGTCAATTGCTTTACAAGCTCATGACAAAAAGTGTAAGACTAAAGCAGATTTTCTTCAAATACGACTTGCAGGATAAAAAAGCTGTAAGAGTCGAAGAAAAAACATGGTTAGCCACACAATACAGTTTTTTTTCTTTCTTCTAGCAACATACATTCTCTGAGAATTCAACCGAGATCAGAAAGGCATTTTAAGGAAAATGAAGAGGGAGGGTAAAAAAAGACAGATACAAAAAGAGAACAGGAGGCACTTTTGTTTTACTTCTGAAGTAGGAGGGGGTAAAGAAAGCAGAAAGACTGGAAGTCTGAAAATAGGTAATGGGCAGACCAAGGTCATCAGGGCAGGGCCCCTCACCATGCAGTTCCAATAGGTCAGGCCAAAAGCAACATTCTTGCTTCAGCCCAGCTTCAATCCTGGAATCTTGCAAACCTGAAATTTTTCTCATCCTTTGTTTTTACTTCACTCGATATTCCATCAACCCCCTTACTTCTCTGTTTTTTTCCAGTATCTTTGACAAGTACCAGGTTTTATTTTCTCAAAAATATATCTTCTGACTGGTATATTTGATTACCGGGAATTTATTTTTTGGTAAATGCCTTTGCCCATAATATTTCTAGAAAAAGAAAAAAAAAATCACTAGTTTATTGATATTATTTAAATTTCTGGTAAATATCTCTGCCCAGACACCTGGTGCCTTGATATCCATACAGATGCTTTGTTTTATACTTTGTGGGAGGCATGGGAACAACATGATGCCTAATCTCATTCCCAGGACAATTCTGAAAACTTAACTCAGAATCTTTCATTCCATGGAGGACTATCTGTGTTTTAGCAAAGACACGTTGTCCCAGCAGTTTCTCCCTTGCAAAGTCACATGACTGAAAAAACAGTGCAAAATTACTGCTTATAGTCGTCCCCCTGCATCCTACTAACCAGACATGAATCTAGTTTAAATCTTTGTTTGAAATACAGGTTAATTTGTGTTGTAAAATCTTCTGTCATGAGTCCATAAAGTCACTATTCCTTCAAAACTCCTCTGTGACTCATATTGAGCAACAGCAGTGTGAGAACCCGCGGAATTATTGGTAGACCACAACGACTGTGAAGACAAATGCCATTGTCTTTCAGTCACACAGAAACCTGCTCCGATAGCTGACTGAGATTTCCCACTGGGGAGGGAAAATTTTTCCTCATCGTCAGTAGTCATTGGACAAATGACCCACTTCTGAAACTCCAAGTCTCATGGATTTACCCATCGATATGACAACGACATCGTATCCATCCCACTTTCTCTTTCTGCTTCAACCTCATGGAGAAGAGTCAATGGAAGTGAGAAAGAGCAATGACCATTTCTAGGACAGTGCAGAACTTCTTTCAAAGACCTCAAGTGATCTAATAGGCTCAAATCCACCATTCTATTGCTCCAAATAGCAGACAGTAGCAACATGGCAAAGTACAATCAAGATGGAGATTTTATTTTGTCTGCTCTAGATGATTTTCACACATTTCCAGTATCCTATAAAATCTAATCTGCAATATCTCCAGGGTTTCATATCCTAAAAGAAATCATCAAATAGGTATACAAGAGAAACCAACTAGTAAGCCAGAGATAACATATTACACTCAAAATACTCTTCCCATATCCTTTGTTCTACTGGCTATTTTATTGGTTAAAGACACATTGAATATACTGCATGTTTCCACTGGGCTATCCTTGGTTATGACTAATCCTAGGAACCTGATTTCATGGACTAATCCTACATTTCTCACTATTAACTCATGCTTGCATTTACTTACTTTGCTATAAGAAGAACACTGGAAGAATTAGGGATGGCCAAGTGTCGATGATGGGTCGTACAAATTTGGTACTGGATAAAAGTGTTCTGCAGGCCAGAAGAAATTTCCTAAATCCATGTCAAACTTTTCCTTATCAGTTAGCTTCCATTAAACACCCTCTCACTTAGTAACTGTCTCAGACATTAAAGTATCAAACCACATCACGCATTGCTTTGGAATGTGAGAGCAGAAATATCTCTATTTGGGAGCAAGCAAGTAAACATTGGAAAATAAAGCAACAATGTAAGCATTACTTCATCTAGGCCCAAGTGACAATATTTGATCCTTTCTAGTTGTCCTCCTTTATGGTACATATGAATATTCAGGAGTCAGTAAGCCATTGGAGTTATGATTCCATAGATCAGGAATACATAGTAGTGGGGTGTCTGGGTGGCACATTCCATTAAGCATCCAGTTCTTGATTTCAACTCAGGTCAGATCTCGGGATCGTGAGAATGAGCCCTGAGTCAGCCTCCGTGTTCTCTTCTTGAGAATCCCTTTCTCCCTCTTTCTCTCTGTTCCTCTCCTTTCTTACACACTCATGCTCTCTCTAAAAATAAATAAATAAATCTTAAAAAAAAAAGAATACATAGCAGTATTGATGATTCTTGGAATTTTTATTATTGTATGGCTTTCTGCTCTAGAATTTTCCTTATGTAATTAATATCTAAGATAACAGTACTCAAAGATCACAAAGTATAGCTAAGAATAGCAAGAAACTATGTTCTTCTTATCAAGCAATGTGCTTTCCAAAATGGTTTTAAGGCATTCCAGTAAGCACTCCATGCAGTTTTTGCCTTAGCTAGTACATTTTTTAAACCATTAAACAAATTAAATAGGTTTTTAATCCTATTGTATATTTTGGCACACCTTAGAAAACATTTAGATTACATTTCTTAAATACATCCCACCAAGGAAAACTTTGTTTAGGTGACATCAATTAACAGCTGATCTTTTATGCATTACAGTTCTGAAAGAAGATAGTACAGGACTACAGAAATCCTGAAGGTACAAAATACCAAAGTCAAAGAGAAAACATAACCATTGTACCATAGCCCTTTCTAGTGTACCAAAAAACTCCCAGATGTATAGCATGGAGTGATTTCCTGCAGTTGTATCTTCTGCTGCCCGCCCCAGTGCTGAACTAATCCATTCTTCATGATTTTTTCCTTAGACGATCTTCTTTATCTACACCAGAGAAAGAAAGTGATACAAATAACTGGTAAAACTGAGGATTTAGCAACTTCTAGCATCACATTTGCCTGCCACAGTTTGTTAACTTTCAGAGTAAAATCATTTCACATTCCCATGACAGATATGAAACTTTGATCTCACTGGGGAGATGGACTGTCTTAGATTTTCTCTTGTCCTGCGAACCAACACTGATAAGTTCAATTGTCCTAACAGGTTTTTTAGATTTGCATGGGATTGTTTTCCTCTACCACATTCAATATTTAATAGTATGGTTGTGAGATGATAAATACACAAAGCCTTTTAGAAATCTACAAAGTGCTTTTTCTTTACTTTGGTTTGATCATAAAATAATGATAATAATACACACCTCATGGGGTTTCTTGAAGATTTAGCAGTGTGTGTTAAGTTCAATGACTAGGATAGAGTACACTCAAGAAATATACTTCCCCCTTCCTGCCATATTCACACATATATTCCTTCTTTCCCAGCTGGCCTTTTGCAACTGGTGTAGAAATACACGATCATCAGAAACATCAAATAATTATATTGCCCTCCAATTTTTTAAAGCCAATTACCAGTTAGAAATAAATATTTCTTTTAAGAATTTACATTGATCCTGATTATTCACTTATTAAATATACTTACAATCAAGATAAAAAAATGGTTAGGGCATAATTCTGGAAAAACAAAAAATATATTTTTTAAGGTTTATTTATTTATTTTAGAGAGAGGGAGAGAGACTCTATATGCACACATGAGCAGGGAAAGAGGCAGAGGGAAAGGGAGAAAGAGAATCCTCAAACAGACATCTCACTGAGTTTTGAGTCTGACACAGGGCTTGATCTCACAACCCTCAGATCATGACCTGAGCCAAAACCAAGATTCCAGACACCCAACCACTGAGCCGCCCATGTGCCCTAAAGGAAAAAATTTAATGAGTAGTATCTGAAGTAGATATGCTAAACATAGAATTTTTTTTTACTATTTTTTCAATTTTGTTATTTTAAATTTTTATTTCAGTTCCAGTCAGTTCACATACAGTTTAATATTAGTTTCAGGTATGCAATAGAGAGAAGCAACATTTCCAACATCTGGTGCTCATCACAACAAGTGTACTTCTTAATTCCCATCACCTATTCTATACATCCCCCCAATCCCTCACCTCCCATAACCATCAGTTTATTCTCTATAATTAAGAATCTGTTTCTTGATTTATCTCTCTCATTTTTTTCCCTTTTGCTCGTTTGTTTTGTTTTGTTTCTTAAATTCCACATATGAGTGAAATCATATAGTATTTGTCTTTCTCTGATGGACTTATTTCACTTAGCATTATACTCTCTAGCTCCACCCACGTCATTTTAAATGGCAAGATTTTCTTCTTTCTATGGCTGAGTAATATTCCATTGTGTATATATATGCACACATCTTTATCCATTCATCAAGCAGTGAATACTTGGGCCTCCATATCTTGGTTATTGCAAATAATGCTGCTATAAATATAAGGGTGCATGTATCCCTTAGAATTAGTGATTTTGTATTCTTTGGGTAAATAGCCAGTAGTGCAACTGCTGGAACATGGAGTAGATCTATTTTTAGCTTTTTGAAGAACCCCCATACAAGTTCCTCAGTGGCTACACCAAGTTTGTATACCCACCAACAACGTAAGAGAATTCCTTTTTCTCCACATCCTCACCAATACTTGTTGTTTCTTACATTTTTTATTTTAACCATTCTGACAGGGGTGAAGTGATATCTCATTGTGGTTTGATTTGTATTTCCCTAATGATGAGTGACGCTGAGCATCTTTTCATGAGTTTGGATATCTTGGCCATCTGGATATCTTCTGTGGAGAATTATCTGTTCATGTTCCTTTAATCACTGTTAAATGGAATTCTTGCTAATGATTCTGATGTCCAGTCTTACAAATTAGGTAATCCATGTGGAATTTTAATCACACAACCACATTTGATTTTTTTTCATAGCAGCAATGTAACCTGGATTATAACAGACTAGTGTTTTAATCCTATGTGATTTTATTTTTTTAAGATATAATTTATTTATTTGTCAGAGAAAGAGAGACAGAGGCAGGCAGAGGGAGAAGTAGTCTCCCTGCCAAGCAAGGAGCCTGATATGGCACTCAATCACAGGACCCTGGGATCATGACCTGAGCTGAAAGCAGAGGCTTAACCAACTGAGCCACCAAGGTGTCCCTCTCTATGGGTTTTTAAGCAAATAGTTTCTTCAAACCATAGATTGTGTCTATTTAATATAATATAATAATATAATGGAATAATAATATCACAGTAAGGATCAAATTAGACAGTTGATGATTTCCATGAATCTAAAAAATGCATTCAAGAGAATCTGACTTTCACAACTTGATCAAGAGAACTACTCATGGTGAAATCCAGTTAGTCTTAAGATACAAGCATAGTTATTGGTAAATAAGTACCGTTGATAATGATAGAAGGAGTTTAGAAATCTCAGAGAAGGGAGGATAGAAGGCTGCTCAGACTCTCGAGAAAAGATCCACTACAGGCAAGACAATGGAAAACTGTTTGTCATGCTAAATAGTTTGGACTTGATTTGGGGTTTTTTTTTTTTGGTTTTGGGATTTTTTTTTTAATGTTATATTAGTCACTATACAGTACATCATTAGTTTTTGGTAGTGTTCCATGATTCATTGTTTATAACACCCAGTTCTCCATGTAATCTGTGCCCTCCTTAATACCCATCACCAGGCTAACCATTTCCCCTGCCCCCCCTTCTAAAACCTTCAGTTTGTCTCCTTGAGTCCTTAGTTTCTCAGTTTACCCTCCCACCGATTCTCCCCCCCTTTATTTTTCCCTTCCTTCTCCTAATGTCCTCCATGCTATTCCTTCTGTTCCATAAATAAGTGAAGCCATATGATAATTGACTTTCTCTGATTAACTTATTTCACTTAGCATGATCTCCTCCCGTTCCATCCATTTGATGCAAAAGCTGGGTATTCACCCTTTCTGATGGTTGAGTAATATTCCATTGTATTTGTGGACCACATATTCTTTATCCATTCATCTGTTGAAGGTCATCATGGCTCTTTCCACAGTTTGGCTATTGTGAACATTGCTGCTATGAACACTGAGGTGCCTATAGCCCTTCTTTTCACTACATCTGTATTTTCTGGGTAAATATCCAGTAGTGCAATTGCTGGGTCATAGGGTTGTTTTTGTTTTTGTTTTTGTTTGAGGGATGTCCACACTGTTTTCCAAAGTGGCTTCGCCAACTTGCATTCCTACCAACGGTGTAAGAGGGTTCCCCTTTCTCCACAACCTCTCCAACACTTGTTTCTTGCCTTGTCAATTTTTGCTGTTCTAGCTGGTGTAAAGTGGTATCTCAATGTGGTTTTGATTTGAATTTCCCTGATGACTAACAATGATGAACATTTTTTCAAGTGTTATTATCAAGCTATATAACAATAAATTAAGCAGCCTGGAAGAAATTGATGCATTCTTGGAAACCTATAAATTATCAAGACTGAAACAAGAAAAAAACTGACAACTTGAATAGACCAATAACCAGTAATGAGATTGAAGCAGTGATCAAAAATTTCTAAAAAAAACAAGAGTCCAGGGTCTGATGGATTCCCTGGGAAATTCTACCAAACATTCAAAGATGAAATAATACCTACTCTCCTGAAACTCTTTCATAAAATAGAAACAGAAGGGAAACTTCCAGACTCTTTCTATGAAGCCAAAATTACCTTGATCTCAAAACCAGACAAAGACCCCATCAAAAAAGAGAATTTCACACCAATATCTCTGATGAATATGGGTGCCAAAATTCTTAACAAGACTTTGGCTAATAGAATCCAACAGTAAATTAAAAGGTTTATCCAGGTGGGATTTATCCTTTGGATGCAAGGTTGGTTTGACATTTGCAAATTGATCAATATGTTAGAACATTAATAAATAAGAGAAGAGACAAGAACTACATGGTCCTCTCAACGGGTGCAGGAAAAGAATTTGGCAAAATACAGCATCTTTTCCTAATTAAAACTCTGCAGAGTATAGGGATAGAGGGAACATTCCTCAATGTCATAAAATCCATCTATGAAAAACCCAGAGTGAATATCATTCTAAATGGGGAAAGGCTGAGACCCTTCTCCTTAAGATCAGGAACATGATAAGGATGGCCACTCAAGCCACTACTATTCAACATAGTACTGATTTTGAAGGAAATAAGGAAAGGAATGACTCAAAAGCCAGTACATAAAATTGTCGTAATTATTTTTAGGAAGGAAATTACAAATTCAATCTGAAGAAGCAAAATGGTGACCCTTTGGGAAATAAAGCAGTGGGGGGAAAAAAAAACAAAAAACAGCTATCCAGCTACACATCATGAAAAACCTGATGATGCTTGACCTGCTGTGGCAATTGCAATGAAGAGCAAAGTCAAGAAGCTTATACACTGGGACTCAACAGCCATGTACCATCTCTTAATCACCAGAGCAAAGAATGATTTCTATTCCATTTCTATTCCATAAAGGTTAAACCACAAGCTTTTGCTCAGATAGCAGTAAGAGTTACAAATTTAATAATGACACTCTTATCTACTTGCAAAACTTACTCAGAATTCCAACTGAAATGTGAAACTTCAGAGGGTGGTTATAATCTCGTAAAGAATTACTGGTAATGTTTATGAGAGTTGAAGTATTATGTTGTAATGTGATGGTAGATCATCTTCCATCCTTGAAATCTACAGAGATCTTTCTTCTAAGGCTAGAGTTACTAAAATCATCTCCCTCTTAATCCCAATCCAAGATTAATCCTTACAAATCAGGAATGTGGAAAGCTCCTAAACACATGTATGAGTGAATGACAGATGTGCCAGTCTATAGGCTAGTCTTGATAATGCTTCATTAGGTCAAAATGAACTGCTGCCTCCATTCTGGGCTGAATCATGATCCAAAATCGGTTCCTTTCATATGTAAAGACAAGCTGGTCCAAAATATATTTATATTTTTGTTGGACATAAGCAGTAATGGGCTTATAGCGGACCAACGACCTATTTTCACAGGCTTGAAGGACAGGCTAATGTGTTGAGGGAATGTAGGAGACAGAAATTAGCTGATACCTGTTTATTAAAGCACAAAACCACAGCCACCACACAAATTCAAGCTCATTTTCACCTCAAAACCTTGGCACATGGGGTTCTTCTTAGAAAATTCCTCCCACTGATTGCAAATTGCTAATTAGTGCAATTAATAAGGGCTTAGGAGGTGTGTACCACGAATCAGAAAAAAAAAAAAAAAGGTAAAATCCAAAGGACTAGAAGCTAGATCTTCTGGAGAACTCTATTTCATGAGAAATGCAATTATTTTCTAAGGCATCACTAGAAGCATCACTACAAGGCAATTTTAATATCCACCTAATCATAATTTAGAAGGCAAACAGCTATGTAGTACTTCTAATTTTAGCTTCTTTAATTCTCAGAACATTTTTGAGCTCTCTGTTTTGCATTTTCTTGTGAGCATTGCTCTGAGGAAATCACTAATCTCATAAAACCATGATCGTAAGTGATGACAACTATGACAATCATCAGGAAGCTATATCCTGTTTCTGTTTTCAACTCTTCTAATAGTTGAAATATTACAAATTGGTATACTGTACTCTGAGATTTCAGAATGATATATTTAAATAATTGACTACTTGCCTTGGTGGCTCAGTCTGTTAAGTACCTGCCTTCAGCTCAGGTCAAGATCCCAGACTTCCAAGATGGAGCCCTGCACTGGGCTCCCTGCTCAGCAGGAGTCTGCTTCTCCCTCTGACCCAGCCCCCTTTCATGTTCTCTTACTCACTCTGTCTCAAATGAATAAGGAAAATCTTTAAAAAATAAGTAATCAACTACTTAAAACATTTTTTATCTGTGTTTATGTTTGATATTCTTTGTAAGTCTCCCAGAGACCAGCAGCACATTCTTCTTAAGAGGGAAAAGAATTTTCCTGAGTAGAACCATGTCTTGAAAAACCTCAGCTTGGGCTTTTTCTTCTGTAGTGTTTTGGGTTTTTTTCCCCCTGAACTTAGAAATGCCACTTATTTGGATCTATTACAAAAGATACTGTATTTCTACTGTCTTTAGAATAAGATTTTGAGTTCAAGTATTTTTATTTAGTTTGGGTCCATATATTCTCTACTGCCATTCTAATTGTTTTGAATAAAATCCACTATAATAATTTACTTCTCCCAAAAGTATTAGTATTACATTTTATTTGGAAACTGGAAAAGTTGCACTACTCCCTCTTCATCTTGGAAGCCAACAACTGACTCAAGATTTATTTTACCAAAGTAGGAAATTATTTTAAGACCAAGCTATATCCTGTTAGACTCAAATACTAGACTCAAATAAGAGTGGAAAACATAAGGATCAAAGAAGAGTACAAACATTGGAAGTGTAAGGGAGGAAAATGTAAAGTTAATCCAAATAGCCTTGCTCTTTTACTTTAAAAAAAAAAAAGAGTTTTTTGGTTAATGATAAAACAGCAATATTTCCAAACTACTATAGGAGTTTTGCCTGTCTATATGACAACAAAATTCTTTTAGACACCAGTAAGAGGTATATGACCAGCTAAACCATAGCCTCACTTACATCTGCTTTGTGTTTTTGTATGTGACTATTACTGTCAGTCTATAATATCCTGCATTCTTCTAGCACCTTCCTGCATAGCTCTGACATTTTTTTAAAGATTTTATTTATTCATCTGATAGAGAGACAGCGAGAAAGGGAACACAGGCAGAAGGAGTAGAGAGAGAGAAGCATGGGGCTCAATCATGACCTGAGCTGAAAGCAGATCCTTAAGATAACAACTGAGCCACCCAGGCACCCCATCTCTGACTTTTTTCATGTCCAATTTGTGGAGCAATTACAGTCCTTAGGAAAGGGATTAAGACAATACCAAAATAGTGGTACAATTTTGCATTGTCTAAAAATTTCACTTTCCTTTATGTGTTTCATATCATGCCATCTGTGGCTGGTTAGAATAGCTGATTAAGCCAGTGGTTCTCAAAGTGTGTTCCTCAGATCAGCAGTGCCTGGGACTTTCCCTGAGACCTTGTTGGAAATACAAAGTTTCTGGCCCTACTTAA
>PITA01001591.1:108586-189297 GCA_004023965.1 Spilogale gracilis
GCTCAGTGGGTTAAATCCTCTGCCTTCGGCTCAGGTCATGATCTCAGGGTCCTGGGATTGAGGCCCGCATCGGGCTCTCTCCTCAGCAGGGAGCCTGCTTCCTCCTCTCTCTCTGCCTGCTTCTCGGCCTACTTGTGATCTCTGTTAAATAAATAAAATCTTAAAAAAAAAAAAAAGACTGAATTAGTCTCTGGGGTGGGGCCCAGCAATCTCATGTAGCAGGTCTTTCATGTAAAACAGAGCCATGCTAATATTTGAGAACCACTGGATAACAAACCTGTGATAATAAGCTCAATCCCTGAGTGGTCAGTTAATGTAACTTTATCTCAATACTGCAGACTATACTCTTGTTAGTGCTGAATTGTGTCCCTCTAAAATTGATATGTTCAAGTCCTAATCCCCCAGTTCTGCTGAAGGCCACTGGATTGAGAGATAGGGTCTTCAAAGGGGCAATTAAGGTTACAGGAGTTCACGAGGGTGGACCCTCATCAAATATGACAATTGTCCTTATAAGAAGAGATTAGATACTGATGAAAGGCCATGTGAAGACACAGGGAGTAGATAGCCACTTACAAGACAGGGAGACGGGCCTCAGAAGCAATCAACCTTACCAACAACTTAGTTTCAGACTAAGTAAGGATCTATTTAGAAGTCCAAGCCACCTTGCTATTTACTCAGAAAAATAGCTCTAGGAGATATGGGCAAATGGCCCCTGGAAAACAAAGGTGAGCCAGGTTGGGGGAGGTGCCCAATCAGGTATCCCCCTTAACCTCCCATGGTGGGGGGGTATGGAGATGCAAATTAAGAATGGGCAGCCAGTTCTCAGTACTTAGGACCAGGTGGGAAGGCCCAATCAGTTAATCCCCTTAACCTCCGGACCCTGACCAATGGAGATCCCCTGGTAAACCACTCTGTGGTGATTATGAATTTTTTGGGGGGGAGCGATTATGAATTTAACAGTTTAAATGTATTCATCACCACAGCAGAGTGAAAGAATTAATTCAGGCAAGCTACAGGGGTCAGGTCAGCTCGTGATGCAGTTTTCCCCTATAAAAAGTAGCCTGTAAGAATAGGCAGTGGCGTTCTCTCATTAGAGGTGACCCTGGTCAGGGCCAGTAAAATTCTGATGCTTGGCATGAAATCAAGCTTTGCTTAACCTTTGCTTTTGTATCAGCCGTGTTCCTTTGACCACAGACCCTATTATTACAGCCTCCAGAACAGTGAGGAAATAAATCTCTGTTGTTTAAGCCACCCAATCTGTGGCACTTTGTTATAGGAGCCCTAGCAGACTAATACAACTTATAATTTTTATGTGGAAACTGTTGGTCACAGTAGACATCTGACATAAAGGGAAACAGCATTACATAAAATTATGTGGCATATCCATAAAATTTTTTACTAAAAAAAAAACAATGCAAAGCCTGTGTCCTACTGGTGGTAGGTCTTAGGGTCATTGCTCGGTCCTAAGAGTAGTTAATTACACTTATAACTATGTGGTCTAGACTAGTATTCCCAAACTGAATTAGTAATAGAGCCAGTTGAGCTAAGTTCAACCTTTCAAGAAACCTAATAAAAAGGTAGCCTAGATAAGATTCCAAGAATATAACCAAAAAAAATTTTTTTTCTAAAATTGCTGTCATGATGTTGGGTCTATCAGTTACACATTTGATATTTACAAAAAAAAAAAAGTTAGGTCCCTATCTTACATGGCACAAAAAAATAAATTCCATGAAAGCTACTATATCTAAAGATAAAAACAAAAACAAAAACAAAAACTCTAACTGTATAAAATGACATAGGGGTGTATATTTATAATCTTTGAGGACAGAAAGTCTTTCTAAACAAGAAACAAAATAAAGAACCCATGAAAACTTTTTTCTGCCTAAGTGAAAAATTAGAACTCCTCTAGTATGGTGAAAGATGCCTTCAGCACAGAAGAAAATAGCAGCCTTGGAAGCAAAGTATTTGTAACATTCATAAAAAAATAAAGTCTGGTATGGACTGAATTGTGTCCCCCCTCAAAATTCATGTTTAAGCCCTATTCCTCAGTGTGATGGCATTTGAAGAAGGGACCTTTGGGAAGTAATTAAGTTTAGATGATGTCATGAGGGCTGGGATCTTCATGACAGGATTTGTGCCTTTGGGACGAAAAAGAGTTCTCTCTCCTTTCCCTTCTATTTTCTCCCCTTCCCCCACCTCCCATCCCCCAATTCTCTCTCCTCCATGTGAGGAAACAGCAAGAAGACGGCTATGAAGGGAGCTCTCACCAGGCACCTAATTGGCTGGCACCTTAACCTTGGACTTCTGAACCTCCAGAACTTTGAGGCATCAATTTCTCTTGTTTAAGCACCCAGTCCGTGGTATTTTGTGATAGAAGCCCAAGATAACTAAGAAAACATCCTAATACACACAGTCTTCCTGAAAGTCAATAAGAAAAAAGTTTAACATTAAAAATAGATAAAGGTCAGGAACAGAAAATTTACAAAGGAAGTGGGAATGACTAATAAAGGTATGAAAAGATGCTCAGCCTCATTAGCAATGGGAAATACAAGTAACCTAACAAAGCTAATATTAAATATGATTTACTTTTGCCAATCACATGGGTGACAATAAAAAGATTGTTGAAATAAACAGTAGGTGGTGTCGGGAACAGGGCCTTTTCCAAAAAGAGAAGGCAAGTAGACACATAACAATGGGGCAGTTTCTATGAATGTTGAAAGTGCCCTTTATCTAACAATCCCACAGAAACACACGAAAGGATAAGGATGTGCATACTGAAATAGCATAATCGGAAAGAGGGAAATGACCAAAAGCAAAAATAGCTCTGCTTCTGTAGGAAAAATGTCATTTAAATTATAGTACACTTCTCTTATGTAAGAGTATTTAGCTGTTAAAAAGAATGCTCTGCACATACCAACATGGGTTATTGGAAAGTGAAAGTTTTACAACACAATAGTATGTCTAGTAGAATCTCATTTTTTTGAACTAAAATTATTTAGGTGTATACCAGTATAGGATTGCCTTATTTAACATGGGAAAGTTAGCATTATAACAACAGGAGGCATTTTGTTAATTTGGGGTTTTTCTAATCAGATATTAAAAAAAGAACTCAAATGTCATTAAATACAAAACTCTAAGAGTTTATATGCTTGTATAAGTGGAAATGCAAAGCACACTTTAAATCCAAAAGTAATTCTGCTTCTACTTTGCCACAAACAAGGATATATATAAAATGGTATTTGGGGGGCACCTGGGTGGCACAACTTGCTAAGCATCCAACTCTTAGTTTCAGCTCAGGTTGTCATCTCAGGGCTGTGAGATGGAGAGCCCCATGTCGGGCTCGGTGTGGGAGCAGAGTCTGCTTGGCATTCTCTCCCTTTACCCCTCCCCCTACTCATGTGTGCACATGCTCTCTCAAGCGCTCTCTCTCAAATTAAAAAAAAAAAAAGCACACAAACAACAACAATAAAACCCAAGTTTTTCACTTCTTGATTTTTTTATCTTCTAAAATTCCTATTAATAGCAAACAGCATATATGGCACTCATTCTGCCTTATCTTTATAGATTATAAGCCACTCAGAAGAATGAATCCTAAATGCTTTCATTCCATGACTTCCTTACATAAATAAAAACTTTAAAAGAAACAGTTCTAGTTTGAATTATATTAGAAAGGCAAGCATGAAAATATTTGATGTAATAGGGAAATCTTTCGTGCTGTCCACCAATAAAATTTTCAGTCCTCCTCCAAGGCATATCATAATATTGCACTAACCTGTTTCCTTGAAGGTAGTAGGCCAGCACTTGCTTTGGCCAGAGTTGTGTGAGCGAAAGGAATATGTCTTGCCTCCAGCTGGAAGCTCTGAGAGTCTGTTCATGATTCACCATGTTTTTCCCTGTAGCAGGGCAGACAGCAACATAGAAGGTGGTAGCTGCTTTGTCACCTAAGGTCTCGGGGGGTTACAATGGGCAGAGCTCCCCCTCTGGGTGGACACAAGCCAGGGTGAGATGTAAACCTTCGAGGGTGGCTGGCACAGAACTTGGGCGGCCCACTTGTCATCATAGACATCTCTCCGGTATCCTGACACATCTAGGCCAGTGTGTTTTGGAAATTATCAGATTCCCATTAAAATTTATGACCTGCCTAGGTGAACCACAATAACAACAACAAAAAGGAGGCAGGAAAGAGATACCAAAGGTAAGAAAAGAAAACAAGTTGAAATTCTTCCCACCAAATAGATAAAAATGGAAGTTTAGGTTCAAGAATTCCAAGCTTTATACGACCTTCCTAAAAATAGCCACTTTTGATAAACACTAGTCCAAGTTTATTGTAAATCATTTGTCTGGAGTTTTAAAGTAGGCAAAACACTAAATTACATGAGTTGCACATTGTTACAAGCCACAAATATACATATCACTGTTTAATCTCACACAGTCCAGCAAGTATGAACACAAAAAATATTTATCACATAACACATTGTATCTACTGTTAAAATACCCCAGTAACAAGTTGAAGTCCAACATTATTTACCACCTGGTAAAATATTTGACACCCAGATTGAGAAGTAAAAAGTGTGTATTCTCATCTTTCATAAACTGACCTTCGTTTATTAATTTGGAGCAATGATGACAGGCAAAACTAGCAGCAACTTTCACAAAAAGTTCATGTATGTGTTTAGCAAGTTCTCTTATCTGGGATTTAAACTCAGATTAGACACAAAACTAAAGCAGGTTTTTCTTTTAAAGACTGAAAATGAGCAAACAAGACTGTGTATTGCATAAGACAGATATCTCAGTGTGTGTGTGTGTGTGTGTGTGTGTGTGTGTGTGTGTGTGAGAGAGAGAGAGAGAGAGAGAGAGAGAGAGAGAGAGAGAGTTAAATTTTAGGTATTTTGCACTTTAGCAATGCAAATAATTAAAAGGAAACTTCAGCCTTTAGGAAAAAATTGAGAATATTTCTGTCACTTAGTGAAATCCTCAGTAAACTGTGATACATTGGGGTGAACCTACAACTAATTATGAGTCAGTATTCCCTGTCTTTGTACTAATAATCATAAAAACCCACATGCTGTTGGCTTTTTTGGTCTCCATTTTTAAATTCACTAACAAAAGGAAAAAAAGAACTTGGCATTTACAAGTCATTTGCCTCAAATAATAAATTTCCCCAGAAGTAAAATGATCATATAGTATGTGAAGTTGCTCAGATACTATTTTACCCAATGAGAAGGACAAGTCAGTTGCTCCAACAGTCTTATCATAAATTTTAAAATAGAGCTTAAAATTTCAAAGTTGGTTAACCTGGTGAACACTATTTGTACTATTTATTTCCAGTAATGGAACAAGTGTATTTGCACTTTAAACATTTTTATGAAAGTTGCTGATGAAAGCTACAGTCTATTATCCAACATACAGTAAGATGCCAAACTACACTGAAATATATATAATAACAGAAATAAAATTCTGAAGTCAGATATATGCATATTGTGTTCACTTTATTTATTTTCCTTGGACAAAAGGTCTAACACAATATAAACACATATTCTATTACAACATTTTTTTTTCAATTTTTGGTGTCTACATCTTGGGTTTAACCTCATTATGAAGCCAACTTAGTTGCCCTAAACCTGTGCTCAGATAACAAAGTGAATCCCTCCAGGATATGCAGAGAGTGACTGTCCTATTGTTCCCTAACACCTAACATGCCCACATATTCCCACATATGATAAGGTCACTGTATCTCCTCAGTGTAGATGTTAATGGGCAGGTGACATCATGGCATGAGAACAACCATGATGCCATTTACTTAAAAGCTTTAAGAAAAAGAGGCCTGGAGCCCTGAACGAGAATTTTTCTGCACACCTCTCCCAGGTCACAGTACATGGAAATGTTCGCTGTAACATCCTATGCAGCATGAGGAGGAAGGATGAAGCTGGGTTTTCTTGTGCCTCAGCTCCCAGGACACCAACACTCCCTTAAGTAGTTGTGGGAGATAAACGTCTTCTCTAAGCCATCTAAATGTTCTAGACTTTAAGTGCTCTTGAAATACATGAGAACTTTCATGTAATGTAACGGCAATCACAAATTGCAATGGCTCTTTTTTTAAGTATATACACTGGATATTTAAATATACATATACACCATATACATACCAAAATAACCAATAGGTAATTGTCACTTTAAATAAAAATGCACAAAACTTTGCAAGTCCGTATTCATTTTGCATCAAAAAATTCTTGCCTGTAACTCAATCTGATAAGTATTTCATGAGCATCTACTATGTGTTCTATGTGTGAGAATAACCTAACTTTGTGTGATTCAACATTTACTGGTCTTAAATTAAGAATATCAGGTGCCCCTGTACGTGCGTGTGTGCGTGTGTGTGTGTGTGTGTGTGTGTGTGTGTGCGTTTCCCCTCTTTAAATTCACTGGAAAAAGTGGTTTCCTTTAAATCTTCAATGAGGTTATTTGCTTAATTTCTTTTAATTTGTTCATAAGAATTTAACAAAATTCACAAAAGCGGACAACTTCCAATGTGTATTACCAGTCAAAAGCAAAAATCTGTGAATATAATAATTTAAGTCCTGCTGAAACACATTGATTTCCTGGAGGATGTGAAATTGGTCTTACAGAGATTAATTTTTTTAAATGGACCACAGGTAATGAAACCAAAAATTCTTTTCCAGAAACAGAACTACCTACCTTATGTTCTGATGGCCCAGGGCATTTTCAGTGATTACAAAAATTTGGGGGGTTGAATTATACAACAGAAATTTTTGATATGCTTATGGGTGTGTGTGTATGTGTGTGTGTAGAAAGCACAAACACACTAGCTGCAGATAGGTCTTAGAATACTATATACAGACTGTGTTTCTTTTGTTCTCTAATATAGAAATGGCAGTTCAAAGTAGAGCTCCTTTGCCAACATGCTTTGTGCCTATCCCAGGGGTTTAAGTTCTGTTTGTTTGCATTAAACGTGGTAGAGCTTCATAGGAACTGCCAGAGCCTTGGTTTCTCTAAGAATTATTTACTGTGCACGAGAACTTTCAGAGGAAAGGGAGATTACGTGAATACTGAGTAAAAATCTATGACTCACACAAAAAACCTTCAAACAATTTACCGTCCCAATAATACATGCAAGCAGTCATGTTTATCAAAATGACAAGGATAGGCTCATTGTAAAGAGGCTCATGAGGTCAGGCGACCTGCTGGTCACACCTGGTGTCATGGAGATCACTATAACAAGCCACAGTGAATCCCATGAGACAGGACCATTCATACCTTGTTTGAAGCTACATAGTGAGCGGGAAAGCAGACCACAGCCAACAGGGAGGGTTCTCCATGTCAGAAACAGCTACAGAGCAATGAACCCCGAAGGGCTATCTCACCAGGCAGTAAGTAGTAAGATGCTCTTTGACAAATAAGACACACAAAGAATTTAGGCTTCAACGGAGTCACTCATTCCAAAAGCGTGAATAACACAAATAAGCCCCCAATTTTTTTTTTCAGTTTGACTCCCATGGCATTATCCCCTGTTTACCTCCAGTTGCCAAAGAACAGTGAAAAGATGGAATTGTCTCCAAATCCTCCAATTGTCTCCAAGTGCCTCCAAACTAACTGCTGAGGTCTGAATTTTCCAGTTAGGCTCTCTATCTTTATCCGATTAATTGAAATATTGACAAAAGTTTCCTGAATGTTGCCCTAGAGCTATACCACCTTACTGCCCTATTAAACCAGGTGCTGGCTGATTTGTTTTCTCTGCAACTGGGGACTCAGAAATAGCAGCAACCTTTAAGGAATTTTTAATGGAGCTAAGCTCCCACATGTGCAAGCTGATGACATGCACTCCACAACAGCGCCTGGCGAGTTTGTAGAGGTTCTTAAGGACCGCCTTCCGCAGCAGAATATACACCCAGGGATCCAAGATTTGGTTCCACGTTGCCATTCGGAGAGCAAAAAGTGTTGTTTCACAGGTCTCCAGAGAATGATCTCCATTTATTCCAATGTTGGCCATTGTCACCTGCAAAACAAGCAAAATAACAGAAATTTTATACAGATTGATACAGATATCTTCTGGGTCCTGGAGATGTTTGACTTAACTAGCGAGGCTACAAGGTGTCCATTTCACTTTCCACAAAGTGATGGTATTTTGCAACACACTGACATAAAGGAATGAACAGTAGTAGAAACACTGATGTACACATCTGGATCCTTTGAGTTCAAGTTGACATTAGAACTACAAAAATGGTAACTAATATGACAAGTCAAATGTGCACAAATAGGGTGCCTGGGTGGCTCAGTGGGTTAAAGCCTCTGCCTTCAGCTCAGGTCATGATTCCAGGGTCCTGGGATGGAGGCCTGAATTGGGCTCTCTGCTCGGCAGGGAGCCTGCTTCCTCCTCTCTCTCTGCCTGCCTCTCTGCGTGCTTGTGATCTGTCAAATAAAAAAAATAAAATCTTAAAAAAAAAAAACTTGTCTAATCATTGAACCTAGCTTTGACTTCCAAATAAACAGTTGCAGAAGAGACTTACAAGAAGGCTTTGAAAACACCTTGACTATAAAAACAAATAAGAATAAATGAACAAAAGGTGAAACTGAAAAATCAAGGGAGGGTTGGACCATTACTCCACCAGCATTAAGAGAGGATCAAACAAAACCTAAAATCCAAATGAAAAGAAAATCAAGTCTCTCTTGTCTTCTTAATGGACCATTATCAGAAGGAAATGTCTTAATTTGGCCTGTTGCTGTTAAACGTACAGTACCTACACCACAAAATACAGACTCTCTAGCTAGTTCCTGATGACACATCTAAGGTCTGCTACAGTCTCATCGCCCCTGCAAATACCCTACGCTCCAACCTGCTGTGAAGGCCTCACCTCTCCCAGATGCACTGTGCCCTTCTCAGCTTTGGCTTTATTTTGAACTCCTATTTCTTCTTTCTCTGTCTGATAAATGCCTATCCATCCTTCAAGCCCCATGTAAAAATGGGCTCACCTCCATGAAACTTTCCCCAGCTTTACCAAGATGGCTTAGCAAGTTGCTCCCCGCCTCCCCCCCCCCGTGCCACCACAGCCCCCTGTCCATAGCCAGTTGTATCACTTACCACACTGTATGGTAATTATGCATTTATTTCTATATCTATATGCATCTCTTTCTTTTCTTTTTTCTAAGATCTGGTACAAAAGCTGACACCTAGGATGTACTCAGTAAGTGTTGGAATGAATAAAATTGTATTATTTTCTATTCATTGAGGCTATTTCTAGAAGCATAGGAAATAGTCATCAGAAAAACGTCTAATCATCCACCATAACCATCTAATATTTTGAGGCTTAAAATGTTTCTGAAAGCTTTACTATAATGGCATCCACTAGTAAAGGGTTCCAAAGTGGTTTATTATCACTCAGAAATTCTAACAGGTCTTACAGTCCATGCAAATTCCTTGGGAAATGGCTCTTTGCTTCAGGGTTCATTTCCTAGGGAAATAATGTATCAAACTGCAGCCCTAAACATTCTGTAGTTAAATAAGGCCAGTCAAGTTTCAACACAGAAAAAAATCATAGTCCTCACAATAGTACCCAGGTCAGGTACAGACTCTATATCACTGCTCCTCAAATTAGCCATTAGCATAGAATAAATAAACCTATATGGGCCCAGTTTCTCTTAGAAGAAAGCAGAGCCATGACACAATGGGCAGTTGGATTGAGATATTTTCATTTTACATTTTTCTTTACTCATCAAATATATATATTGATTTTCTGCTATGTGCTAGGCAATGTGCTAAACACTGAGGATATAATGGGAAACAAAGACATGTGCCTGCCCTCAAGATATCTACAATCTATTTGCTAGGATTTAGGAGGGAGGTGGTGATTGGTTCAAGGATGAATGAATAAGTATTTCTCTTACTTTTGAGTATCACGTAAATGTATTTCCTGTTAATGACTATATGTATTCCTAGGAATCTCAGAGCCCAGCCTAGAGCCTGCTCTGTATAGTTGGGAACAAAGATGCTTTGTGTAACTGCCTGGAACAACTGGACCTGGTTTAGAAACATACAAATTACAAACACCTGAGTTACAAGGTGTACACTTCTCTGATGCTTTTCTCTCCCTGCAACAGCCATGTGGTCAGCAACTGTGCAAAGACATTGTGTCCTCTGCAACAGGAAATGTATTAGTGTACTTCCTAGTATAGTACTGATAATGGTATATTATTGAAAATTCAGGACAACCTAAGTATCTAAAAAAAGATAAATTGTGGTAATATCCTGTAATGGAAAAATATGTAAACATTAATGTTTATGATTACTAACCTAAGTGATCCCAATTTTGAAAGAAGAAAAAAAAGCCCAAATACGTAATTTTGTGCACATGTAGAAAAAAAAAACTAGTATGTATATCAGTATTTCAGTTAGTTATCTCTAAACAGTAGAATTACAGAGGATTTTTATTTTCACCTTTGGTTCATCTCTAATTTACTAATTTTTTCAGATAGATCCTGCTTTGCTTTTGTAATTTATGCATTTTTCAAAGAAGGTTGTTGAAATACACTGTTGTACTAAAGAATCAGGATTAAAGTGGATTATTTATGCATGCCTGTGCATATGTAAATGAGGTGCCACAGAATTGCCTGAACAGTTTAAGCCCTTGATAAGACTGGCAGGAGAAATGTGGGGGCTGGGGTAAGAATGAGGCGGTCTGCCATTCTCCCTGGGCTCTGTCAGGAGTCACCTCACAAGCCGTGAGAGTGTTCTTCTCTGGTCAGCCTACCAAAACTTGGATTCCAAGGAGTTGTGTACAGATTTTCATCACACACTCAGCCTTTCTCCTAGTTTCTAAGAGCTATCCAGAACATGGAACCAGAGAAATATTATATGTTATTTTTCAAAAATATCTTTCTTTGGACCTTGGCATGTTAACACTTGTTCATCCTGGCTAATGATTAGAATTCTATCTGAGGAACAGACAGGACCAAGTGGATATTCTATGGAAAACTCAGTTAATTAACCTGATACCTTTAAACACTCAGCACTAAGATGAGAGAGAAATAATGAAGTCAAAGAAGTATATGGGATGAAGAGATTATGTTCAGTGCTGGTTGCAAAAAGCAAAATAGTTGATGGTGAAATAAAATATCCTTTTATTTGGGCCATATGATACAATTATATCCATTGTTAAAGCCACCAAAATGAATAAATCTGCCAGGCTACTTTACTTATAGATAACAGTTTTATTCTGGAAGTTATTCTGTATATCCTCCACCATAAGTCCACATGGATCTGTGGGCTGCTGTCAGGACTCCAGTGACTGTTCACATTTAAGAGCGATGGTAATTTTTAAAATTATGCTTTTGGGGCACCTGGGTGGCTCAGTGGGTTAAGGCCTCTGCTTTCGGCTCAGGTCATGATCTCAGGGTCCTGGGATAGAGGCCTGCATCGGGCTCTCTGCTCAGCAGGGAGCCTGCTTCCTCCTCTCTCTCTGCCTGCCTCTCTGCCTACTTGTGATCTCTCTGTCAAATAAATAAAGAAAATCTTTAAAAAAAAATTATGCTTTTGTTCTTCTGAGTAAACATGAAAGTAAATTAATCTACATCTCACCCGTATGTGGGATCTAAAACAAACAAACAACAGCAAACTAAACTCACAGATACAGAGAACAGATTGGTGCTTGCCCCACGTGAGGGAATGCTGTGGTGATGTTAACCAGACTTCTTGTGGTGACCTTTTTGCCATATACATAAATAGCAAATCATTATGTTGTATACCTGAAAGTAATATGATGTTATAGGTCAATTTTATCTCATAAATCAATTTAGCAGTGAGTATCTTTGGGGTATTTACTATATCTAGGTATTGTGCTAGATACTAGCAAGGCAGAGCTGAATTTTTAGAGAAATTCCATCTAATATATGATCTATGTTGCTTATTTATCTAGTTCTTATTTCTGTCTCTCACACTAAAATAGAATGTTCTTGAAGCATATATTTTTCTCTGATTGGTTCTCTGTTGTATCCCCAGCACCTGGCATATAGTAGGCAATCAATATTTGTTGAGTGAGTCGAATGAATGAAGTCTTTATGAGGAGAGCCCAACAAGAAGGCAGTTAAATGCCATAGCACAATACAGGTATGTGAAAGATGCCATAGGCTGGGCTATTTACTGACACAAGATCTCAGGTGCAGTCAGAAAATTTTAAGTTTTTGCAATTTTTCTAGTATATCAAAACTTCAGTTGTTCACACCTGACTAATTCTGAATTTACG
Source organism: Spilogale gracilis (assembly GCA_004023965.1). Classification (NCBI taxonomy): domain Eukaryota; kingdom Metazoa; phylum Chordata; class Mammalia; order Carnivora; family Mephitidae; genus Spilogale; species Spilogale gracilis. Next base: position 120,841 of record PITA01001591.1, read on the forward strand.
ATTGTGCTGCCTTTTGTCTGAATTGTCCTTGGTACTATTTTTTTTTTAAGGAAATTGATATGAATACATAATCAAAACTATTCTGGTGGGATGTCCAACTTCTTTAGACACCAAACCATTTTCTAGGATTTTATCAACATCTATTTGTATGTGAACAATGTCTCTGACAATTACACATGGTTCTCATCTCGTCACTGAAGCAGGTGTTTCCACATGTAGGTCTCTTATTCTAAGAAGTAGACCATTCCTTCTCTCCTTTCTGTCAACCCAGAACATTAGCTCAGAGACATTGAGCGATAGGGTACACAGAAGTACAATCCACTAATTTGCAAGTTACTGTCCCTTATAATATTATTTTCCAAATACTGATCTTTGAGTCTGACATTTAAATAACCACAGAAATAGGACCTGGTTGTAAATACCCAGTTACAGCGCAGCCTTGTTGGATGGTGAAAAAGTCCCATCTAGAAGCTTTGCCAAGGGACCTTTTCCATTCCATCTCCATGTTTGAGAAGTTGAACTTCTGTGACTAGGAAACTAGGTACAGAGGATGGATTTTTAAATGCCATAGCACTTATGAGTATTTACAAATGAGAAATTTCATTTTATTTTCTTAAAGATTTTATTTATTCATTTGAGAGAGAGAGGGCACACATGAGCAGGAGGTGGGGGAGGAAAGATGCAGAAGGAGAAGCAGACTCCCTGCTGAGCAAGGAGCATGACTTGGGACTCATCCCAGTACCCTGAGATCATGATCTGAGCCAAAGACAGATGCTTAACAGACTGAGAAATTTCATTTTAGCTGAATTGCAATGGCAGTTCTGGAAAAGGAAACTTACATAAGTTACTGAATCCATCTCAACTAAACAGGTGACTTTTAGAGTTAAATGTATTTGTGGTGATTTAACCATATAGCATTCGTGAAACAGAATATTTTATCTCTGCAATAGTAACTGCAAGAAACTTCAGGGGAAAAAAAATACTCTTGAGCAAATCCAGAAATACAGGTTTAAAAAAAAACTGTAAAAAATTGAAATATAGAGGTGCTAAGAAAATATTTCTTTAAAACTATGATTTTTTCACCATTTAAATTGTATAAATGTCTACTCCATTAAATATAAGAGGTAACAATATTTCAGTCTTTTTCCACTTAATGACTACTCATTAAGATTTTTAAAACAGTATTTTGAGCATGGTAGATGAGTTAGAGATAAGTAAGACAAAAATACTGCGATGGGAGGAGGACAAGAGCATGTGGTGTTTCTTGTACCCCAGCTGTAGAAAAGTTGCAAAACGTTGCCCATCCCCAAAGTATAGATCACTGCTGCAAAATACAAATATCTGTACTGAGTAACTGTTTATTTTTTATTGGATGTACTGAGAGAAGACTAACCAATGACCCAGCTGACAGCACACACCTGCCTCTGCCGAAAGACTCTCAAAGTTGCAGAGAAATGAGAAAACAGGACATGCTGCATTGACACCGTCCCCTTTGGAATGGGACGATCCCAACCATAATACTTTACGTGCATCTTTGCTCCTTCAGACCAGCTGAAGAAACAAAGTATAAAACAAACAAAAGTTTTTTTAACTAAACAGCACATAGAGAAGAAAAAATGTATTATATCTGAAAAATCAAAAAGTTCATCAAAATCAAGAAGGTTCATTTGTAGAATTCAAGTATTTTCATTTGCTATTCTATTCTTTTATCCCAGGTCTGCATTGTTTTTTGGGGGGAGGTTTTTGTTTGTTTGTTTGTTTTGTTTTTTTGAGTCTTCTTAGTCGGAAGAATTATGCCAGAACTCCAAGAAATAACTGTCCATATGGTCCTCAGCTACTAGTTCTTCCAAAATAATGTTGTAACTTCTTTTTCTAACACTTTTTAAGGGAATAAGATATAGTCATTTATCCCAAGATACCAAATAAAACAAATGTAAAATAAATAAAATGTATTTGTTATGTCACATGTGATCGCCTGTTTAAGAAAAACTACAGAAAATGTAAAATAAATACAATCAAAAGATATATGCTAGAGGCTAAATAGAAAATGTACTAAGTCACAATAAAAATAAAATATTCCTGACTGAATGAGAACTACACAGTTAAGAGAATGTCCTTACAACAAACTGCAGACCCCTCATAGAACTTGAGCACTAAGAAAACACAGGGCAGCAAGAGTCCAGAAGAACTGGTCAATCTGGCATTGATGGGATCCTGAATCATGGGAAAGGCAGAACGTCTCCTGTAAACCAGAATGTGCCATGTAGGAGTGAGACACAGCGATGAATACTAACAGAAACTAGAGCTGAGTATTTCCCTGTGCTAGGAAGCCTCTTCTTACATATAGGTCGAATAATTCTCCTAACAACCCTGTGACATTGCTATCTACATTTTACGGATAAGGACGGTAAGGTTCAGCAACATAAGGGAGCAGCCGGTGGGAGCATCAGAGCCTGTCAGGGCGGGTCCTTCTAATGACTCTACTAGACCCCCCCCATTATTATATACATGTATTACCAATTCCAGTGTACTTGCTCAGTCTTCTTATCAAATGTCACCCAGAAAGAGTAGAGAAGCCTTCTGAGGAGTGGCAGACAGCATGGGAAGCACTTGAGAGGGCAGGGCATGGGTTTAAGAGACTTCAACACCTAGGGAAGGATACCATTAGAATCTGTTTCAGCATCAAGAAAAGGGCATTTCCGGGCCACCTGGGTGGCTCAGTGGTTAAGCCTCTGCCTTCAGCCCAGGTCATGATCCTGGAATTACAGGATTGAGCCCCTGCATGGGGCTCCCTGTTGGGCAGGAAGCCTGCTTCTCCCTCTCTCACTCCCGCTGTTTGTGTTCCCTCTCTGGCTGTGTTTCTGTCTGTCAAATAAATAAATAAAATCTTAAAAAAAAATAAGATTCTCTCCCTCTCCACTTCCCCTCCCTCCATGCCTGTGCACATGCACTCTCTCTAAAAATAATTTAAAAAATAAACTGTGTGAGTTGTTGAACAGTCTCTAGCATCATGAGCTGAAATTTACATGTTCTAGATTTGGTCTCCAGAGCACCATGGAACAAGTGCTGTAAGCTTTTCACATACTTTATAAATTACACTAACTCCTATCTATTTCTCCATTTCTTCTGCTCTTCATACAATACGGTTTGCAAAAGCCCGGCTGTCCACTGGGTTTTTGATCTTCCCTTGCAAAAATGCACTGGTTGGAAATAAAATGTACACTCTCTGTATAGTCAAACAAGAACAGAACTCAGTGAAACAGTCATTGATTAAAATCCAGACAGACGACTTCTATCTGTGCCTCCAGGATTATCTCAGCTAGTTTCTCCTTTGAATAGATCCTAGCTCCCAGTACATCTGGAGCCTCAGATATCAAACCCAGGGCAGGACCCCTATACATGCTCCTTAATCTACTCACATGATGTCTCTTAAACCCATGCCCTGCCCTCTCAAGTTTGCTATCTTATCACTTAAAAACCAGACCATTCTATTATGGGCTCCTAACTGGTCCTCCAGACACAATTTACTTATTTACTTTACCTTGTTTCAACTTGTTCATTGTATTTGTCAAGTATTTCATAAGTGCCACAACATGTCATTTTCCCTGTCCATTGCTCACCAGGAAGGACCCGTCTTAATCCTCCACCCTTCCCATCCCATCTTCTCCAGGAAGCCTTCCCTAATCTCTCTACAGCTCAGAATCTCTCATTCTACACTTCCACCGCACTTGCCACCATTCCACAGTATTTTTTTTTAAATATTTTATTTATTTGACAGAGAGAAACACAGCCAGAGAGGGAACACAAGCAGGGGGAGTGAGAGAGGGAGAAGCAGGCTTCCCACAGAGCAGGAAGCCCGATGCGGGACTCGATCCCGGGTATCCAGGATCATGACCTGAGCCGAAGGCAGTCGCTTAACCAACTGAGCCACCCAGGCGCCCCCATTCCACAGTATTGATAGACACCATATCAGTACCATGTGCAAAATATATTATAATGAGAAATGTCAGTGTAATAGTCCTTCGATTATATTGTGAGTGCCTTAAGTCTTTAACTTCTTCAGCTCTTTCTCCTCTACTTTTGATAGAATAATTGGGAAAAGATTCCCACAGTTGCCATGAGAAAGACAAGAACTAACATGTAGTTTCAAGCATAGAATTTTGGAGAGCTAAGCAGAAAGTAGGACAGACAGCCCCAGATTCAGGAAGTCAAGGATTTAAGGTGAAAAACAAGAGAAGTAAATGAAAGTTTATGTGGATTCCTGATTCAAAGACAGCCTCTGACTCTGAGGCCACTCATTTCGAGTTGCCCCGAATGTCTATTTATTTAAGATTAAAGGAAATTGCTACAAGTTAAAGTTAGTGTAAAATTTTTAATTTTAATTTTTTAAGGTGATAAATCAAATATTTATTTTGCTGTTTAGGGAAGGGTCCCTAGTTTCTGGCCAAAACTGAGTATAACTGTGGACGGCAAAGAACAGAGGATTTCTACCTGGCCAGATCCCAGAAGGGTTTGGGGACCTGCAAAGGGTGGCGGGTGGGTGAGGATAATTCAAAATGCTACAACAGAGACCCCTCTGTCTTAGAGGTCCTAATTTGGGCTAACAGGCTTCTGCCATCCCCACACCTGCTACATAATAAGTTGTTAGACTCAACAGTTAACGCTGATTAGTCAGGGAGTTTGAGTTGACTCTAGAAAAGTTTTTGCCTACATACAGCTGTCCATGGACTATTCCTGTCAGTGTGTGACAGCTCCAGCCACAGGGGGAGGCAGGAAGACCGGACCAGTCCATGGGGGTGACCTAGGCACCCTAGAAACAATGGAATTCCTTTGCCCTAACATTTCTTCAAGAAAGGAGAGAAAGGGAAGGAAAAAGTTCTGTTGGTACTTTGTATCCTTTAACTATTTCATAATACTGCAGATAAGAAAACAAAATCACAGAGATATTAACTTGCCCAAGTTCCCAGGGCTGGTTAAGTGGCAGAGGCAGGATTTAAACCCATCTACTTGGCTTCAGAGCTTCTGATCTTTTACTAAACCATTCCCAGTAATGGGACCAATAATCCTATGTTATATTTATGAACAAGGTGATAAACAGAAAATAATAATTAACATTTATGAGCACTTACTATGTTCCAGATGCTGTTTTATTTTTAAAAAATTTTATTTATTTATTAGACAGAGAGAGTGAAAACAAGCAGGGAGAGAAGCAGAGGGAGAGGGAGAAGCAGACTCCCTGCTGAGCAGAGAGCCCAATGCAGGGTTCAATCCCAGGACCCTGGGATCATGACCTGAACCAAAGGCGAGCGCTTAAGGAACTGAGCCACCCAGGTGGCTGTTTTAATATTTTACATCTATTATCATATTTATCCTGTTAACAATTCTCTGAGAAAAGTAGTGTTATCCCTACGGCAAAAAGAAGGAGCTGAAGCAGGGGGAGAAAGCAGTTAAGTAATTTGCCCAAGGTCACAGATCCAAAAAGGTGGTGGAGTCAGGATTTGAAGAGCTAGAGATAGTGAATGAGGGTGTATATATTGGTCTCCTTGGCATTAGCAGATCTCATTTTTAACTCACTAGGTTTTTATTTCTTTATGCCCAAATCTGGTGTTCTTTCTAGCTGATTCTAGCACTTTTTCACCCAGTATTTCTTTTTTTTTTTTTTGCACCCAGTATTTCTATTAATACACTTTCACTAATATCTTTTGTTAAAATCAGGAATGTAGCCTATTAAATATTTCTCCAAATCTCTTGTGTCCATAGCAACAGATGTAGGTGACAGGTAGGTCAGTGGGGTCGAGTACCACAGAGCTGAGGTGTCTTTCAAAAGCACGGCTGGTACAAAGACACAAGGGCAAAGGAAACCTATCTGTCCTGGAAGGGAAGGATTTTTTTGTATTTACTAAAAGATAAAAAGTGATGCAGACAATAAGACAAAACTCAGCATCCTTTTTTTTTTCTTTTTCATATCTATCCCATGATAGATGGCATAATTTTCCTTTCAGTATCCTCTTCCATCATTTAACTATTCTTCATGTCCTTTCGGATCTTGTTTAATTTTTTTTAATCCACTTGTACTTCGTTATCCTTATTCCATCATTTCTGTTCTTTGGTACTGATGAAAATAAAAAATCAATAGGTAACATTTTTATATCTTACAAGAAAACAAGTATATGAGACTATATGTGTTTTTTTTTTTTATGTCCTGCCTTGTTATAAAAGTCATTTGAGGCATTTTACTTTGAACTACGCTTTTAACAGCACTGTAAACTCTGGTTCTTTCTAGCAGTGATTATCTACCTCCAACCCATAGTTAAGCTAACAAAGCATGGATTATGCTTTAAACATTGAGATTGATAGACATTTTAAGAACTTTTTAACTAACATGTCATATCAAAAGTAATTATTTGCAACTGGTCTATGACTTAGAGAGAAAAGACTTAGTTGAAAATTATAGTATTTGAGCTACCCTGTTTCAGTTACAAGGTAGTGTGGCAAACTGTGACAACACTGTTTCAACAGCAAAAGCCGACTGTAAAAGGTGTTTCAGTAAAACATCTGCTCTGAAACTTGTTTTTCCAAAGAAGAACTTCCAACTGGCAAAGTTCATTATTATTACAGAAGTTCAGAAAGAATTTCTCAGCATTCTCTAAATTCTAGGACGATGTTTCATTAGTTAGTGAGACTATTTAAAGAAATCAATGTCCCTTTAAATATCAAAAGATAACTACGATCTGTTCTTCAACTATCTCAGCAGCAGGTAAACCACAGCTCCATCAACCCCATCAAGACTTTGTCCTATGGGGGCGCCTGGGTGGCTCAGTGGGTTAAAGCCTCTGCCTTCGGCTCAGGTCATGATCTCAGTGTTCTGGGATTGATCTAGGCCCCTATCGGGCTCTCTGGTCAGCAGGGAGCCTGCTTCTTCCCCTCTCTGCCTGCCTCTCTGCATACTTGTGATCTCTCTCTCTGTCAAATAATAAAAAAAAAAAAAATTTTTAAAGCATACCACTGATGTATCTTTCTGGTATAATCTTAGGGATGTAATTATGATGGCATTTTTGCATTACATTAATCGTTACTTCCCTTGGGCTTCAAAAAGTCAATCATGCACTGCTGTAGCAGCATAAAAATAATATTTAAAAAATGAGTTGCATTAAATTCTTTTGCTGTTAGTTAAGACTGAGAGTCCAGCATTCGCTGTCTAAAATTCAATTTTATTAAAATATGAAAACTTACTACCTATGTCATCTAAATTTCTGAATAAAGAGTCCCATAGCTTTCTTTAAAAAATCACAAAAATCCAACTTTTAAATAAAAAGAGAATTTCTACAATTCAGAATATATAGCTATTAGGTTGAGCTGATATTCTTTCTGAAAAAAAGTACTAATTACCCAGATTTCTTTTACCTAGAAATTCACAGTTGCTAATAAGAATCATATCTGCTGTCACTGCAGCTGAAGGCTAGGGCTTATAGCAAAGCATAAGAAAACTTTTGAGAATGTGTCAAAGTGGTCCACGAGAAAGGATACATTAGCCATGTTATCATTTATCCTTAACAAGAGGTTCATGGTCCTGCCAGACCTGGTTTTTATGAAGCAAACAAAATCCTCCCCCTATTTTATGGATAAGTCATGGTTATTTGTCCAATAAACTCCAGTTCATCCCACCCGTTTTAATGAGTTACTATAACCCATCCATGAAGTGTCCTCTGACTCACTACTGACCCCATACCTTTACTTCACTGAAGGCACCTCCTTCCCATATCCTCTCACAGATCCTGAAGTTGGTCATGAGTACTTCTGTGTCATGCTCCTGACTGAGATAGTGCTCACCGCCTCACACGTAGCTTGCTCAACAATATGTGGCGATCCCATTCCTTTTCTTTGTCCAATCCTGAGGACTTCTATTATAAAAAGCCTGTGGCCTAGCTTCAGTCCAATAAAGTCACTGGTGTTCTTGTCCTGCACCTTGATGTTCAGGAAGATCTGAAGGTGAAACTGTTTGGGACTCCGGGTGTCTGGGATATATGTTATACATGTCAACCAACGGCACACACGTCAATCATTCCTGCTGACAAATGACACCAAGTAGAGTAGAAGGCAAAAATCTTAGCATATGCCTAACGGACTTCAATCATCTCCTGCCCGACTATCTCTAGAAAGAATCATGCTTATAGAGGAGGGTCAGGAATGCTCCTGCCTCCTGAGATCTCGGTATGATGTTGAATTTGATGCTACATTAACCCTATACTTCAGCAGCTTCTCAAAAAAAAGTATTGATAGTCTTCAATTTTCTGTCACCAAATAAGATATCACTTTGAAATAAAGGTCCAGCAGTAACTTTTTAGTTCCATTGAATAACTTAAATTGTGTATAGTTCTTGCTAGTTCTTGCAGTACGGAGTGGGACCTGGGTGGGGTTGTTTGTTTGTTTTTGTTTTTTAAAGGCACATTATCCACCTGGTATAAACAAGTCTTAGTAACAGGGTGCCTGAGTGGCTCAGTCAGTCAAGGGTTGGACTCTTGATTGTGACTCAGGTCATGATCTCAGGGTTGTGAGATCGAGCCCCACATTAAGTTCTGTGCTATCCACCCCACCTCTCTTAAAAAAAAATAGTCTCAGTTACAAACCAGTGTAAACTACAATTCTCCTTGGTATAATCGTTATGTGACAAATTATTATATACATGTATTACCAATTCCAGAAGACTGCTTCAAATTTGTAACTATTGAATTGGAACAGTTTCTAAGATTTCAAAACAACACACAAAATAGTGTTTTATGATTTTTAGTATTGTGGTATAATAGGAATTATCTGGCCATTGTCCATGATTTCTAGGAGGAAGGCTCTTAACCTTGGAATTTCCTAAATGATGGGTATGTCTTTATTACTCAGAGTGGGCCCCTGAAATCATGGGTGTTTGTGTTAATGAGGTGATTCCTCATGAACCCCTAGATAATTTCAGGATGGGGGCAGGCCATAGTGGAAAGACCACTCATGTAATTACAGATGGTCCCTAACTTACAATGGTTCAACTTAGGATTTTTCAACTTTATGATAATACAAAAGCTGTACACATTCACCAGAAACCAAACTTCGAGTTTTGAATGTTAATCTTTTCCCAGGCCAGCCATATGCATTATGATCCTTTCTAATGATGCTGGGCCGAGAATAGCAATGAGCCAAAGCTCCCAGGCAGCCAGTCAATCACCACGGTAAACAACTGATACACTCATAACTACCCATGCAACTACATGAGATAGTGAACACTTTATTATAAAATGGGCTATGTATTAGAAGATTCTATCCAATTGTAGGCTACTATAAGTATTCTGAGCATGTTTAAGTTTTGTTGGGCCAAGATATCATGGTCAGTAGGTTAGATGTACTAAAAACATCTTTGACTTTGCTATATTCTCAACTTACAATGGGTTTATCAGGACATGATCCCATCATGAAGTTAGGAAGATCTGTAATGGGTTGGGGCTCTGAGTCACAAGATGTTGGCCTGATCTCCTAGAGATTGACATGGTCAGTGATTCACTCAATCGTGTGTAGGTAATGCAAAACAATAAAAACTCTGGACACTCAAAGCTCAGGTGAGCTTTCCTGGTTGCTGCTACAGACTGATAAACTGGGAGGGTGAAAACATCCCAAAGACATAGAAGCAAAGCTGTAATCATGAGTATAGTCTTTTCCTGAGTTCTGTGAGTCATTCCAAGAATTAACAAATCTGACGACATAGCGGGAACTCCTGATTTTGTAGCCAGTTGGTCAGAAAAGCATTCCCAGAGGGGCCTGGGAATCCTCAGGCTTGCAGCTAGTGTCTGGAGTGAGGGCAGTCTTGAGATGGAAATCTGTGAAATCTGAAATAACTCCATGCAATTAGCACTGGAACTGCGCTGCAGGTACCTTGTTACATCTGTGAGCATGTCAGAGGGACAAAAGTGAAGTAAGGCTAGAAGTACTGTAATAGCCCTGGATTGCTTCAGTTTGGGCATCCTGATATTGATCTTGCATGTTGGGACTGGATACCATTTTTATACCATTAAGGAGCTGTTGGGAGGATAGACATGAACTTTTCAATTCAGCTGTGATGGTTATCCTAGGTATAACCAGCAGTAAAAAATTCTCAACATTTTGTTCAAAGTGTAGAGTTTTGAATGGACTTATAACACAGTCCCTCTAGGATTGACATTGAAGACAAATATTCTGTTATAGAAAAGATCAAATGTTGGAACTAGAAAGAATAATGTGGTCTAATTTGTTCATTTCACAGAGAAGAAAACAACCAAGGCCAGGGATATCAGAGATTTGCTCAATGACTACTCAACATCTGGGCTGGGACAAGAGAAGATCTGTAATATCTGAAATTACACAGTGATTCTCATGCTCCAAGTGCTAAGACACTGCTCAGGAACTAAAGCAGATAAATTCTAGTCAGGTTGTCTTGCCACTGAGAGAGACAGCAAAAGATGGTATGCAGGATATGATCGAATATCTTCTATTGATCATTAAAGTAGCACTTTTAATGTTTCTTTACATTTCTGCTGATAAAACATAACAAAAGGGTTAACCTATACAGACATTCATCATTCTAGAAGCATGTATACAGCATCTATTATAAATGAGTACAAGGAATTTAGAGAAGTCAAGATGAATTATTAGGCCCACCTTTTTTAATGTGGGGATCTTCATCCTTCATAAAAACATAAATGCAACTTGTAAGTTCCGTAATCAAGGCCACAACAGAGCACCATGAAGAAAGCTGTGAGTATTGTGGAAGGGACTTCTCTGCCGAACTAAGGAATTTGGCCCTTATGCTTCAGACATGTCAAGTCATTAAAAGATTTTAGGCAATGAAAGGTAAACCAAACTTCCCTATTACATACATGGGACATGACCTTGCCAACTTGCTTGAAGCTCTTGATGGGAAGGCTTATCTTGTTGCTTTCCACTCTATGTGGCTCCACACTAGCAGCGACTTTTCCAAAGCCATGAAGAAGGTGTACTTCTAATTTAGTATTCTTCAGCCTCTATTATAGAAGTCTTGTGATAAAGAATGTAGAATTGATTCCTTGTCGGGACAATGAAAACTCAGTTCTGTAATTCCTGGCTCAAGTGAGGGGCCTGAAGGAACTTAAACCACATAGAGAGAATCAGCACCCACAGCAGAGATGAGATGTAAGCATGTTCAAGGACAACCCCTCACACCTGCAGCCCTGAAGAGGCCAAGGCACTGTCTAGAGGCAAAAGCAAGTAAGAGACTCTGGTTACAGAAGTCCTTCCAACACGAGGCTCTCCAGTTCTATAAAGAACAGCAGAGGGTGATGCTGTTGCTTGTACAAAGTTTTGCTTCTCAGGATTCCAGGATTCCTGATACAGTCCGTCAAAACATATAGATGTAAACTAATCATACAAAAATAATATATTCATCTACAAAATACAATAAATCTTTGTTGAGAGTCCTGGCAGTTAAGAATATCAGTTTTATTATCAGATAAAGCCAAACTGAGGGGCATCCTACAAAATAAAGCAAGAAGTCTTTAAAAGTGTCAAGGTCATGATAGACAAGGAAAGACCAAGGAGACATGACAATGAATGCTGTCAAGACAATATAATGCTGGATCTTGAAATGGACACTGGAACAGAAAAAAGACACAAGTAGAAAATCTGGTGATCCAAATAAAGTCTTTACCTAAGTTAATTATCTTGTTCTAATGTGATTAATTTTTTCATTTTGACAATTGTACTATGGTAAGGCAAAATGTTAATATGAGAGGAAACGGAGTGAAGGATAATATATATAATAATTCTGCAAACTCTTCAGTACATCTAAAATTATTTCTAAAATTTTTAAAGCTTACAATTTTTTAAAGAAATGTAGATTTTAGAGTCAGAGTCCTGGGCTTAAAACATGGCTTTATCACTTTCTAGCAATGTAACCTTGAGCAAATTCTTTAATCTCGCTGTGCTTTAGTTTCCGCATCAGTAAAATGGGAATTTAAAACAATTTTATAAATGAATAAGATTAAGTAAAATACTGTATTTAAATCCTCAGTTTTCTGTTAGATACATAATAAGTTCCTAAAAAATTATATCCAGTATTTGCTTATGAGCGTTACCACAATTATTATAGTTGTCATTACTATAGTTATTATTATTAGGATTTTCTGCTTCTGGAGTCACTTCAAGAACTAATAACAGCTCAATACTACTGTAGATAGTATGCATTTATTCTTTTCCTCATTCCGTTAGAGCCAGATGGAGTAACCCTGCTCCAGTATATTCTGGGAGTAACTAAATCAACCAGTCTTGGGTGAGTGCAGTTTGCTGAGTGTGGAGTGAGTGGGGTGGGAATCAAAAGGGACAAGTACAGTGATGGAGAATTTCTTATTAGCCTTGAACAAGTGTCCTCATGAAGTTATATCATTCTCTATTAATGAGCAGACAATCATGCACCAGCAGCAGCAAGCATTACCAACATTAAGCAACTCATACAGTGCTTATATGCTGTCTGTTATGACCAGATCTCTGTGTGCTGGAGATTTGCTCTTCAGAAACCCGGTACAGATACTTTTGCTGGATTGTATGCCACTTTTAGATATCTCAGGTAAATCTTAGCTATATAGTTCTCAAGAGTTAGAAATGTATCAAGACAATATGTAAACTAAGGAATTGCCATTATTCATTAATGAATTAAATAAATGAAATGAATGGATGAAAACCCTCTGGGTCTCATTGTTAAACAATGACATGCAGATGGTCCCCGAGTTACAAACTTGAAATATCACTCATTTGTAAGTTACCGTTTAGAGTACAGAATATAGCTCACCATAACAATGTAGAGTCTGCTTATTGTGTAAGCTAAGTTAAAATATTGTACCTCTGACATAAAAAAATTAACAGAAGTAAAATCCTGTTGCAATAGTAGTAATCCTCACCAAAACCAAACAAAAACAAACAAAACCACAGTTGTTTTCTAAATTGAATTTTATATCAATCTGAATGCTATATAGTGTTCCAATTTCTGGAATACTTATTTCCTTGTTAGTCCAAAGGTACTCATACTTCTCTTTCACATTCTCCTTTACCCCAAAACCTATTTGCCAAATCAGACTTTTAATCATGACCATTTCCCCAAGAGCTTTGAATCGAACTATTTCTCCTCCTTCCACTGCTCTAATGGACTTACCCCTAGGACTCACTCTCTAACAGTATTATTGCATAATTTAAACAGTGAAATTTCTGGGAGTCCAATCTTTTTGCAGGGAAATGTGGTAATATATATCACAAGTCTTCATCAAGTAGTTCCTCTTGAAAGTACCAATTCCATGTCTATGAATCTATCCTCATCAAGTAAATAGAAATACTGTGCAAAAATCCACAGGACATTCATCTCACTGTTGTTTATAAAATAGGAAAGTAGAAGCAACCCCTAACAAAACTGATTATAGTATGCCTACACAATGGAATAGGGGACCTCAGATCTGCAGGATTCTGCCACCAACTTGAGTAAATGTTGAAATGGATTCTTCTGGGGTGCCTGGGTGGCTCAGTTGGTTAAGCAGCTGCTTTCAGCTCAGGTCATGATCCTGGAGACCCAGGATCAAGCCCCACATCGGGCTTCCTGCTCGGCGGAAGGCCTGCTTCTCCCTCTCTCAGTCCCTCTGCTTGTGTTCCCTCTCTAGCTCTGTTTCTCTCTGTCAAATAAATAAATAAAATCTTTAAAAAAAAAAAGAAAAAGAAAAAGAAAAAGAAATGGATTCTTCTCCCAAGCCTCTAGATTAGAGCCCAAGCCTGCTCATACTTCATTTTCAGTTACCTGAGCAGAAAATCCAGCTGAACCCACCCATACTTCTGTCCTACAGAACTATGATATTTTACTATTTTTTTAAAGATTATATTTATTTGAGAGAGAGACAGAGTGAGAGAGTGAGAGAGAGAGAGAACATGAGCAGGGTGAGGGGCAGAGGGAGAAGCAGGTCCCCCACTGAGCAGGGAGCCAAGCCCACCTTAGGCTCGATCCTGGGATTCCAGAATCATGACCTGACCCGAAAGCAGACCCTTAACTAACTGCAGCAACCAGGCACCCCAGAACTATGATAATTTAAAGCGGGAATTGTTTCATACTGTTAACAGTTTACTGGAATTTGTTATGTAGTAATAGAAAGCTTACAGTACTTATGAAGGACTTAAAATTGGGAAAAGTTCTTCATCTGTATTCAGAGATCTACAACAGCCATTACACTTGGAGAAAATGTGGAGAAAATATAGATACATTTTAAGATCTGGAACGAGACAGGGATACCCATTATTACTACCATAGCTTAACATGGCATGGCAATTCTTGGCTAACGCTTTGAGAAGAAAATGAGGTATGTAAGAATTAGAAGAAAAGACATAAACTTTTGTTATTTAGAAATGATTAGAATCAATAAATAATTAAAACCAATAGAAAAGTTCGACAAGTTGCTGAATATACTACCAAGTTAGGTAAATCAGACACTTCTCTAATATCACCAACCATAAAACATAATACAAATACCATCCAAAATAGTGTAGAAATTACAAAAGGTCTAGGAATTTACTTAAGAAACAAACACAAACTTCAAGAGGCTTACATTTTTAATTTGTCTTTTCCAATTTAATATAATAAACATCTGTTACTTTGCTAATAAAAATATACCATATCAATGATGATACTCAAAATATGTAGGCCATTGGCAGCAATCAATCAGAATGGCACAGACAATAAATAGGCAGTTCAGTTTTATATAATTGTTGATTGATTATTATAGCTCAGGTTGCATCTCTGCAAGAACTCAGTTCTCCCAAGAATGAGAATGCTGGGGACCTTGCCATCACCTGCCTTCAAATTACAAAATGAGGAGGTTAAATGTCAAGGTTATGACATGACAAGGTTAAAAATTCCTCATGGAGTTTGATTCTCAGACTCCATGGGTAATCCAAAGATAATGATTAATGCACAACATATTAAGTACCTTTACAAAACCCACCAGCTGTGTAAATTTAACATTAAGAAAAACAGCTTAAGAGGTTAAATTATTTTCACTTTATAAACATAATCAAGGTAAGCAATGGAGATACCTTTTGTGTACTTTAACCATGATCAATCTCATATCTACGGCAAATCATCACAAATTGCACGAATAAGTCACACACATCACTTAGAAAGGTCTAAATAATCCGATGAGTAGGTCTGAAAATGGCCACCAAAAGCACCAAGACTGTTCTCCTTCCCTTGGAAGATCATCAGCAAAAGTCAAGAAATTTCTTCCTTGCATACTATAAAACTGTGACTCCAGTTCCACTTCCTTCTTCCAGTATAAACTACGTCATTTTTTCCATCAAACTACCAAGTTCTGTGCTATTGTTTGCAATACCAGAAAGCCAAGTCCTTCCTCCATGGTTGTTATAGAAGACACTGTATTCTTGAAAGGTTCTGCACATAGTACCACAAAAATGGCCTCACTTAAAAGAACATGATTTTTCCCAGAAATAAACAAAAGTAACAAAATAGATAATCAACAAGAAATTAGACTTTGCATTCAGGTAAGTGATTTGATAAAGAAAATGGGCTTAACTATTCTTCAGATTTCCCTGGTTGGATTAACCAGTAAAAGATGGAAGAGCCAAGACTCCTCTAGTCCTGAAAGTAAAGGTTCAAAATCCCAAAAGGTAAAAAAGTGGTTGGCATCTTGGAGAAGAACTGCCCTTATTAAACACATGCATATTAAGAAGAACATCATGACAAGAAAGGTGGAGGTATAAATGTAAAATGGCATTTACTCCAAGTCTATGGAAAAGAAATCAGTGAGGGAAAAGATGATGTCATTTAACCCAAGGAAGAAAAGAAAACAAAGTTTATAAATCAACAATTAAATCAGAAGACAAGAAATGCATTCCTAGGAGAGAACTCAGTCCCATGACTGGTGGTTAAGAACATACTTCACTAAACCCAAAGACCACCAGAGAACACAATGAACCTGAACTCAAGGGGGCTTTGGTCAGGAACTCATTACCCTTCATCCCTTGGTGGAGACTAAACACAGACAATGCTTCTCAGCAAAGCTGCTCTTTGGAAGGCCATGGGCACTTGCTGACACTAGGTCTTTTGTAATAGAGCTGGTTCTGCTCATGCCTCCCCAAATAAACTACAAATTCCTTTGAAGTTAGGATCCCATTTTGGTCATGTTTATATACTCATGTAGCACATGCACAAATGCCCATGCTAGGCGCGCAATAAATGTTTTTCAAATTGTCGCTAGGTTTTACTATGGTACCAAATAGAATAATGGTCATAACAGTAATTATAACCATAATACAGAACATTTTATTTTATTTTATTTATTTGACAGAGAGAAACACAGCGAGAGAGGGAACACAAGCAGGGGGAGTGAGAGAGGGAGAAACAGGCTTCCCGCCGAGCAGGGAGCCTGATGAGGGACTCAATCCCGGGTCTCCCGGATCATGACCAGAGCCGAAAGCAGTCACTTAACCAACTGAGCCACCCAGGCGCCTCCATCATACAGAACATTTTACTGGATTCTTACCAGGTATCATGTGGAAACTCGTGTTACTTGATTAAATCAGTGATGTAGTCAGTATTATTATTCATATTTTACAGAAGTTAAATTTGAGGCGCACAAAGATTCTTTATAATTTTCTAGAGGACATGTGACTAATCTGTCCAAACTCAGCGAGAAATGTCTGTGTACTATAGTAGGCTACAAGAACTCACCTAATTGGAAGTAGAGATTCAAGAGTAGGCTGAGGAGATTCAGTAGTCCTATGTTGTAGAGGCAATGCTGATAAAAGTGTTCACTGGTACAGAGAACATAAATTGAGAGATTTTTGCCTATAATGGGTGCTTGCTAAATACCTGGTCAATGAATGTAGCCCTGAAGTTAAAATTCCACCCGTTTTCCAAGTTAGGGAATGGATAATTAGGACTGAGGTCCTAATTATCCATTCAGGGAATGAATGCTGATCCTTCCTTCCCAATAACAGAAGGTAGAGAATAGTTAAGCACCTTGACTTGGAAAGCACAACCTCTTCTCAAGTCAGAATTTGCTAAAGTTTGTTATTTGGGGACCAGCTGTCTTTCTCTTACCAGTAAGATTCATTTCCGTAGGGTACTCAAGGTTTAAAATATTTTAGAACCCTGTAGAAAAGCTCTGCAAAATCATATGCCATGTTCGTATTTGATGCAGTTTAAATTGTGGGAACTATAGTATTAAAATCAGTAGCCAAAAAAAAGCCTTTTATTCCAAAGTCAAACCCTAAATAAACCCCAAACAATGGATATATAAACTCTGGTCCATGGTCCATCTGGCATGTAATATACACTTTCCTAAAAATGTATGTATATGTGTGTCCTTAATATTATCATCACATATGCAGTGATGACTGAACATTTCTCTTTCATATTAAAATAATTATTAGGACATTTCTCTTTTTTTAAGAATTTGTTTATTTATTTGACAGAGAAAGAGATCACAAGAAAGAGAGGCAGGCATAGAGAGAGGAGGAAGCAGGCTCCCCACTGAGCAGAGAGCCGGATGCCAGCCTTGATCCCAGGACCCTGAGCTGAAGGCAGAGGTTTTAACCCACTGAGCCACCCAGGTGCCCAGTAATTATTAGGGAATTTCAAAGCCAATTTCTCTAGAGTCAAGTAATAAGAAGCCATTTGTAACTAAAAACACTAAGTTACCTAATTTTGTGTGCATGTGCGTGTAATGCTATGCAAAGCCAGAACCAAAAAATTAATAATAATAAAGAGAATTAAAAGGGTGCCAAATAACTTAATGTCTAGAGCAAAATGCAGAAAGATAAGTGCGTATTCTCAGCCAAATGAATGTCCATCAAAGTGTCCTTTGTTAAACCAGCAGAGAAAATATATTGAAGTTATTGATCAAGCATAATAGATAAGGTATAATTTAATGTTTCCTTTATAATTATACTTCAAGCCTTAAGAAGAATTACTTTGAAAGTATTTCCTTTGTTACAAGCTAATCTTGATAATAGTGATTTATTATTTGCTTTACTTTCTCATAAAAATGCTAGAAAAGTAATTTATTCATTACTCATGTGTCAAATGAAATTTCAAACAAACAACTTTCTGCTATAGTTCTCTATTGCAATCCATCCTTTCATCCGGCAGTCGAAATTATCTTTTTAAACCATGTATCAGATCATACTTTTCCCTCGTTCAGAAACTCTCCAAAGGTTTCCCACTGAATTTCAAACCAAAGCCGCCATGGCCCATAAGACAATCTGACCCCCGCCTTCCTCTCCATTCTCAAATCCTACCATCTTCACCAGCGTTCCCTTGCTTCAGGTAATGGCTTTTGTTTTATCCCTCATTATAACAACTGACTGTTCCCTCTGCCTGACCACCATGCCCACATATCTCCCGGTAGCTGGCTCCCTTTTGTCACTCAGGGCTAACCTCCTAGTGAGGTCTTCCTTGACCATCCAATCTAAGAGTCCTAGCCCCCACTTCAGTGACAGCACTTACCACAATTTGAAATCATCCTATTAATTTATTTACTTATTCCCCCTCCCTCTCTCCAAAGAGCCCCTAACCCTTGGCAACCACCACTGCAAAAGAATATAACCTTCATGAGGAGGGAGTCTTGCCTATCTTGTCCAGCACCATAGCCTAGCACCTGGAACAGAGTCTGACACGTGGAAGGCACTAAGAAAAAATCTGTTGAGGGGCACCTGGGTGGTTCCGTCATTAGGCATCTGCCTTCAGCTCAGGTCATGATCCCAGAGTCCCGGGATCGAGCCCCATATCCTGCTCCCTGCTCGGCAGGAAGCCTGCTTCTCCCTCTCTCACTCCTCCTGCTTGTGTTCCCTCTCTAGCTGTGTTTCTCTGTGTCAAATAAATAAAATCTTTTAAAAAAAAGAAAAAGAAAAATATTTGTTGAATAAATGAATGAGCATGTCCAAACATACTATATTTATAGACACGTTTTAATTGCTTTTTTATAGCAAGTTCTCACCAAGGCCATATATTTGAATCTCTTTAAAAATCAAGCACTAGGGCATCCTCCTGCTACAAATGTGCCTGGGTATGATTACAAACAGTAGTGTCCTGATACCAAAATCATCAGATTTTGCAAGACATTTGGAATAAACAGGCTGCTCAGTGAAAGATGAACATATTTTCAACATAAAAGTTTATTTTGTTGTAATCCTCACTGCACCCTCTGGTTTTAATCAAACCCTCAAACATTCAGCAAAGATTTCTTTCCCCTGGAAGGGGCTCTACCCTTTCAGTGACAGAAGAGAAGAAAAAGAACACTTCTCAAAGGGTAAAATATTCTGCTAAAATCCAGGTTATTTTTAATACTCAATATCAACTAACAAAGCTGCCATATTTGTTTTAATTTAGAATTTTTACTTTATACAGATAAATTAGGATAACTTTAGATTGGGAACAGGGGAAGGTAGGACACTACGGACATTGTTAATGCTCTAGAAGGGAGAAGAAAAGCAAAAAAAAAAGTTTTTTGTGGTGCCTGGGTGGCTCAGTCGTTGGGCATCTGTCTTTGGCTCAGGTCATGATCCCGGAGTCCTGGGATGAGCCCCACATCAGGCTCCCTGCTTGGTGGGAAGCCTGCTTCTCCTTCTCTCACTGCCCCTGCTTATGTTCTCTCTCTATCTGTGTTTCTCTTGGTCAAATAAATAAATAAAAATCCTTGAAAAAAAGTTTTTAAAAACTTATTAAAGGCAGTCTTTTTAACAAATCTGTTCAAGATTTACTTTCAATCAGTCCTCTATCAGTACAAAAAATAAGTACAAAAATAGTCCTCCTTTTAATTATGTTTACATCTCTCCACAAATCATAATCAACTCAGTGTCTTTGAACTGTCTTCCTACCAGAGCTCTTTCTCATGAATCTTGACTTAAATCTGAAGACATTTTGATTGTAACTAAAATTTCAGTTATAATGCACAATACCAACGTAGTTGTGTAACTGCTTTGGTGCTAACTGCAAGAAACATCAAGCCTTCCAGGATCGCATCCACTGGGTGAACCCACTGTACATACAGAGTCATGTCTGAGAAGATATACAAGTGAAAATACAAGAAGGATTCAATGGGTTAATATTGGTAGACTGCTGAGAGCATTGTGTCTGGCATATGGTAGGAGTTATAGATGAAGTTGTTAAATTAATTAATCCTTACAATACAAAACAAAATTTCTAAGCAAGAATGAACTTTTTTTTTAAGATTTTATTTATTTATTTTACAGAGAGAAACACAGTGAGAGAGGGAACACAAGCAGGGGGAGTGAGAGAGGGAGAAGCAGGCTTCCCACCGAGCAGGGAGCCTGATATGGGCTCGATCCCGGGTCTCTGGGATCATGACCTGAGCTGAAGGCAGTCGCTTAACCAACTGAGCCACTCAGGTGCCCCAAGAATGAACTTTACATTTAAAATGATCATCACAATTAGAGGTGTATAGTTATATTTCCAAAACTTTACTCTTTCTTTCAAAAAAAACATTAAAAAAAATAAAATCCTTACGTGACATTGATATGTATTATAACCATAGCTATAAATAAATAACCGTAGCTATAAAGATGTTGTTTCATTACTAATTTCATTTGTGATTAAAGAATTCTAAAGATGAGCTGCATTTTCCTTGAGCCTTTCCAATAAGTATACCAGACATCACAGGAAGCAGAGCGGAAACACATGACATTGTCTCTATCACTAATGAGCTCCCTGTCCAGTTAAGAGATTAGACGATCACAAACCAAACAGTGTGCATTTTATAATTGCATTAAGTTAGATGCTATATTTTTATCCACAGAAAGAGAGATAAATGTGGTAGAATAATCAGAATGGGTCTCGTGGAGAACATTATTACAAATGTAAATAAAACAATGAATTTCAGAATTATAATTCCTCTAATAAAAAGAAAATCACATTTGAATCAGCATAATGTGCCATAGTAACATATTCCTGTAGAGATAAATTTAGCCACCAGGCACATGCACATTTGACTACACTTCATGCCAAACTATGTAACTTTGGCATTTCATTTTTGAAATAGCCTTTTCTTCAAGCCAGTTTGAAAGGAAAAATACTCAGTTACTCAATCAGCATTTATATATGAGTGTTCTGACTTTAATTACAAAACATTATTTAATGAACAGTATGTACCTATTATTAAAGCCACAGCGTATTCATGCCTCCCCTCCTCAGACTGGGTGGGATAGTAGGACTGTCACTAAGTAGGAAAGCCTAAGGCTACATGTCTCCCTCTACCCACCACAAACAGTGGCCTTCAGTAGACAGGGAAAATGAAGTTTGTTCCAAAATACAGATCTCCATCTTTCAAGCTAAAACATTTTTTTAGTGTTTCTGGCCTGACGAAGGAAGGGGGCAGGGAAAGGAGGGGAACAGAAATTCCTCAGGACTCTTTGGGTTCTATTATTTTGCTCAATACCTGAATATGCAGGGCATCACTCAGAAATCACTGTGATGCAGGATTTTTAATTTATTGCTTGGCTGTTTCTTTATACTGTTTAGCAGATAAATAATCTCTGGACGAGTTGAATTGGTTTGAACTTGAGATTTTGGCAACCATATAAAACAAACGAAGAAATTCAAAAGAAGGATAGCATCAGCGCTGTGGCTTACATTTTAATGTCAATTCATACACAAGAGGGGGTATTAGAGGCAAGGGCGCCAATATAGGTAAAAGAGGTTATCCATTCATCTTTAGGCCAAATATAACTGGTGTGCTAAATCAACCATGTGGAAATCCACATCAATCTAAAACTATCTATATCAGCAGAATGGCTTTGTATTACTACCATTTAGCTTATATAGATAAACCTAAAGCATGCAATTAGGAGAAGGTCAATAACATACAGAGGAAATTATTCCTAAAGAGACTGCTGGATTTGCCATCATCCAGGAGAGTATTTAGCAAACTGGCTTCAGTGCCCAAATCCATAGATCAGTATGCTATTAGCTTCAAGGGATGAACTAAAAAAACAAAGATCCCTTCCAACTGCCATGCATTTAGAACTGCTGGGTACGTTTTTTTTCTTTTTTCTTTTTTCAGCAATTCTTCATATTCCTTTGAAATAAGGAACAGTCTGCTTTAGCTGTCTTTGGACTTCCAGTAGGGAAAAGAATCACCACACACCTAAAATCATTTCAAAACCCCCTCGTGCTATCAAAGGTAATTAAGACTGTGAAATTAAAAAAAAAAATCTTTGGTATGTCTGGTCATTTTTTGACTCAGAAATAGTGTATGAGAGTAATACTGAAATTGTCAGTGGCAAAAATATGTAGTTATAGAAGCACATCAAGATTAAACTATATCAGAAACTAATTCTCCATGCACTGCAATGAATATAAGCATAATGATAAAGATACCTGTTTCTACTTTTGTATTGCAATTTGGAAATAATATTTTATATTAGGAAATGAAGAATAAGAAGGCATTCACCAAGTTCTTTCTATCTATATGCAGTTCTAGTCCAGCTTTTCTCCAAAGAGTGCATTTGTAATGTCAACAGACCCAAAGAACATGCTAGGTTGGAGAACTATTCTCAGAAGTTTCTTCCTGGTGCACAGATCTTGGCCAATTCTAAATGAAAACCTCAAGCAGAACTGAATGAAGGATAGCCCAGTTATAGGTGCTGATGTCCAGGGATGTCAGGAGCAAATTTCTAGAACTAATCAGAATCAATTTGCTTTCTAAACTGCAAATTTAACCATGTTCGTCCATTCCTTGACTCCCTTCTGATTTAACGTCATACTTTCTAAATCAGTAAAACTAACGCTGCTATCAGAATATAGGTAGCAGAATATAAGAATTTTGTTTTCAAATTTTTTTTCAATGTCAGAATTCTGGATCCCAACCAAGAGGTATAGGGGCATGACAGAGAGGGGAAAAAATTCTACCCATTTTGTTTGAATATTATGATAATGCTGTATTCCATTTATAAGAATGGCACTAAAAGTTCCTTAGACTGCATCAATAATAGTAAATGCATAAAGAAATCCATAGTATTCAAAAAATCTATCACTATTATTGCAATAATAATTGTCTATCTTAAGAAAAATAAGAATATATTATTCTATAATAATCTTGATTTAATACCTATGTATTGAACTTTAATCACTTAAAGAAAAGAAACAGAGATTGTTTTCAAATGCCCAAGAAGCATTTATAAAACTCATAGTGAAGAGTTAATTAATTTGAAAACAATAAGATTTATAAGTTGGTATAAGAAATTTTTTGTTTAAAGATTTTATTTATTTGACAGAGAGAAACACAGCCAGAGAGGGAACACAAGCAGGGAGGGGTGAGAGAGGGAGAAGCAGGCTTCCCGCCCAGCAGGGAGCCCGATGTGGGACTCCATCCTGGGTCTCCAGAATCATGACCTGAGCCGAAGGCAGTCGCTTAACCAACTGAGCCACCCAGGTGCCCGGTATAAGAAATTTTTAAACTGTTCAACCAGACAACCTCCAAAAGGCCTAACTTAAAAAGAAAAAATGCAAATATTATAAAAATATTGATAAACACATATAAGTATATACATAATTTTATATGTATGACAAATATAAATTAATAGATAAGAATATCTTCAATTATAAAGAAATTCTCGGTACAAAAATGTGCTACTGAATTCATACTCTCAATGAAATTGGTTAAATTATACTAAAACATCAATGTTGGCTCAAGACAAAGAAGAAAACTCAAACCGAAAATCAGAAGAAAACCTGAGGCACATGAACCCCAATGTCTATAGCAGCACTATCCACAATAGCCAAAACACAGAAAGAGCCAAAATGCCCATCAGCTGATACAGATAAAGAATATGTGGTGTGCATATATATAATAGAATACATAGTGGAATATCATCCAGCCATCAAAAAGAATGAAATCTTGTCATTTGCAATGGATGGAACTAGAGTATATCATATTAAGCAAAATAAGTCAGAGAAAGACACCATATGATTTCACTCATTTGTGAAATTTAAGAAACAAAGCAGGTGAACATAGGGGGAGGGGAAGGAAAAATAAAATAAGATAAAGACAGAAAGGGAGGCAAACCATAAGAGACTCTTAAATATAAGGAACAAACTGGGGGGTGCTAGAGGGGAGGTGGGTGGGTGGATGGGGTAACTAGGTGATAGGTTTTAAGGAGGGCACTTGGTAGAATGAGCACTGAGTGTTATATACAGCTGATGAATCACAAAATTCTACCCCTGAAGCTAATACTACACTATATGTGAACTAACTTGAATTTAATAAAATCTTGAAAGAAAGAAAAAAAGAAACAAAGCTCTGAAACTTGATCAAAAAACATTGGAAATGATGCCAAGTCATCACAAAACAGCTAACATCCACATTACTTAAATTATTCTAGTACATAGAGATAGAATGGCCCTGTTGTTTTTTACATTAGTACAATTCCAGTATTAAAAGTAGAATATAATAAAAGAAGGAAATTATAGACCCATATAACTTTTTGAAACCCAAAAATATGCACAAAAGATTTTCCCCCAAAATACACAAATGCTCAACATCAGTAGTCAGAAAGGAAATGCAAATAAAAACTATAATGAACTACCACTGGATATCCACTGAAACAGCCATAATAATTTAAAAAAAAAAATGTTCCAAAAGAAAGTAACAAGTATTGGCAAAAATACAGAGATATCACAACCCTCATACATTGCTGCTTGAAAGGTATAATGCTGCAGCCATTGTGGAAAACGGTTTGGTGTTACTGCAAAAAGCTAATTATTACCATGTGACCCAGCAGACTTCACTCCTAGTTAGAGACCCACAAGAACTGAAAACAGTGTTCAAACAAAATGTTGCATACAAATGTTCACCGCAGCATTATTTGCCATAGCCAAAGGTGGAAACAATGCCCATCAAATAATGAACGGATAAACAAAATGAGATGTAACCATAGAAATGAATATTATTCAGCCACAAAAAAAGAATGATGTACTAATACATAATACTACATGCATGAAACCTTGAAAACATGCTAAGGGAAAGAAGCCAAACACAAAAGGCCACATATTTTAAGATTCCATTTATATGAAATATCCAGCATAGGCAAATCCATAAAGACAGGGAGACTAGTGGTTGCCAGGGCCTCAGGGAGTGGGAAACAGGGAATGGGGAATGATTGCTTAATGGGTGTGGGGTTTCCTTTTAGGATGATGAAAATGTTCTAGACAAGATAGTGGTGACGGTTACACAACATTTTGAATGAAAAAGCGTCATGGAACTGTACCCTTTAAAATGGTTAAAATCATGAATTTTATGTTGTGTGAATTTTGTCACAATAAAAATAAATCATTACTCAAAAAATGATTTCAATTACGGTAGATCACGGTCATGAAAGGGAACACGCTACATTGTAGCTGATAGACTGAATGCACATCTAAGTAAAATGTGAAGACGGTAGTTGTATATAAAGTTAAAGACAGATCAGTAGGATGAAATAAAAGGTCCAGAAAGAGCCAAACACATTTAACAATTTCATACATAATAAGGGTAGAATTTTAAAGAGTTACAGAAAGATAATTCGATAAACTATTTTGGGCCAGCTAGCTAACCATTCAAAAGAAAATTCATATTATTTCTATGCAAACTAAACAAAATAAACTATAAATGTATTAAAAATGTAAATACAAAAAATGAAAAAGCAAAAGTGCTAGGAAAAAAGAGATGAATACCAATATCATCTCAGCCTGAGAAATGTATTTCTGAACATGAAAGCAGTAACCACAAAAAAACTTACTGATTCCCTCACTACTTTTATAAATTAAAATACTAAATTAAAAGGCTAATAATGAACATGGAAATATAATTGCTTTTACAACTGATTTTATAATCATTTTTATATATTAGCATTATCTGTTCTTTGTTATCCAAAGAGTTCTTGAAAATCATTTACAGAAACCTACATATTCACAAAAAAGATAATGCCCAATTATATAAGAAAAAGAAAGTTTATTCTATTAGTCAAAGAAATTAAACCAATATATTTTCCCTATCAGATGAGTAAAAAAGTATGTACTCAGAATGCTAACAGTGGTAATCTTTAGAGAGTGGGATTTGGAAGATATTTTCCTAATTTGAATGTGTACCTTACTGTATCTTTTTTACAATAAAATTTTCTACTTAGAGAAAACATTGCATTTTTTAAAGTAGCTTGAGAGGATATGATACACAAAATTTAATGTTCCTTAATAAGGAAAAGTTATCTGTGGAAATAAAGAGAGGCCTTCCTTTCCCGTGGAGTTCCTAGGAGTGTCTCCCCACCTCTTACTCCTGCACCTGCCTTTCTGGCTTTCTGCTTCCTTCCTTGCCATGTCCCTGCTCCTCCCTGCTCCCCACACCTGCATCTGTCTCCCAGTCCTTCCTGGACATTCCTGTGGGTTTTATTCTCCTTGTTTTCCTTCACTATTTACTAAAGCAATTCATACAGCAGTTAACACTTTCCTCTGCTCCCAGACAAGGCCCCAAAATGCAAACAGTTATATTTATCCCACATTAAAAGTGGAAAGAGAAGGGTGCCTGGGTGGTTCAGTTAGTTAAGCATCCACTCTTGATTTCCGCTCAAGTTAGGACATCAGGCTTGTGAGATGGAGCTCACTTAAGATTCTTTCTCTCCCTCTCCCTCTGCCCCTCCTCTAAGAAAAGTAATACTTGCAAATGTAAAAAGATAGTTTTCTCCTATTGGGTGAAGTCTTCTTTAAATATAGAAAAATGGCATTGATGTAACAGGTAAAATTTGGTGTTGGGGCGCCTAGGTGGCTCAGTCAGTTAAGTATCTGCCCTGGGCTCTAGTCATGATCCTGGGGTCCTGGGATCAAATCCCGCACTGGGATCTCTGCCTAGTGAGAAGCCTGGTTCTCCCTCTCCCTCTGCTGCTCCCCCTGCTCACTCTCTCTCGCTCGCTCTCTCTTTCTCTGTCAAATAAATAAGAAAGGCTAAACAAAAGTTAAAACTAGCAACCTAGAGAGATTCTGGGCACATTAACATCTTGAATTGTTCTTTAAATGTTTTGGAGCTTGATAAAAACCCCAAGACAACATTAAGCCAGAAGATTTTATATCTAAGAGGGTATAAATCTAATCCACATGTTTCTGATTCATTTACTCTTGAATCATTCAAGAAATGTTTTTAAGTGCCCTCCCAATATCTATGATATCTTTGGGAATTTTTATAACTCTTTCTCCTTAAAAACAGGAAATCTTGTTTGAACAAGAGAAAATTAACGTAAAATACCAAAAGTATTCCACACTACTGTACACATCTAAAGCAACAGATTTTTATGAAAATTCTCAACTCAGCAGTGTCTTTTTTAATTGACTGACTTTTGCTGGACGAATCTTATACCATACACTTTCATGGAGTGAGATAATCAACTCGAAGGAATTCAACTCTAAAGGTCTATATGTAGCTCAATATGTTAATCAAATCACACTGTACACCGATCTGTAATATAATTTATATTTTGATAGAGTATGAACAACTGGACTCGTGAGACTGTGCTAAGCCAGACTCTATAGAATATAGACTTTGTATCTCCACCATCCACTTCTCATTGGGCACAGAGTGACCAAAGAAGGGGGGTGTGCCACGGTCAAGGCAGTTTCCCTTGCCTGGGAGTAATTTCCCCAAGAGCAAAGGTCACCCATCATTTTCCATAAGCCCTCTAAGACCTGTTTATTATAATGCCAATACCTGTAGTAATTCAGTCAAACTTCAATTGGCTACCCAGCTTTTTAAATTATGGTCCACAAACATCTTAGTGACAAAATGTTTAACTACACTGGCTAGAAACACTAGCATTAAGAGTAAATAATCTTTTAAAAATCAAGTTCAAATTTTATATATGCAAAAAAACACATTTCTTGGCTAAACTCATCTACATAAGAAATTTACTTACTTTTCATAAGCTTTACTCTTCTTTTCCTGAATCAAAATTATCCTCTATCCCTGAAGAGAAAGTAAACAAATGCATGTCCTTCTAGTAAAAGATTGCTGAAGTTTAGCAGTGTCTACAGTTGCTGACTTAGGGAACAGATTAAAAATTAGCATTTGGTTTCAGTATTTGCCTAATTAGCTCTTACCTACAAAACTGAGAATCCACATTCTGGTCAATCATTTGCGATCTTTGGACATTCATATTACTTAAGTTACAGTCAACCAGTCAACAACTATTTATTGCTCTGCTAAACTGATGAAATAAGCATAGCAATAATAATAAGTTCCTTTTAGGGTTACGTATTCTAAAACAAAGCTTTTAAAAGAACAATTACTTGTATAAAGACAAAAATAATATTAAGAAACTCTTACTTGAAGGGCCAGTAAATGGGTTTCCCCCCCCATCCTAGAAACATCAAAATAATGTTTTCAAGATTTATTTATTAAGGTATGGTGATTCACCTAGGATACACAGAAGACAATTTTATAATTTCCATTTGACTCTGAAAGATTTTTGTATTAATGTGTTGCTAAATGAAATTGTAAACTAGTAAGTGCTCCTTGTAGTTTCCTGTATTTTTCAGTTGGGATTATACTTAAATGAATTTATATGAGTTCATCATGTTTAAAATGATAAAATCCAGATATTGTAAAAGTTTAAATTTTAAATTTTAATAAGATATACCTTAAACTAATATCATATTTATACTACATTTCTAAATCTTAATTCCTGAAAACACATTTCCTCCTTTGGAAAAATAACACATTAAATTTTAAAAATTAAAAAAAGAAATCCATGGGACTTTTAGGGCAATTAAATTATTCTGTATGATACCACAATGATGGACATATGTCAATATTCATTTATCAAAGCTCACACAATGTACACCACTATGGCAAAACACTACAGACTTTAGTCAATAAGAATAGGTCATGAATTGTGATAAATGTACCACAGCAAAGTGAGACTTACTAATAAGGGTAACAAAAAGTTCAGGGGGACCATGAGAGGTTATAATGTGAACTCTGTGCTTACCACTAATTTCCTTGTAAACCTAAAACTATTTAAGAAAAAATAAAGTCTATTAAATAGACAGAGGAAAACTCAAACAACATGATCATCTCACCTTTGTATTGGTTGAACTAGATCATCAAAATTAATAAAGTATTCCTTTTGTCATGAGCTACAAATTTAAATAGTTTCAGAAGTTTTGATACAATGAATCTTATCAGGCACAACCATAATCTGCATTATTCTTCTGCTCCATTTAGTGTGTGCACCTGTAACTTTGTTCCAGTTTGAGGCTTGAAACTGACAGTGATAAAGGGCCAAAAATTGGGCACAGATGTTCATCTAGATTATAAATCCAAAAAGTCATACTCATCAATCATAGAAAGAAGGCACATGATGTAAAGCAGGGCAAGGGGGGAAGCTATCCGTATTATAGGACAATTATGGGAATCCAGAAGCTTGGTTTCAGAGGCATTTTTAAAAACTTCTTAGCTTTGGGGCACCTGGCTGGCTCAGTCCTTAAGCATCTGTCTTCAGCTCCGGTCATGATCCCGGAGTCCTGGGATTGAGCCCCGCACTGGGCTCCCTGCTCAACAGGAAGCCTGCCTCTCCCTCTCCCACTCACCCTGCTTATGTTCCCTCTCTTGCTGTGTTTCTCTCTGTCAAATAAATACATAAAACCTTTTTAAAAATTCTTAGTTTTTAAAAATATAGGGTGGAGAGTGATGGCTCAGTCATTAACACCCATGCAATTCTTCCTATGCATTTAAGGGAAAAAGGAGAAATGTTTCAAGTGAGGTGCTCGTACTGGGTGTTATTTGGCATTCCCAAACCTGAGTTTTTACTAGGGTTCCATTTAGAGTTGTCTGAAGGCCTTAACCTAATGCCAAAGGCATGTGTATCCAGACCACAAAAGTTATAAATCTTTTAGTCAGAATTTGCTATAAAGACCTAAGTCTCCACAAGAGAAACTAGGAATGCAAAGAATGCTTCAAATAAAATATCAATCCATCAAGAAATATCTGTGGTATATCCACTATGCATCTAACACAGAAATAATTCTTACACTAAGAGGCATTTTAGAAGTATTGATCCACTGGTGTCATAAGTGTGTTGATAATTCGTAAACAGAACATAGACCTCAGAAAATGTTTCACAAAAACAAAATTATGTTCCCAGTAGAAATATGTTCAAAATATGAACTAAATTGTAATATCTATTTTAACAGTGAAGGAAACCAAAAATTCAGGAAATTAGAGAAAAGCATAAATTCAAAATATCCATGATGAGCATGAAATCTTTCTACCTTCCACAGTTTCACAGCAGTTAACCTATCTATCACTCCTATCTCTCAGCCAAAAGCCAGAACTAAGTAGAATTTTAAAGGTGACTAAGAACAGAGACCAAAGCACCAGTGATTACCTCGGTTGTCCAGAACACCTGTTTCTCCTGGAGCTCCCTATCCCATTGTTTTCAGGTTCTCTCCAGGGCTATGACCTTCACTTAAAAACGTTTCTTTACATATCAGGTACCTCTTTTCTCACGTTCTTTGTATTCTCTTCCCAACCCCCTATTAATTTCAGTACTGCTCACACTTTTTACTTTGAAAAGCTACTCTAGCTCAAAGTTTAAGAGGGGAAAAACGAAGTATCTTTTGAAGGGAATCCCTTTGTCAAGGGGCATAAATTAAACTTCAAGAATGAAGGCTGAAGTGATTCCAAGTATTGATAGAACTACTCTCTGCTATTCAAATTTAAATAACATGGTATAAATTAGTATATTAAATAAATAAAATAGTATGGATCAAATCCCAGCTTGGTTTCAGACCTCAGGTCTCCTGAAATGACAACAGGCAGGCTTCAAAATGTTGACTTGCCACTGACAGACCCAACCTGGCCTCCTGGGTGAGTGTTCCCAGGACCAATTCAAGAACATTGTGAACAAAAATATATTTAAATGATTTAACAATTCAAGAAGCTAAATTCAGATTGTGAGGACATAATATGAATAAAGAAATCTTCAAAAAGTAGAAATCCTTTTGTAAAATAAAATTAGCTGTCGGGGATCTGTCTGCAACAGCAGGTCTCACAAACCTTGTGCATCAGGATCATCAAGATTGTTTATAAAACTCCACTGGCAACAATGTTTAGACAATGGCCCTTCTAGGGGTCTAGGAAAACTGCATCAGCAACAAGCACCTTCATAGGACCAAGCAAGGGATGATCGCAACATTTAGGTTCCATCTACCTTTGTCTCCCCTACCTGTGTCTCCCCTGTATTACTATATCTAGTCCATTTCTTCACCGGTACTGAAAAAGGAATGAAAATCATCTTTATTCCCATCACTAGCTGCGTACCCAGGACTCTTTTTCTAATTCATGACATGTTGTCACTCTTTCCATAATAAAGAAAAATTATCAAGGGAGTTAAAGCCATACTTAAAAATCATAAGTATTTTTCTTCTACCTAGAAAATACTATAAATGACTGATATTTGTTGTTAATTCTTCAACCTTAGTTTTCACTTCCAAATAAAAACATCAAGCTGTCAAACATAGTTACTGGCTATATATTTTTTTTAATTTTTCTTCATCTTAAAGGAATGGAATGATAAGGGAAGGAACCTTGGTTTTCCTGCCAATCACACCTCTCCCTGAACTATGGGCATTGTTCTTGGTTTGGTGAACTAGTGATTTCTTTACCTAACCTACCCATAGAGTTCACCTCAATTATCCAACTATCTCAACTCATCACCTCCCTTTGCAAGCCAAGAGCTAGTCTTGTGTGTTTAGAAAAACCCAGGAGCTAATATGCTTTTAGATAAATTAAAAGTCTGTGTGACTTACTACCAAGACTTAGTTGAGTCCATTCCAGTATTATAGTTGTCATTTTTTTCACATTTTAGAAACTAATCCCATTAAGTATATAAAAACTATGATGCTCTGTTAAAATTACTTTATCCTCTTTTGTAAGCAGCTACACTGTAGTTAGAATTGTTTAGCAAGACATTTCTTTCAATGCAGGACTTGTAGGAAAATAACCATGTGTACCATAAATAGCTTAATCCTGAGCCAGAAGTGGGTGCTGAAGTAACTTTTAAGTAAGAGTAAACTCCAGAATTTAAAAGATTGAACAGTGTTGCCTTAAGACCACAACTTTGAAAAAGACAACAAACCTTGTATTAAACAGGGAAAAATGGAAGAAAGCAGAAATTGTCAAAATATTAGGCTCTTACCAGAAATGGACTCCAGCAAATGCAGGAGACACACATTATAGCCAGGAGCTGGATGACCATTTCAAAATGATGAGACCTGCCTTGTCTGTGCTGCAGACTTGTAAATTTAACTCTTAAAAGTGTAATTCCTGTGATGGCATTGCACAAGAATGAAACACCAAGGGCTAAGAGCCCCAGAAAAGAAAAGAGCAGAAGATAAAACCTATCTTCCCAGTCTTTGATGTGCTCTGTCTTGTAGAAACACCAGGTCCTCGAGGCTTGAATTTTATAGTTTCGATGCCCAAGGATGGGTAGCAAAGCTATGAAAATAGCAAACAAGCACACTCCACTTAACATCATTTTCACATGTTTTGATGTAATTTTCGTAGAATGAAATATTGGCTTGGTGACTCCAATACATCGTTCAATGGCCATCACGCTGCCTAGAAAAAGTGGACACAGACCAGAGAATACCATGCAGATACCAAAAATACTGCAAAGGATGTTCGACTGGTCAAAGCGGATCCAGTCTTTATCAGAAGCATATACAAAGACTGCTATAGCTCCGTTGATGAGGTGGCCAAAGAAGTCTGTGATTACCAGGGCACTGGCCAAAAGTAGAAACGATGCCTTGGACTTCTGTCTAAATCTCTGATAGGCCTTCATGAGAATAGCAATGGCAAGGCTGTTTGATAAGATTCCCACTGTCATGAAGATGATTGAAAAAAACACCGAAAACCGGTTTTCCGTCTGGCAAGTTGTATTTGAAAGGAGCCCAGCTGCAGGAGACACTGGCTGTTTGGAATTGTTCATAGACATTGTTGTGGAGAGAGGGGAAAAAAAAAAAAAGCTGGCCACTCAAGTCATCTCCCTCTCAGCACACTGCAGGCTTGCAGTCCGGACATCTGTAGCATAAAGACAGAGGAAGTGTGAGCATGGGATAAACTGCTCATCTGGCATTTAAGACTGCCGCACCCCAACACCCCGTGGTGGGACTCAGATGTATCTGGCCTATCATAAGCAAGGTTGCATCATACCACACAGCAGGACACATCTGCCTGTCTTTCCACATTTCATTTTCAAGGTAAAGAAGCTACCAAAATTGAGACCCCTTCAGTTCCCTCTGTGGCCCCTCTGCAAATGGGGGTACCTCCTAAATCTCCCCCTGACACCTTCTAGACACCATAAAACTTTTAAAGTTGACAAAGTCACTAACACGATTAGATTTAAACTCCATGAAGTTTTTTAAAACCATATTCGTCTATTTAATAACGAGGTGACCTTTAAAGTTTCCGCTTTTTTCTTGGATGGACTTGTCCCCAAACAGCAGATTATTCTTTAAGTGAACCACCTGTTTGTCAGGCAGACAAAACACTCTTCTTCAAACTTCGGCACCGGACAGAGTGGATCAGCCAAATCACTGATGTTAAATGGGGCTTCTCTCAATACGTTCTAAAACTGCTCGGTTTAGATCAAATTTCAGCAAGCCACACGCCTGTGGGACCCATGGAAGGTCGCGTGGTGAGTCTCTAAGAAGCTTCTCTAGTCCAGCTAGCACCTGTGCAGAAATCCTGGCTCTGGATAAGAAAGGAGGCAGTTCGTCGTGCTCCCCGTGACAACATCTGCCTACATGCTATTGATCAAGTTACAGCTGCAGGGTAGCAACGTCTCAGACTAAGTATTCATTTGTATTCGTTTATCGTTCTTTCCGTGGTGTGTTGAGGCCTGAGTCACTGACCCTCCATACCCAGGACCACAGCCACACGCCTCGGGCTAATTTGATTGAGGTTTCCCCGGAGCAGCTTCCCGGGAGGCTGGGAATTACCGAGCTAGCCTTCCCTGCACGGGGCCGAAGTGGAGCCGTACCGGCTACCCGAGGACCGCCTCCTGCTCCGGGTCTTACAGCTCAACACTCGGCTACTATCCCACTGCCCCTCTACGCCTCCGCTTGCAACATCCTCCTCAACCCTAACTTGCTGAAACTTTCTGCTATTGCTCAAACGCCCCGCGGCGGGTTTCCCTCCCTCCCTGGGGGGCGCCAAAGGCCTGCGCCGACCCGGGCGCGGGACTCCTAGTGTCGCGGGACAGGAACCACCGCCCGGGAAGGAGCTCTCTCCGTGGTCCGATTCCCTCCCCTGAGAGCCTTTCTACCCGCTCCCTACGCGCGCAGCTCAAAATCAGTTCGGGTCAACCGGAATATCTCCCCCGCTCGGGGCATCTGGTCCAAACTTGTTGTCAAGCTCAGACTAAGGTGCCCTCCAGTGCGGCCGGGTGAAGGTTCCACCTCGGTGGGGTGGAGCATCCGGAGGCCAACCCGTGGGAATACAGCCGCTGCAGGGGTGGTTACCTTGGCATCCCGGGCCGCCGGTAGGGCTCTCGGAGAAGGGCCCCCAGCTCCGAGTGCCATCGTGTGCGGGGCTCCGCTCCGCGGCCAACGCGGGTTCTTCCGACGCAGCGCCGCACTCCAGCTCGCGCTCCGGCTCCGCTCGGCCCCGCCACGCGCCCCTCCGCGTTCCCCAGCGCGGAACCTGCGGGCGCGCTGGGCTCCTCGGGTCGCTCAGCACCCAGCGGCGCTCGCAGCCTGGGCGGGATGGAGAGCGCGGGTGACCTCCGCCCCCCTCCGCCTCCTCTCTCCTCTCCGCCCCCTTTCCCAGGAGCCCAGAGCCGGACCGGGAGAGACCAGGGCTCCGCGCTCACGGATGCGCGGCATCCGCAGCAGCATCAGAGCGGCAGCCCCAGCACTTAAGGAAAAGTTTTGTTTCAAACTCATGTTCAAGCTAAACGCGCCATCTCTAAAGCTGCAAAGTAGGAATCGGCAGAGCTGAGGAAAGCCTGCATAGCTGCCGTGGCAGCGTCTTGGACCGTCACATTGTAGTCTGCAGACGGAATCCGTCCCAAATCCAGGTAGAGACGGATAAAAAAACCTGGCAGAAAGAAAGAGACGGTGTGTTTGAGGAAAGGGCTTAGCAGCCTATACCCCCAGGGAGTTAAAAACAAGCATTTAAGCCACGTGCTGTAAATCAAAGAGTCACTGCCTTGGGGTTCACTATCAGAGGACTGGACTGTGTCTCTAACTTCCTAAGGAATGTGGGAAGGGAAAGGGACGAGAAGTATTCTTGAAGGACACCTGCAAATAAGATATTAGTAACATTTTAATGATTTTTAAAAATGATTTTTTTTAAAAGCCCAAGGTTGACATTCTAATGGCATGTTTACCCAGAGAGCTGTGAATCTAATTTTTGTGGAGATCATTTTATTATCAAGTGAAGAAATACCCCCTACTTCATTAGGAATTATGATTCGGGTCGTTTTAATACTGTCTTTAATATTGTCTTAATCCATACCTACTGTGTCTCATTCTTCCAGCTGAACACTTACAGGAATCTATTAATGACCTTTGTTCTTTTTATTTTAGTAAAATTTTGTAACCACCTATGTGAAAAATCAGTGCCACATGGAAATAAACCCTCTTTACTCTGTTCTAAAGTCAGAAGGGGCGTCAAAATTCCTGGAAATTGAAAAGGATCGTAAAATGCTAAAGTGAGATGAAATAAATTAGCCATTAACTATAGAAAAGAACGATTGCATAGCTTTCCCCTGTGGTAGATATTGAGGGGTTTTGTTTTTGATTTTTTTTTTAATGATATGATCATGACCTCTAAAAAAACTGTTACTTGGGTATGGTCAGGGAATTGCACAATTTGATTAATCAAATATTCTGGTTAGTAAAGGAATATTATATCTGGAGGAGGCAATATGCAAAGAACTGTAATAAACAGCACAGAAAATGTGAATGCCGTAGAGCACTATTCTTTCCCTCAATGATTAAGAACACTTAATCACATTACATTGCAATTATTTGTTTATTTATGTCTCTTCCACTGAAATGAATTCCTACAGAGGTCTTGTTCATCTCTCCACCCTCACCTAAGACTGTGTCTGGTCACTTATCAAATGTTGCTTGAATCCAAATGATACAATCAACATAGCCAGTATTATAGTTTGAGATTTTGAAAACTCTCCATCTCTCAATGGAGCACCTCACTAACATGAGCTTCTCTACTTACTGGGGGGAAAAAAAAGAAGAAGAAAAGAAAAGAAAAGAAAGGAAGGGAAGGGAAGGGAAAGAGAGAAAGAGAAAGAGAGAAAGAGAGAAGGAAAGAAAGAAAGAAGAAAGAAAGAAAGAAAGAAAGAAAGAAAGAAAGAAAGAAAGAAGAGAGGGAGGGAGGGAGAAAGAAAGGAAAGAGAAAGAGAGATAAAGAAAGAAAAAGAAAGAAAGAGAGAGACAAAAAAGGAAGAGAGAAAGAAAGAGCGAGAGAAGAAAGGGAGAGAGAAAGAAAGATAAAGAGAGAGAAAGAGGAAGAAAAAGAAAGGGAGAGAGAAAGAAAGAAAGAAAGAAAGAAAGAAAGAAAGAAAGAAAGAAAGAAACCTCATTAATGCAATGTTAAATCATAACATGCATTATGTAATATGTTCAAACCAACAGAAATTTATTTTTCAAAATACTACATAAATCTCATCTTTTTTTTTTTCTTAGAGAGATAGAGATCAAGAGCAAAAACAAGGAAAGGGGCAGAGGGAGAGAAACAAGCAGACCCCCGGCTGAGCCTTGAGCCCAAAGCAAGACTCAATCCCAGGATTCTGAGATCATGACCTGAGCCAAAGGCAGATGTTTAATCGACTGAATCACCAAGGTACCCCATATATCCCATTTAAAAAAAATTATCTACTTTGCCTGCATTCTTGGAGTTTCTTTTTTAGAATCCACTCCTCAATCGAGAGGCATTTCACTTTAAGATCAATAAAAGATTCTAAAGCATTGACATCTCTTTTCCTCAAGATAGAAATAATATGTTACTATTAGCAGAGCAAGTTACTAATAGGTATGGAAGATTAGACAACTAACTATTCATAAAAGAAAAAAGTTACACACACGTGCGTGTGTCTATGTGGGGGGGGGGCTGGCCCAATGGAACCCAAATCTGATCTTCTATTCAAAGTTCCCAAAGGCAGCTTTTGACTGCTTATATAAGTAAGAAGAGCTGGTGAAGTTGAAATGGCCAAAATGAACAGGACAGGAAACAACAAGTGCTGGAGAGGCTGTGAAGAAAGGGTAACCCTCTAACACTGTTGGTGGGAATGCAAGTTGGTGCAGCTGCTTTGGAAAAGAGTGTGGAGATTCCTTAAAAAATTAAAAGTAGAGGTACCCTATGACCCTGCAATTGCACTACTGGGTATTCATCCTAAAGATACAGATGTAGTGAAAAAGAAGGGTCATATGCACCCCAATGTTCATAGAGCAATTCGCCAAACTGTGAGAGAACCAAGGTGCCCTTCAACAGATGAATGGATAAAGATATGGTCCATATATACAATGGAATATTATGTCTCCATCAGAAAGGATGAATATCCAACTTTTGTAGCAACATGGACTGGATTGGAGGAGACTATGCTGAGTGAAATGAGCCAAGCAGAGAAAGTTTCAAATATCATATGGTTTCACTTCCTTGTGGAGCATAAGGAGTAATATAGAGGACAGTAGGAGAAGGAAAGGAAATGGGAACTGGGGTAAATCAGGGAAGGAGATGAAGCATGAGAGACTTTGGACTCAGAAACGAACTGAGGGTCTTGAAAGAGGAGGGTGGGGAGATCGATGAGCCTCGTAATGGGTATTGAGAGCACATATTGCACAGAACAGTGGGTGTGGGACATAAACAATGGATCTTGGAACACTGAAAAAATAAAATAATGTAATACAAAAATTAAATTAAATTATTAATTAATTAATAAATAAGCAAGTGAGCTGGTGATTCTGCAGGTAAAAGAAACAGATTTAAAAAAAAAACTAGTGGGGCCCGGGACACATTCATAAACTCTTCTGAAATGTGGTAGTTGCTATTGGCACTTCTCCTGAGAAGTGGACACTCTCCTAAAACAATTCATTGATATATTCATTCAACAAATCTTTTTAACTTCTACATCATGGAAGGCATGGTTTCTTGCTGGCAGCAATATGGCTGCATGAACAAAGCATACGAAGCCCCTCTTCTGCTGTGATTTCTAGGTTAACGGAAGGCACTTACTGTGCAGCATGTGTGATGGAAACCTTGCAGTAATTTTAATGTCCAGGATTCCCTTTGTGTTCAATGGAGGCGAAGCTGACTCAGCCAGTCTACAAGGCAAACACACCATGCCAGGTGTGTGCTTGGCAATCACCTTCACTCAGAATTAGATGCAGCGCTCTTCGCTCGGAAGATGTGCACATTGTAATTGAAGTCAGAGAAACAGGGTCTCAGTGACACTGAGGTTGCAGTAAAAACTCCATAAAAGTTAAAGGGAGTGTTGGAAGTTGAATTTTATGGTTTTAATAAAACTGTCTAGAAAAGCTTTTCTGGAATTTGCCATTGAGATTAATAGTAGAAACATGCCCTGATTTGGTAGTGATGAAAACAATAACATCTTTTGTCTTTCTATTTTTATTACATAACTATTTGATACATAAAAAGTAGCAGATGTCACACATTTGAAAATTGTGAATTACAAAAGATAAATAAACACCCGTGCACCTACTACCTAATAAAAGGACTGCATTAGTTTCTAGGACCCCTCTAACAAAATATACAAAAGTGGGAGGCTTAGACAACAAAAATGTATCCTCTTGCAGTCTGGAGGCTAGAAGTCCTAAATCAAGGTGTTGGCAGCTTGGTTCCTTCTGAGGACTGTGAGAGAGAATCTGTTCCATGTGGCCTGCCTACCTTCTAGGGATCTTGCTGGTATTCTTTAATGTTTCTTGGATTGTGGATGTATCACTCCAATCTCTTCCTTCATCATCATATGCCATCCTCCTGTGTCTCTGATCTCACATGAGGTCTTTTAAGGACCCTCATCATATTGAGTTAGGGGTCCACCTACTCCAGTATGACCTGGTCTTAATTAATTATATCTGCAACAACCCTATTTCCAAATAAGATCACATTCTGAGATACTGGAGGTTAGAACATCAATGTATCTTTTGGAAGGGGAGGAGGAATCCGCTCCCCCCAAGAATTATAATAGAACACTAATAATATTGCTACACCTATCTGTATGTTTCTGCCTCCATCCCAATCCTCTGTATCCCTCCATCAGAAATAAGAGAAATAAGCAATATCCCAAATTGTATATTTGTCATCATTCTCTTGAATTTCATTTTTTTAAAAAACACACAAATATGCAGATGAACCAACATATCTAATTTTCCTTATCTTCTTTTTTAAATAAATAAATAAATTTATTTTTTTCAGTGTTCCAATATTCATTGTTTTATCTTCTGATTTAATATTCCATAACTTGTTTTTTTCATACAAGATTTATAAGATTCATGCATATCATTGCATGCAATTGTCATTTATTCTTTAATAAACTTCTATACTACCTCAATGTTTGGCTATCCAAATTTTTATTATTCTGTCAATAACCCTTGGAGTTATTTCCACTGTTTTATTCTCAGGAAATACTCTGCTATGAATATGGTATCATGCCCTTCATCTTACATAGGAGTTTCCCTAGAATATGTACCTTGAACGAACTTACTGGGTTATAGGATTTGAGAATGTTCAACTCAGCTTTACAAGATAATGCTGAAATCTTGTATCATTCACAGTCCTTAAATGGTGCATAAGAATTCCTCATCAGGGCGCCTGGGTGGCTCAGTGGGTTAAAGCCTCTGTCTTCCGCTCAGGTCATGATCCCAGGGTCCTGGAATTGAGGCCCGCATTGGGCTCTCTGCTCAGCAGGGAGCCTGCTTCCTCTGCTCTCTCTGCCTGCCTCTCTGCCTACTTGTGATCTCTCTCTTGAGTGTCAAATAAATAAATAAAATCTTTAAAAAAAAAAGAATTCCTCATCAGCCACATTTGTGATAATGTTTGGAATTGTCTAGCTTTTTAATTATTACCAGCCAGATGGTAGTAAAATGATATTACATTGTGGACCTAAATTATATTTCCCTTTTCACTTATGTTTATTTTTCCATGAAATACCTGTTTGTCTCTTTTATCCAGTTTTTTATTGGGTTATTTGTCTTCTCATTAACTCCTTTATGTTCTAGATACTAAACTCTACCAGTCAGGTGTTTTAAAAACATCTTTTTTTTCCAAATCATATCTTGCCTTTCCATTCTCTTTATGCTATCATTTTTATGAGCAGTTCATTTTTTGCATTTTTTATTTTTTATTTTATACTTTTAATTGACATATAGGTGACATATAATATTATAGTTTCAGGCATATAATATAGAATTGCCATATAATTCAGGAATTCCACCTCTGTGTATTTACCAAAAGAAAACAAAAACACTAATTCAAAGATAAATGCACTCCTGTGTTTATTGCAGCACTATTTACAATAGCTAAGATATGGGAGCAACCTAAATGTCCTTCACAGATGAATGGATAAGAAAGATGTGGTATATATACACAATGAAATATTACTCAGCCATAAATAAAGAAAAAAATCTGCCATTCATGTCAACATAGAGGGACCTAGAGGGTATTATGCTAAGTCAAATTAGTCAAAGAAAAATGCATGATTTTACTTAAATGTGCACTCTAAGAAATAAAAGTAACAAACAAAAACAGCAACAACAAAAAAGAGAAACAAACTGATAAATACAGAGAACAATCAAGTAGTTGCTAGAAGGGATGGGCAAAATAGGTGTAGGGGATTAGGAGCTACAAACTTCCAGTTATAAAATAAATAAGTCAAGGGGATGAAAAGTACAGCATAGGGAATATCATCAATAATACTGTAATAATGTTATATAGTGACAGATGGTAACTACACTTATCCTGGTAAACATTTGGTAAACTATACAATTGTCAAATCTGTTTTTAATTTTAATATGACCAAATTTAAATATTTTAAATCTTATCTTTTGTGCTGTGTTTTAGCATTTTTGTGTCACTTTTTTTTCAAATTTTAATTCCAGTATAGTTAACACACCATGTTATATTAGTGTCAGGTATACAATATAGTGATTCAACAATTCTATACACGATTCAGTGTTCATCACCTCCCCACTAATAACCTTCTGTTTGTTTATAGTTAGGAGTCTGGTTTTTTGGTTTGTCTCTTTTTTTTTTCCTTTTTTTTTTTTTTTGAATTCCACATATGAGTGAAATCATATGGTAATTTGTCTTTCTCTGACTGATTTCTCTTAGCATTATGCTTTCCTGCTCCTATGTTGTTGCAAATGGTGAGATTTCATTCTTTCTTATGGCTGAATAATATACCACTTCTTCTTTATCCATTCATCTATTGATGGACACATAGGCTGCTCCATTGTAAAGAATGCTGCAATAAACATAGGGGTACCTATATCCTTTCAAATTAGCGTTTTCATATTCTTTGGGAA
Organism: Spilogale gracilis; assembly: GCA_004023965.1. Taxonomy (NCBI): domain Eukaryota; kingdom Metazoa; phylum Chordata; class Mammalia; order Carnivora; family Mephitidae; genus Spilogale; species Spilogale gracilis. The sequence continues at coordinate 162,479 of PITA01001591.1, forward strand.
AATACCCAGTACCATGAATACTGGATGACAGAGTATTTCTACTTTTGATTTTTTGAGAAATCTCCATCCTGTTTCCACAGGCTGTACTAGTCTGCATTCTTACCAAAAGTGCAAGAGGGTTCCTTTCTCTCCATGTCCTCACCAACATTAATTTATTTATCAGTTCTAATAGTTTTTGGTGGAGTCTTTAGGGTTTTCTACATGTAGTGTCATGTCAACAGCTAATAGTGAAAGTTTTACTTCTTCTTTACCAATTTGGGCGCTTTCTACTCATTTTTCTTGTCTGATGGCTGTGGCTAGGGTTTCCAGTACTATGTTGAATAACAGTGATGAAAGTGGACATCTTTGTCTTGTGCCTGACCTCAAAAGAAAATCTGTCAGTTTTTTCCCATTGAGTATGATGTTAGCAGTGGTTTTTCATATAAAGGCCTTTATTATGTCAAAGTATGTTCCCTCTAAACCTACTTTGTCAAGGATTTGTATCATGAGTGGATATTGTACTTTCTCAAATGTTTTTCTGCATCGATTGAAATGATCATATGGTTTTATCCTTTCTCTTATTAATATGCTGTTTTGTGTTGATTGGTGTGTGAATATGTAGCCACCCATGCATCCTAGGAATAATTCCCATTTGATTGTGGTAAATGATTTTTTTAATGTATTGTTGGATTCAATTTGCTAGTTTTGCTGAGGATTTTGTATTATGTTCATCAGAGATAAGAGCCTATGGTTTTACTTTTTTGTGGTATCTTTATCTGGCTTTGGTATCAGGGTAATACAGGCCTCACAGAATGAATATGGAAGTTTTTTTTCCTTTTCTATTTTTTGGAATAGTTTGAGAAGAATAAGTATTAACTCTTCTTTAAATGTTTGGTTGAATTCACCTGTGAAGTTCTCTGGTCCCGGACTTTTGTTTGTTGGGAGTTTTTTTGATGACTGATTCAATTTCATTGTGGTAATTGGTCTGTTCCAATTTTCTATTTCTTCTTTTTTTAAAGAGTATGTATGTATGTATGTATGTATGTATGTATGTATTTATTTATTTATTTATTTGACAGAGAGAAACAGAGCTAGAGAGGGAACACAAGCAGAGGGACTGAGAGAGGGAGAAGCAGGCTTCCCGCCGAGCAGGAATCCCGATGTGGGACTCGATCCCAGGTCTCCAGGATCATGACCTGAGCCGAAAGCAGTCGCTTAACCAACTGAGCCATCCAGGCGCCCCTATTTCTTCTTAATTCAGTTTCAGAAGGTTATATGTTTCTAGGAATTTACCAATTTCTTCTAGGTCATCCAATTTGTTGGCATATAATTTTTCCTAATATTCTCTTATAATCCTTTGTATTTCTGTGGTGTCAGTTGCTATTTCTCCTCTTTCATTTATGATTTTGTTTGAGTCCTTTCTTCTTTTTTTTCCTTAATGAGCCTGACTAAAGATTTATCAATTTTTTTGATCTTTTTAAAAAAATCAGCTCCTGGTCTCATCAATCTGTTCTATTGTTTTTTTAGTCTCTACTTTGCTTATTTTTGTTCTAATCTTTATTTCCTTCCTTATTTTGGTTCTGGATTTGTTTTGTTTTGTTTTGTTTTTTATGTTCTTTTTCTAGCTCTTTTAGGTGTAAGATTAGGTTGTTTGAGATTTTTCTTGCTTCTTGAGGCAGGCCTGTAATGCTATAAACTTCCTTAACTTCCTTCTTGGAACAACTTTTATTACATCGCAAAGATTTTGGACCATTCTGTTTTGATTTTCATTTGTCTACATGTATTTTTTTACTTCCTCTTTGATTTCTTGGTTGACCTACTCATTGTTTAGTAGCATGTTATTTTAACCTCCATTTATTGTGCTCTTTCCATATTTTCCCTTGTGTTTGATTTCTAGTTTTATAGTATTTAAGTTAGAAAAGATGCATGGCATGATTTCAATCTTTTATATTTATTGAGATTTGTTTGTGGCCTAATATGTGACCTATTTTTCCATGTGCACTTGAAAAGAATGTGTATTCTGCTGTTTTAGGATGGAATGTTCTGAATATATTTATTAAATCCATGTGGTCCAATGTGTCATTCAAAGCCTCTGTTTCCTTGTTGATTTTCTGTTTGAACGATCTATTCATTGATGTAAAGTCACCTACTTTATTGGTGTTAAAGTCCCCTATTATTATTGTACTACTCCCAATTACTTCCTTTATATTTGTTATTAACTATTTAAGTATGGGTGCATAAATATTTGCAATCGTGATAGCTTCTTGTTAGATTGTCTCCTGTATGGTTTTATAGTGTCCATCTTTGTCTGTTATAGTCTTTGTTTTAAAGTCTATTTTTTCCAATGTAAGTACTGCTATCCCAGCTTTCTTTCCACATCCATTTGCATGATAAATGTTTCTCCAACTTATCACTTTCAATCGGCATGTGTCTTTAAGTCTAAAGTGTGTCTCTTATAGGCAGTATATAGATGGATCTTGTTTTCTTATCCATTGCATCACCCCAAGTCTTTTGATTGGAACATTTAGTCCATTTACATTCAAAGTAATTATTGATAGGTGAGTACTTATTGGCATTTTCTTACTTGATATGGTTGTTTTTGTAGTTCTTCTCTGTTCCATTCTTGTCTTTATCTCTTCTCTTGTGATAAGTTGGCTTTCTTTAGATATGCGCTTGGATTCATTTCTCTTTTTTTTGCATACCTATTACTGGTTTTTGACTTGTGGTTACCATTAGATTTGCATATAACATCTTATGCATATAGCAGTCTATATAAAGTAGATGATTGTGTAAATTAGAACCCATTCTTTACTTCTCTCCTCCTACCCCCCTCCCCACGTTTTAGGTATATAGTGTCATACTTTACATCCTTTTGTGAATTCCTTGACTGATTTTTTATAGATATCTTTATTTTTACTGCTTTTATGCTTCCTAATTTTCTTACTCTTATTTATCATTTTTCTTTTCCACTCAAGAAGTCCCCTTTAACATTTCTTGTAGGGCTGCCTTAGTGACAATGAATTCTTTTGACTTTTGTTTGTCTGGGAAACTCTTTATCTCTCCTTTTATTCTGAATGTTTGTCTTGCTGGATAGAGTATTCTTGACTGCAGATCATTCCCTTTCAGCACTGAATATATCACAGTACTCCCTTCTGACCTGCAAAATTTCTGCTAAAAAGCCTGCTGATAAGTGTTGGAGATGTGGAGAAAGGAACCTTCTTACACTGTTGGTGAGAATGTAGTGCAGTGCATTCTGGAAAACAGAATGGTGCAGCCATTTTGGAAAACAGTGTGGAGATTCCTTAAAAAATTAAAAATAGAGCTACCTTATGAACCTGCATCGCACTACTGGGTATTTACCCCAAAGATACAGATGTAATGAAAACGAAGGGCCATATGTACCCCAATATTCATAGCAGCAATGGCCACAATCACCAAAGTGTGGAAAGAGCCAAGATGCCCTTCAACAGATGAATGGATAAAGAAGATATGGTCCATATATACAATGGAATATCATGCTTCTATCAGAAAGGATGAATACCCAACTTTTTTATCAACATGGATGGGACTGGAGGAGATTATGCTGAGTGAAATAAGCCAAGCAGAGAAAGTTAATTATCATATGGTTTCACTTACTTGTGGAGCATAAGGAGTAACCAGGAGGACATTAAGAGAAGGAAAAGATATGTGAAATGGGGTAAATCAGAGAGGGAGATGAAGCATGAGAGACTGGATTCTGAGAAACAAACTGAGGGTTTTGGAATGGAGGGGGATGGGGATGGGTGAGCCTGGTGGTGGGTATTAAGGAGGACACATATTGCATGAAGCATTGGGCGTGGTACATAAAAAATGAATCTTGGAACACTGAAAAAATAAAATAAAATAAATTATTTTTAAAAAATAGGTGACATGACAAAAAAAAAGTCTGCTGATAGCCTGATGTGGTTTGCTTTGTAATTGTTTTCTTTCCCTTAGCTGCTCTTAAAATGCTCTCTGTCGTGAATTTTTGCCATTTTTATCACTATGTATCTTGGTGTGGACTTCCTTGGGTTGATCTTGTTGGGGACTCTCTGTCTCCTGACTCTGGATTTTTGTTACCTTCCCTAGATTAGGGAAGTTTTCAGCTATTATGTCTTTAAATAAATTTTCTGCCCCCTTTTCTCTCTCATCTCCTTCTGAGATTCCCATAATGTGAATGTTATTACACTCAATGATATCTCTGAGTCCCTTAATTCTATTCTTATTTTGCATAATTTTTTTCTCAAAACTGCTTGGTACAATTAATATCCATTATTTTGTCCTCCAGGTCACTGATTTGTTCTTTTCTTCCTCTAGTCTGCTATTTATTCCACCTAGTGTATTTTTAATTTCATTTATTGTGTTCTTCATCTCTGATTGGTCTTTTTGCATCTCTTTTAAGGGTCACATTGATGCCCTCCACTCTTTTCTCAATTCCAGTGAGTATCTGTATGATCATTACTTTAAATTTTCTATCAGGCACATTACATATCTCTATTTTTCTTAGGTCTCTTGCTGTGATTTTATCCTGCTTTTTCATTTGGGACATATCCCTTATCTCCTCACTTTTTATAACTCTCTGTGCTTCTGTGTGTTTGAAAAGTCAACTATGACTCCTGTTCTTGAAAGTAATGGCCTTATGAAGAAGATATCCTACAGTGCCCTACAATGCAGTGTCCCCCATTCACCAGAACCTGGCACTTCCGAGATATCTCTTGTATACTCTGCTGTTGTGGCTGAGCTGATTTTTCCTTCAAGTCCATTCATATCAATGGCTCTCTTTGCCTGTTTTGGGCAGTGTTTGGTCCCTGTGGTGTTAATAGACCAGTCTGGGCTGTCTTGGGATTGAGTTGAGTCAGATCAGGCATTTGCTAAAGATGCAGTTGTACCAAACTGCAGGGTGCTTTCCCTGTGTTGTCCCCTGAGAAGCATTCACTGGTGGGTGGGACCTGCCATCAGACCAGCTGTCTTGCTCCAGCCCACTGCTGGGGCCTCAGTCTGATGGTGTGTGTGGTTATCTTTCCTTCTCTCATGGGCAGGAGTCACTTTTGAGTGGTGCTGGCCTCTATCAGGGCTGCTTGCATGCTGCCAGGCATGTAGCCCTGGTTTGAATGGGCTTCAGTCAAGAGCATACTGAAGCAGGTGGATCCAAAATATGCATGGGGGCAGGGCACACAGTTTTAGCAAGGTTTGCATGCTGGTTCTCTGTAAAAGGGGACCTGCCACTGCCATTGCCAAGACTGAGTTAAGCCAGGTTGGAAGAGGCAGATCCATAAAGTGTGCATGTCAGAAGATGTGTTAGAAAGGTTTCCAATGATCTTCTGAGAGAAGGGATCTACAGCACTGGGACCAAGGCAGGCCTGGCTGGAGGAGACAGACCCACTGACATACAGTGTGGGGTAACGGGCATGGTGTAAGCAACCTAGGTAGGGAATCTCAGTGCCTCACTGGATCCCTTATGTGTATGTAGGTTTATGCTAGGTAGGGGGAGGGAAATGGAACCTACCAGCTTCTTTGTTTCTGAAGGAGACTCCCAATGATCTCTGTCCTTCTAGAACATCCTTTGAGATTAGAGAGAGAGAGAGAATATCTCTTTCCCCTATGCCTTAGACATTTTTCAAGCTGCTGCTTCTATGCTTTATCTTCTATGCTAACAGGGACTATTGTACTGTCTGTCCGAGGGCAGGGACTCAGTTTCCTCTTCCCTCCCCATTCTCCCAAAGCCAAGCCCACTGATTTTTAAAATTCCAGGTTTCAAGTCCTGCTAGTTGTTAAAGTTCATGAAATTCAGTCCCTCTTGTTTTCAATGCCAAATGTTACAGGGATTCATCTTCCCTATGCTAGATCTCCAGTGTGGCAGTCTCTTTCTCTCCCCTCTCTGTTCCCACGAGTCCCTCCCCACCTCACCTTCCCCTTTCTACCATCTGTGATGTGGCCTTTTCTCTACATTTAGTTGTGAGGTTTGTTCTGCCAGTCTTCAAGTTGTTTTCTGGGTTATTCACATTGATGTGAGTGTTATCTAGTTGTATCCAAGGGACAAGGTAAGCTTAGGGTGCTCCTATTCTTCCATCTTCCCTGTAATTCACTCTTGTATCACATTTTAAAATTTTCTCCTGATTATAAAGATATTACACTATATATTTTCTAAATATTTTAATATTCTTTCCTTCCATATTTAAGTCTTTAATCTTTCAGATAATGATTTTTGAGTATTATTTGAAAAAGTAATCAGGGATTTTCTCCATATAGATAACTGATTTTCATGGTGTTATTACAAAATCATCCCCTATTATGATTTGACCCCTAAATTTATGTGCTGAAGCCCCAACCCCCACTACTTCAGAATGTAACCTTATTTAGAGATAAGGTCTTTACAGAGGTAGTAAAGTTAAAGTGAGGTCATTAGGGTGGGCCATAATCCAATATGTCTGGTATCCTAACAGAAGAAGGGAAATTTGGAGATAGACACACATACAGAGAGAACACAATGTGACCATGAAGATGTTCAACTGTAAGCCAAGGAAAGAGAAGGTAATCTCTCCTCACAACCCTCAGAAAGAACCAACCCTGTTAACACTTTGATTTTAGACTTCTAGCATCCAGAACTGTAAGAATAAATTTCTGTTATTTAATCCACCCAGTTCGTGGTACTTTATTGTGGCAGCCCTAGCAAACTTATATACCCCCTTCATCACTATTTTAGCATTTATATCTCTCATATATTAAGTTTCCATATATTGATGGGAAAACTATTATTGTTGACTGCCTACCATATAGTAAAACCTATCATAGATATTTTAATCATACTATAATACTTAATCTTCTGAACAAATGGAGGAAACCCAAGTAGTCATCATCTCTCATCTGAATCACAGTAATAACCTCCTCCTAATTGTCTCCAGTCTTGTTTGACTCTAATCCATTACCACATGAAGTCAGATTCATCTGTTAACTATAGTTTCCAAGGCCAGACTGGCCAAATTCATGTTCAAGGTCCTCCATTTATAACTAGTTCCATAACGTTAGGTAATTACCTAATTCTTTTATGCCTTGATTTTCTCATTTTGCCAATGTAAAAAATCACAACACCTACCTCATGGACATGTTATAAGAATTAAATTAAGTTAAATTAGGTAAGTGCTTCTCCATAGAAGATATACAAATGGCTAATAGACACATGAAAAAATGTTCATCGTTACTAGCTATCAGGGAAATTCAAATCAAAACCACACTGAGATACCACCTTACACCAGTCAGAATGGCCAAAATTAACAAGCGTTGGAGAGGCTGCGGAGAAAGGGGAACCCTCTTACACCATTGGTGGGAATGCAAGTTGGTGCAGCTGCTTTGGAAAACAGTGTGGAGATTCCTTAAAAAATTAAAAATAGAGCTACCCTATGACCCTGCAATTGCACTACTGGGCATTTACCCCAAAGATACAGATGTAGTGAAAAAGAAGGGCCATATGTACCCCAATGTTCATAGCAGCAATGGCCACAATTGCCAAACTGTGGAAAGAGCCAAGGTGCCCTTCAACAGATGAATGGAAAAAGAAGATGTGGTACATATATACAATGGAATACTACACCTCCATCAGAAAGGATGAATATCCAACTTTTGTAGCAACATGGACTGGATTGGAAGAGATTATGCTGAGTGAAATAATCCAAGTAGAAAAAGTCAAGTATCGCATGGTTTCACTTACTTGTGGTGCATACGGGGTAATATGGAGGATAGTAAGAGAAGGAAAGGAAATGGAAAGTAGTGTAATTCAGGGAGAGAAACAAAACATGAGAGACTTTGGACATAGGAACAAACTGAGGGACTTGGAGTGAGGGGGTGAGGAGATGGGAGAGCCTGGTGGTGGGTACTGGGGGCACCTATTGCATGGAGCACTGGGTGTGGGGCATAGGCAATGAATCTTGGAACACTAAAAAAATAAAATAAATTTAAAGTAAAAAAAATTAGGTAAGTGCTTTGAAGAGTAGCTGGTGTTCCATATGTGATAGGTATTACTAGACATTTATAAACTGTATTTACAGTTACGTTGGGTTCCAATTTACAACCTTGAAATGGCTTTCCATTTCTCATCATTTCTCCTCAAGCAGGTTCTCTGGGATATCAGTTCATAAGAAGTTAATTTCTTAAAAACATTAATTAGGTTTGGGAAATCTATTAAGCAAGCAAATATTAAACAGAACTGTTTATTGAAGAACAGTAATACATACTAATGAGCAATGTGAACCTTCTGGAAGGGATAGATTGCTCAGCAGTCCCTGTGGACTCTGGTCCCAATGGGAAGTACTGTTTGGGAAGTCCTACTGTCACTCTTAGGATACTCAGAATGTTTTAACATGGCTTTCAAGGCCCTTCTTAATCTATTCAGCTACTTCTCCCCAATGCTTAATTCTCATTCCTCACTCCTAGAACTTAATACCTCAGCACCAGTGACAGTCTCAGGCCCAAACCCCTTTGGCCTTCATTAACCTCCTATCTTTAAGAATCTTTCTGCATCCCATTAATCGCCTGTGTCCTATTCAGGCTGCAGGAATCAGCACCCCAGAAGTGAGTGTGCTCTCTGTGCCTCATGCCAACTGCCTATCTGCCATTGTCACTATGTTTTCAGCATTTTGCACATGCTGAGGAGGTGCTCAGGAATGAATGACTGCATGCATGCATGTATGCATGAATGAATGAATGAATGAATAAGTGAAAATGCATGAATGATGCATGAGTGAATAAATGAAAAAACAAACAAAATATGATGTGAAAACCCAAGTACAAAAAAATAACTTGCCTGATCAGAATGGCAAGTGCATATAACAAAACCAAGTCTATCTAACCACAAAACCCATACTCTGACCAACTCTTCATATTGCCTCTAGGTTTAATAAAACATAAAGCGTTGTCCTTTATGTACAAGGTCTGTTGTACATAATTCTACCACCAGAAGGACAGATGCTTGTCTGTTTTTCTTTCAGTGCAAAAAGTTTTTCAATAATCCATCTACATTCTTTCACAATATCTAAGGCCCAAAAGTGGCACATTTTTAGCACTAATGTTTGTGTTAACTCTTTATGACAAGTGGAGAATACAAAGTCCCTTAGGAAGGAGGGAGAATAAAACAATAATATTTATTGATTTCCTGCCCAGCACTATAACCAGTGTTTCTAAAGTACACATTAACACCAGCAGGCAGTTATTTTTACCTTTATTATTCAGAGAAGAGATGGAGAAACCAAAACCCAGAGAGCATAAATTATTTGTCCACTTGCTGAAAGTGAGATACAATCCAAACCCTGAAATGTCCAGTTCCCTTTGGTTCATTCAGGGAGCAGAGGGCAGTACAGACCCTCGTAAACTTCCTGTCTGTTCCCACACCTCCCTTCAGCCCGGACTCTGCTCCTGGCCCTTCTCCTCAGAGCCCTGAGTGCGTATCACTATTTGCTATTTATTCTAAGAATCTGGTGGACTCTTAAAGTGAGCAAGTCATTTGTGCTAAGGACATTTAAGAGGCAGAGACCCTGTAGCTCCAGTTTCTGCCCTCGGCTCAGGTCATGGTCCCAAAGATCCAGGATCGAGCCCTGCATCAGGCTCATTGCTCGGCAGAAAGCCTGCTTCTTCCTCTCTCATTCCCCCTGCTTGTGTTCTCTCTCTAGCTGTGTTTCTCTGTGTCAAATAAATAAATAAAATCTTTTTAAAAAGGAAAAGAAAAGAAACTTAAAATCTAGAGTGACATGCTAGTTCTTGTTAACAATTCCTCCTTTTTTGTTTCTTTTTAACTTTTATTCCTATTTCACCTTCATCCTTTTCCCAGCTCCCATTTGCTCATATCTGACTTCAATATTTGATACAGGTATCTAGGATATAACTAAGAAACAAATTTAATCTACCTAGTAAACTATTTTTTTAAATGGCCCTGAGAGAGGCACCTAGGTGGTGCAGTCAGTAAAACATCTGACCCTTGGTTTTGGCTCAGGTCGTGATCTGAGTATTGAAATCCAGTCCCCTGCCAGGCTCTGTGCTCAGTGCAGAGTCTGCTTGGGACTCTCTCTCTCTCTCTCTCTCTCTCTCTCTCTCTCTCTCTCTCTAAAAATAAAGCTTAAACAAATAAAAATGACTCTGATCAGGGGGGACACAAGACGTACAGTGTATGATAAGAGTAAAGATAACAAGCAACAAGCCCCTGCTTTGGGAGTAGACCAGATGCAGCATCACAGAAATATGGGGTCCCTAGCACAAAAGGACAGAAAGGAGTACAGTGTTGTTCACTTTTTTGTTCATGCTTGCATAAGAAAAATACAGAATTTATATCTCCTGAGAATTGACTATGTCTCAAGTACCATGTTAAATGCTTTACATGTAGATTCAATTAACTTTCACAAGAACTCTATAAAAAAAAGCAAAACTATAATCTTCATTTGGCACATGAGGCAATGGAGGCACAGAAAGATTAAGGAGTTAAATCATGTAATAGTAGAGGAGAAACTCAGTCTCAGGTCTGTTCAATGCCTTCCTTGACTTTAACCCGTGGCCATAATGCCTCACTAAAAATTATAAGCAGACACACACACACACACACACACACACACACACACACACCCCACCACCACTGTGCACACTGCAGTCAGACACACAGCATTGTCCATGTATTGTCATCATGAAACTTTCTTTTGTGGTCAAGTGATTACCAGGGTCATCTTGATTTCTTGACTGCATTCAATACTTGTCCACCACTTTTACATGAAACTTCATTTTAATGAAGCTTCAAAACACAAATATTCAAATCCAAAGCAAGTCTACAACTACCATGAAGGATGATGAGACCATCCTTGGAAAAGTAAAGAAAACCATGCCTTTAAGAAAAATACAAAGTTCATCTCTTAAACTGCAATTCAAGAAAATAGAGCTTGAAGAGGAAAATATTGACAGCTTGCTATTCCTCTAGGTCAGCACAGAGAGGGAGATGCTTTCCATAAAAGATGGAGTCATCGTAGCCGTGGAAACAGTATCAAAAAATTGAACTCCAGAGTAGGACTAGCTTCTTGGGTACGTAGACAGTGCCACCTTGAAATTCTTAATCATTTTTTATTTGAATTTGTGCTTTTAAATGAATTTCAAATGCCCCAGGACCTTAGAACATCTGGCTCATGCACAATCCCACCTTCCTGGGATGGACCTCCTTAGAATCAGTTCTCCATGACCTATTGCCCTGTTCTACACCCCAGCCAGCCTCCCCCACTCTATCCTTACCGGTAACTGCTGTCACTCTTCACCTACAAAGGGGGGCCATGAGCTCAGGTAGGGTTGTGGTCAGGCACATGCCATGTGGCATCTTAGGCATAGCTGCTGCCATTCCCATTCCAGGTGAGATCTGTCTGGGCCAGGCACTGAACATATCCTGGTACAGAGGTTTAAGATCATTAAGGATTGTCCACCTACCAGGGGTTGAGGTGGTAGGTCTATGGAAATAAGGGACCCCTGGCTTGACTTCCATGACCTCAGCCCCCTGCTGTGATGCTTCTTATAGGTTATTTGCCTGATGGGAGGAAGAACCCAGTAGTAAGCATCAAGCACAAGCAAATGCACACACACCCCAAATCATGGAGCAGGACCCTTGGATGCTTGTGAGTCTGCCTGTCCCCACGAGTATCCTTGTGCCTTGAGTGTTCCCTCAGCCAGCTCCACACCTGGGGGATCTGCTCTTCTTTCTTTCTATCATCTTCATTCTGTCTTGAGTTTATCTCTGACCAGCTAGAGGCCCCTTCCAAGGGCGAGTCACAAAATACGAATTGTGTCATTTTGGTGACTCCACACAAAAGAAATATTTATTCTGATATTTGCTTTTGAATTGGCATTGCACAATAAAGAGATGAACAATAAAATTCATCATAATAATTTAACATTTTGAGTTTTATTTACTTTGAACATCAACTAGTAAATAAACATCATCATGATAAGTTGAGAGAGATACTACAAGAGAAACAAAAAAGCTTTATATTTCAACACTATTTCCTTGCTTTTGGCATTTCTCAACTTTTACACTGTAGAAGCTTCTACACTATAGATCTTAACTGTTGGTACACCCCCTGTCATGGTGCCTAATGTAATCAATAAATATGTGGTAAGTGAGTGAATAAATTCCTATAACAATTTCTTCCTTACAGGACTAAAATCTTTCTGCTTGCTAAAATGACAAAGAGGTTGTCTCCTCTGTATTCTTGTATCTTCCATAAAACAGTACAATTCCTTTGGTGATATCCATTGAAGTGTATTGAATAATTATATATATTTGTGTTTTTTCCTTGTCTCAATGACTATATCTCTCTAGACAACACAAAGTGGACAAAATATTATAGACTGAATAAATTTAAAAATACTCTCGAATTATCCAATACACAAGGCAGAAAAAGAAATGAAGAGGAAAAGTCATTCTTGGTTGAATCATTCAACTAATTACCCATATTTTTCCCAGTATGTTGCAAGTTTAGACAGAGATGAAGATTCACGTCTGATTTTCTAAGAGCCCATTATAATGTACTCTCACACCGTTGACATTTTTTTCATCTATTGTAAAATTTTTAAAAATCAAATTGAAAGCCTTGCATGGTAATGAATTTCCTTTTTAAAAGTAAAAAAAAAAAAAGCTGGCTTTCAGAGTTTGACTTGTCTGATCATAAGAGGAGCTCATCCCGTGAGTGTCAGTCAGAGCCAGTCTTCACTAAGCAAAGGGAACAAAACTGCTCACAGAACACTGTGTCCTTGACAAATAGAAACTTTGCTGTTTTCACTCATGTTGGATGTTTGTTCTTTCACATAATCAAAATTTATTCATAATAGGGTAATCATCGGACAGAAATGTCTCCCTTTCCAGATCACCTTTCCTGCACGCTGAACACTTCTGCATGTCTCTGCCACAGCTGGTGGTTGAAACACAACTAAATGAACGTAAAACACTGTCTCAAAATATGTACATTCTCCTGGCATCTCTATCGGGTATCCAGTGTATCAATGCCTTAGTCATCACTGATGCTACCCCTCTCCCCACCCTGCCAATAGTTCCACATGCCAACTCAGTCACCAATCAGCTGATTATTCAGACAAGTCACTGGACCCCTATAAGCTTCAGATGCCCCATCTACACTCCAGAGAGCAACAGGCAAATGAAAGAAAAAGAGGAGAAATGGCTAGGCTAGAATGGTCTTTAGGGTTCTGTATTGGTCAGAGTTCTCCCAAAAAAACAGAACCATGAAGGTGTATGTGTATGCGTGTGTACACATAAATATATATATAAAGAGAAAGAGAGACACTACATATATATATGTATATATACATATATATATATACCCACATTATACATATGTTACATTAACTATATCATACCCTTGGAGAAGCTGTGTTTTTGTTCTACTCAGGCGTTCCTATATATATTCTAATAGCTCTGCTTCTCTGGAGAACCCAGATATAAATCCCTGATAATACTCTGGCCCATTAAGTGAAACTGGTCCTCCATATACCTGCAGGTGGTCTGGGCACAAGCCAGCTGGAGTAGCATTCCACAAATAAAACCAGTCATACAAGGAACTAGAGCATAAAATAAGAAACCAAGAAAGAAGCCTGTTTGTAAAGATTAAATGTAGTGGGATTAGTGAAAGATTCAGCTCACTGGGCATACAAGTGTCTGGGACTCATCCCAGGTATCCCATGAGCAAGGCCTGCTCCAGTTCCCCTTGGATGATGGTCTGAGTCTGCTGATGCAACTAATCCATCTAATATCAGAACAGGCCCAGGAATCTCAAAATTAAACTTAAAAGTTAAGAGTAGCCAGTAAAGGCAAGGACAGACACTCCCTACTAATTCAAACATTGGTTTATTCATTTTTTTCAACAAATACTTATTTGTTAAGCTCAAACAATATTCTGATGCAATTATTCTAGATTGTTTTGGGAATGGGTTTGCCATGAAATTATATAGCCAAGATTTAAGTGGGCAAGAGGACTTTGATAAAACTAGCATGATAGACATAATCCAAATATAACACGTGAAGAAGAAAGAGAAATTAAGCTCATAACCACACCACATCTGAAGGTGATTTTAGAATTTAACCACATCAGGGTGTGGAATGGAAAACACATGAGGTGAACCTTGCTCTCACTGAAAGATGCCTGCAATATTAGATGAACCACTGGACCAGGACTAGGCTGGCAATCATCGTGTCATGGTGCCTTCAATTTGCCAAGATATCTGCTCAAAGCAATCAGTCCAGGCTGTTCTGCCATCCAGCTGACCCATGCAACTAAATGTTAGCCACTATTCTTTGACACCCATGCCTCACACATAGACTCTGCCATGGTTTCAAATACACTGAATCCAGATACAGACTGCACCAAAAGTGGATGCTGTGATCCAAAACCATTTCTTTTACTAAGACATTATTTCATCAGAATAGTGAAAGTTGTACCTTAGAATAATCAAAAATTTCTAAAATAGCAGACAGTAATATCAGCTGAAACACAGTTGGCTTCAAGGAGAGTCCTTGTATATTTACACTCAAAAGCAATGGAAAACTTCTGTCTCACATACATAATCAGTTGATTGACTTCATTCTTCCAATCTGGTTTGGTGTTTTGAAACTAATGGAGGAGATACCTCTGTGTCTGTGGTCCTCCTCTAGCTTATCCTATCAATAATTGTTTTTTGGGTTTTTTTTTAAAGATTTTATTTATTTGACAGAGAGAAACACAGCCAGAGAGGGAACACAAGCAGGGGGAGTGAGAGAGGGAGAAGCAGGCTTCCTGCTGAGCAGGGAGCCCGATGTGGGACTCAATCCCGGGTCTCTGGGATCATGATCTGAGCCGAAGGCAGTCGCTTAACCAACTGAGCCACCCAGGTGCTCCTCAATAATTGTTTTTTGATCGAAAATGATTTCACTGAATTGGCCAGCTATGCACTATTTTCTAGAAAAGAACTTGTAGTGAATCTGTACGATGATCCTCTTCCTAATATCGACCCTACAGGGGCTACGAGAGCTCAACTCATCAGCCTGCAACTATAGTTCTCTGCTCTCCCTGCTCCTCTTCCTCCCAACACCTGGCCCATTCCCTTAAACACACCAGGCAGACTCCTGTCTTAGGGCACTTGTACTGCTGCTCTCTCCAACATGCAGTATTTCCCATGCATATCCACTGAGCTAACTCCTTTACCAACTCACATCTTCCCTCATATTTCAATGAAGTCCATTCTGCTGACTCTACTTAGAATGTAAATCTTGCCCCATGGCTCACCAGCACTCCTGCATGGATCAGGCCTTCTCCATCCTTCTTTCCCTGCACTACCATTCCTCTTTCTCAAACTACTTATTATCTTCTAATATACTGTATGATTTGTTTACTGTCATTATTATTTACTGTCTGTCTCCTCCTCTAGAATGAAACTTCCACAAATACACTAGTTTCCCATGGCTGCTATAAGAAATTACTAAAGACTTGGTGTCTTAAAATAACATAAATTTGTTCTCTTAGAGTTCCGGAGGTCAGAAGCCCAAAATCAGTTTCACTTGGTCAAAGTCAAGGTAGTAGCAGAAGGCCCTGAGGGGAGTATCTGTTTCCTTCCCATTTTCAACTTCTAGCATCCAACCACACTTCCTGCCCTGTGGCCCTTCCTACATCTTCAAAACACATCATCCCAATCTCTGTTTACATAATCATATTGCCTTTTCCTCTTATGAAGTAAATCCTCCATGCCTCCTTCTCATAAAGCTATTTGTAATTATATTTAAGGCTCACTGAGATAATCCTGGATAATCTCTCATCCCAGAATTCTTAATTATACCTGCAAAATCTCTTTAGCAACATAAAGTAACATAGTCACAGTTTCCAGGGATTGGGATGTGAACATCTCTTGTAGGCACTGTTCAGCCTATCACAGTTAAAATAGCATATTTGTTCATTTTGTTCCCCTAGGTAACTCAAGCCCAAATCTGGAACACAGTAGGAATCAACAAATATCTGTTGGATTAGTAAAGTTAAACAGCTGTAAAGTAAAACCATTTAAGTGATTTAAAATAAAGTTCAGAATGTGAATGCATCATATCTGGGGGTGCCTGGGTGGTTCAGTCAGTTATGGATCTGACTCTTGATTTCGGCTCAGGTCATGATCTCAGGGTGTTAAAACTAATCCCTCAGGGTGCCTGAGTGGCTCAGAGGGTTAAGCCTCTGCCTTCGGCTCAAGTCATGATCTCAGAGTCCTGGGATCAAGTCCCACGTCAGGCTCTCTGCTCAGCGGGGAGCCTGCTTCCCCCTCTTTCTCTGCCTGCCTCTCTGCCTATTTGTGATTTTTCTCTGTCAAATAAATAAATAAAATCTTAAAAAAAAAAAAAAGCAACCCCTCATCAAGCTCCATGCTGGGTGGAGAGCATGTTAAGATTCTCTCTACCCCCTCCCTCTGCCCCTCCCCCACACTTTCTCTCCCACTCTCTAAAAAATAATAAATAAAATATGTTTGAATGCATCATATTTAATCTTAGGTATCATTCACAGAGAATTTCACAATCTGGTAATGGCATTCAAAGAACCCATACTGCCTACTGTTAGTCACATAATTACCTCTGCCACATCTTAGCACATTTCTTTCTTTGGAAGAAATGAATTCACTTTTAAAGTGAATTTCTCTTGAATGATTAGACTGAAACATGACTCCATCTTGTTTATCTTTTTAAAGTTATTATCCATATTTCTGGGGTTTTGTGGGGTGGTTTTTTAAAAAAATATTTATTTAAAAAAGAGAGAAATAGACTGTGTGGGCACACAGTGAGGAGAGGAAGAGGAAGAGAGAGAATCTCAAGCAAATTCCTGCTAAGTGCAGAGATCTCAGACCTAACATCATGACCTAAACCAAAGTCAAGAGCCAGTTGCTTAACCGACTGAGCCAACCACGTGACCCTCTACTTTCCTGTTTTGTCTTTTATGCTATAAAATACCAGTGTAGTGCTGGGGACCAGCCTCAGCAGAGATGTGGGTCCTGAACCAAGGGATGTCTGGCAGGCAAAGTAATGACACGGACACGGAGATCTGATGCAAGCTGACAGACCCGAGGTCAGTCAGGAGAGACCTATGAGGTAGGCTCTGGCTCTGGCTCTGGCTCTGGCCCTGGCTCTGGCCCTGGCTGTCACTTCACAGGCTCTCTCTTCATAGGCTCTCTCTTTGCAGGCTCTCTGGCTCTCAGGCTCTCTGGATCTCTGGCTTTGCCTCTGCTTTTGTCTCTCTTTCTGTCTCTGCTTTTGTCTCTCTTTCTGTCTCTTTGCTTTTGCTTCTGCTTTTGTCTCTCTTGACTGTCAAGGGTCCCAGTTTTTTATTATTCCAAAGTGAGGAGGTTGGGGGATGCAGTTAGGTTAGAGTTTAACAAAGTGATTTTTGATTACACAGCGTCTTTGTTAGAGAAACCTAGTGCTTTAATTATTGAAACATGTTTTTTCAGGTGCACCTATCTACAGTTCAGAGTTAACTCCCTAAACCAAACCAAGGACATGTTGTTCAGTAAGGTTTTTTACAGTTTCTACATTTGGTGCCTAGACGATAAAGGGTAGACTAATGATATGGTGTTTTTTAAGCAGGTCTTACAAACAAGAAGACAATTGAAAGGCTTAGATGAGTTATGTACAAAGTTTTAGCTACATTGTTAATATAATGACCAAAAGTTAGTCTGTTTGGCATCAAGGAGAAAAATAACTTCTTTTGCAAAGGTAAAAACATTTGCTCAAGCCTGTTTTTCCATGACTAGATACAGAACTCTTTATTTGTGGATCCTTTGTATGCATGGCAATGTCTTTGTTAGTATAGTTTTATTTCTTATATTAAGCCCTTTATTTAACCATTTAAAAGCCCTGACAGTCTTCTCCACAGAGTTGTAGGATATTTAAGATTAAACTATTTTTAATGATGGTAAGTAGAAACAAAAGCATTTACTTGATTAAGTGAAGTAAGAAGAAATAGTGTCAAAGAAACCATGGTAGTTAAACAGACAAGGAACAATGGAAACAAATATTTTTTGGTGTCGATGATTGCAACTTTGCAGAGCTCTTTCACTTTGAGGGAGGAACATGGCTCTCCGTGCCTTGGATGAGTGTTTGCCCAAGTGTACGTCCCAGGGACACAAAGGACATACTGCCCCAGCCCGCAGGGTATGCGGCTTTCCAGATTCTTGGTGGGGAAAGCCTGGAGGGACTTTCATCCACATTCACAGGTACCTCCACCAAAGTTTTCTGGCGGCTCATGGCATGGTGGGAGGGGCGGATCACGTGGTCCCTGACAGTGAAGGACTACTTCTCAGGACACATAGGTTTGAAGTTATTAATTCAGAATGTTTAGCTAGCCAGTCAACAATTACTGAATGGCACACTAGACTTGTCCATTCTTAAAGATGTTTATTACCTCATGGAGGCAATCCACAATACTGACTCTCAAAAATATATATTTTATCACTTGGTTATTTGGGACTTATAAAACTTAGGGAAACAACCAGAAGCAATGGCTGCTCTCAAATAATAGCTGTTAGGTCCTTAATCCTTCTTGTTGAGTAATTTATCAAACAGGAAAATGGGTTTTTTTAATTTATTCATTCACTTGTCTTTTCTACAAAAGATCTGACTATAGCCTGAAGGGGGCTATTTTAATAAACATATCATTAAATAAAAATGCAAGTTTAAAAATAACAGTGAAGACTGGGCAAAATACAGATAAAAGAACAGGATATCATTTTCAGAAAAGCTTAAACATGCAATTTATCAGCATTATAGAATCATTATATTTGAGCTACCAAACAATATATGAAGGAAGAAACAGTCATATAGTTGTCATAGACAAAGAAGGGAGGGGAAAATACCAATTCTTTGTGGGGACAATTATGGGGGGGGGTTGTTCCCAGCATGAGTGAGAGCTACTATATTGGAATATATATAACATGGCATGACATGTAATTTTGAAAACCAACCCCAGTACTTAACCTCTAAAAGCCTCTATTTTCTCATCTGTTAATAGGGATAAAAAAATACCTACCTAATAGTATTATTATAAAGACTAAATTAAGTGATATATATGAAGCAATTGAACATAGAGAGCAACATCTCCCTTAAAGGGTTGCTGTACAGAGTAAGTGATGCATGGGATATAAAGCTATGCACCATTGTCAGGCCCAGGAACAGGCATGGAACCAAGAGAATCAACTAGCATTGGCTATTATCAATGATCACTAACGTTTTATGTCTAAAATAAATGTCCTACATGGGAACCTAACTGGAGGCTTAAAATTAAATGTAGAACTCTAGTGTACTCTTTTGTATAAATAACAATGGGATGCAATTAATGTGATAATTTCCAGAATATATTAACAACTTTTCCATAAATCACAATAATATCTAATATGTATTGAGTGACTATCATTGAGCCAGGCATTGTTCCCTGTAACTCACACATTGTTTATCTCTGAATCCTCACTACAATACTAGAAGGTAAATACTATTCTGTTGTTCATCATATAGATTAAAAAACTAAAGTTCTTAGAGGCTAAATAGCTTGCCTAACCAAGCCCAGCAAGTAAGTAGCTGATAACTCTAGTTCCCTGCAAATTTGATTGAACTGTTATCACAAGCTCCTAATAATAACAGCCCGGGAAGGTTCAAATCAAGAACATCTAATGGAACTCCTCATTTTAAGATAGGGGAAACAAGGCTCAGAAGAACCTGGGATTTGCCATGATCTTCAGGTTATTATGGCAAAACTAACATGGAAAGCTCTGCTTTCTGGCGGGGAGAGTGGTAGGATGACACCAACAACTTTCCATGGTTGAAAGAGCTATGGCTGATGGGTACACTCATATTTATGATTAGAATGCTTCCAATACTGCTCTGCTGGAGCATACATTTTACATTCAGAACAATTCTATGAGAAGACTTCATTAAAACTAGTGTTTAACTGAATCTGGCCATTCTGTTGTAGTAGGTCATTTGATACCTTATGCAGAGCCAATGTCTTGTTCTCCCCAGGAACTCAATAATGAAACACAGCCTTGATCATCAGAAACACAGTAAGATGGGCCTCTGTTTTTTTACTTTGTCTTGATTTCCTTCTTTGTAATTAACAAGATGAGGAGATCTCATTAAATGAGAGCACTCTATTTCTTCCTGTCAATCATTCCCAGACCTCTAATGATGGTTCTTGTGGACTACTGCACACTTGAAAACTCCTGACATTTTTTATTTTCATAAATAAGCTTTAGTTCATCATCAGCATGCCTAGATTTTTTTTGAGCACAGTCTATGGACCCAAGCACTTTCTTAAATACTTTACATATATCAGTTCACTAACACATTTTATTCTCAGGATAGTACTAAAGGCAGGTACTCATATTATCTCAATTTTGCAGATGAGAAAACTGAGGCACAGAAAAGGTAAGTAACATGGTTTCAAAGTTAGTAAGTGACAGGTTGAGAGTCAAACTCAGGCAGTAACAATTCAAAACCCACATTCTTAATCAAAACCTGCTGACTGACCCCACAGCAAAGATGTCAAAAGAAAGTAGAATGTATTGTTATTGTTATTCTGTTTTAACAAAACTGAAATGCTCAAAGAGAAAGACAATATATGTGTGGAACTCTTCTCACTAGAGAATGTGAACATTCCCTTGGCTCCAAACATTTAGCTCATGTTCTTCTCTCTTCATCCCAAATGTTCAAACATTTGTACTTGGAATATATACTTATAGAGCACCCATCATCAAGATGGTCTTGTTCTCTCACAACTGAGGACACTAGGCCCTCACTCAGTTCTTGACCCCACACACAGAAGCCATCCTCTTATCCTCTCTAATAAAACCAATGTGAGATCAAGGTTGATATAATATACAGTCAGGAATAGTAGGAATTAAAGTATCTGGCAAAACTTAGACACAACTACTGCATGTTGTTACTCATTTTATGATATACAACACTTCCTGAATTTGTAACACTTTCTCACATTATAATTTTTCTGCATTTCTTGCATAAAAGTATGTACTTATACATATTCATATTTACATTTTGTATACTTTCATACTCATAACATTTCTCACATTACAATTTCATTAAATACTTTTCTAAAGATTTTTATTTATTTAAAAGAAAGAGCAACAGAGGACACAAGTAGGCAGAGGGCAGAGGGAGAGGGAGAAACAGACTACCCGATGTGGGGCTCGATCCCAACTCTGAGATCATGATCTGCGCCAAATGCAGATGTTTAACCAACTGAACCAACCAGGTGCCCTCATTAAACACTTTTATAATCTTTTCTCATTTCTTTTTAAATCAGCATGCTTCCATACAAAATATGTAATTATATAAACAGCTATCCATACTTTGCAAATTAAAGAAATTATATTCCAGACACATTCTATTGCAATTTTCTTCTTCATGGTTTCTGAAGGTCATTTTGCAACTGAATTTTTTAAGATGTGTCATCAGGGATGAAGAAATGAACCACCCAGATATTCACATCAGAGCCCACTGGTCTCCCTTCCACTCCATCTTTACACCATTCATTGTAGCAGATAAGCAGGCACATCTCTATGAAGCTATATTACACAATGATTAAGAGCACAGGTTTTCACACCAACATTCTGGGTTCAATTCCAACTTCATCACATATTAGTTGTGACCTTAAGCAAGTTACTTGATATATATATTTTTAAAAAAGTGTATTTCACATTTTTATACTAAGTGATTAATGAATGTTTGTTATTGCTCTGATTGAAAATATTAGGAAATATGCAGCAACAACCCCATGCACCACTTGAAAATATCACCCCTACATATTTACCTGGTTATCATGTAGCATCAATTCTTAAGGCTATTTGAAAGACAAAGCAAGTGCTGCTCAGACTAGGGAACATCAAGCAATGAAAAGAATCCCTCTGAAAAAAGTTCAATTGTAAATATGTATGCTTATTCACAAAAACAAAGCAAATTTCTTTTCTTAAGTGAGAAATTTGAAGGGGTTAAGAGTACATCCAATAACAAGTGATTCTGCTACATAGAGGTATAATTACAATATTTCTCCCAGTGTAAAACATGGGTTTTTCTAATACAACAAATGCCTTTCTAAAATGTCTCTTTTCCGGAGTCCAATATGAACTTAATTAAATGGTAAGAGGTCTTTAGCAATGTTAGAAAATAAAAGCAAAGTTTCCAGATAATAGTCTAGAGAGGTCTGGGCTTTTTATTATTATTTACTAGATTGACTATTTGAACAAAACACTTGAAAATCAAAACTTAAAAATATTTTTTTAAATCTCATGAAAAATTGAATTTTAAGCTGACAGCTTTTTCTTTTTCCTAATAATTCCCAGGGATCTAAGTTCAAAAATAGACTTCAATATACATGTGCACATATGTATACAATGAGGGGGTGATGTAGGCTAAAACTAAATTAACCAACTGCAAATTAGAAGTCACAACCAATGGCTCAATTTCTTTTAAACCAAATAACAATTAAGAAAAGGATTTTTAATTACTGAAGCATCCACAGTCTTAACTGTGAATGTGTCAGTACTTGACCCACCCACATTTTCCTGTACAAGCACTGAAGATAGGATTTGTGATTCATAGCACTCAAAGTTCATCCCTGGTATCTTTTATGAGATTCAAGATAATTTTATAAAAACTGAAACCTGAATTCTGGACACCTTACAGAATAGAAAGGGTTAGGAGTAACATGAAAAATAATGTTAGTCATGCACCACCATCACTGTAAAACCCAGGATGGGAGACCAAGTGATTCAGAGGGATAGATGGCCGAGGTCCAAACACCGTATTTGGGAGGACCCTTAATTCAGGCTTTCCCAGAAGCCACAGGCAGCCAGCCAGGCAGGGAAGAACTCTGGCATTAAGCAGTCCTGTTCTCCCCACAGAGTGCCTTTGGGAAGAAGTGAGTATTAAACTACTTTAAACTGGCTGGGCAGAAGATTCGACATAAATGCTTGCTTGGGTCTTACTATGCTTTTCCTTATTAAAAAAAAGGGAAGAGATAATAAGTTTCCATTTGAAAACCAGACATTCTTCATCACTTATGAAAGGAAAACCTTATAATATGTATGATTCTAATTAAACTTTCTTTTTGCTGTTTAAAGAACAGTTTATCAATGGCTAAGGGAAACATAGGGAGTTGAAACTAATAGCAGTATTTTTAATTATTTTTGAGTAAAAATTCAAAAAATTTCAAAATAAAGAAATACATTAGGATTAGACTGAAAATATTTCCCAAGAAATGATAAATGTTCACAATGAAAAAATATGTCCCTGGAGATATATTATTGTAATTTCTCCTGTTATGTTAAATGAGTATTTTAGATTTTAATATGCACATTTAAGAATAAAATACCAAAAAGAGAGAGAGAGAATAAAATGCCAAGTTGTTAAAAAAAATAGATCACAAAATGGGGTGTCTGGTGGCTCAGTCTGCTAAACATTAGACTCTTAATTTCAGAGTCATGAGATAAAGCCCCACCTCGGGGCTTTGTGCTAGAGGGAGAGTGTGCTAAGATTTTCTCCTTCTATTGTTGAAGAAGAAAATCAAAGCTGGGGGCATCTCATTACCTGACTTCAGACTTTGTTACAAAGCTGTGATCATCAAGACAGCATGGTACTGGCACAAAAACAGAGAAATAGACCAGTGGAACAGAGTAGAGAGTCCAGAAATGGACCCACAAATCTATGATCAAATCATCTTCGACAAAGCAGGAAAAAATATCCAGTGGAAAAAAGACAATCTCTTCAATAAATAGTGCTGGGAAAATTGGACAGCTACATATAGAAGAATGAAACTAGACCATTCTCTTACACTACACACAAAGGCAAACTCGAAATGGATGAAAGACCTCAATGTGAGGCAGGAATCCATCAAAATCCTGGTAGATAACATTGGCAGTAACCTCTTTGACATCAACCACAACAATTTCTTTCAAGACACATCTCCAAAGGCAAAGGAGACAAAAATGAAAATGAACTTTTGGGACTTCATCAAAATAAAAAGCTTCTGTACAGCAAAGGAAACAGTCAACAAAACAAAGAGGCAACCTTTTGTTCCAAAACAAAGAGGAATGGGAGAGGATATTTGCAAATTATAGTACAGACAAAGGGCTGATATCCAAGATCTATAAAGAATTCCTCAAACTCAACACACAAAAAGAAGATAAACACATCAAAAAATGGGCAGGAGAC
The DNA here is from genome assembly GCA_004023965.1 of Spilogale gracilis. Taxonomy (NCBI): domain Eukaryota; kingdom Metazoa; phylum Chordata; class Mammalia; order Carnivora; family Mephitidae; genus Spilogale; species Spilogale gracilis. The sequence goes on from PITA01001591.1 coordinate 186,720, forward strand.
ATGAAGAGGCACTTCTCCATAGAAGATATACAAATGACTAACTGACACGTGAAAAAATGTTCAACATCACTAGTTATCAGGGAAATTCAAATCAAAACCACACTGAGATACCACCTTATACCAGTCAGAATGGCCAAAATTAACAAGACAGGAAACAACAAGTGTTGGAGAGGCTGTGGAGAAAGGGGAACCCTCTTACACATTGGTGGGAATGTAAACTGGTGCAGCCGCTTTGGAAAACAGTGTGGAGATTACTTAAAAAATTAAAAATAGAGCTACCCCATGACCCTGCAATTGCACTACTGGGTATTTACCCCAAAGATACAGATGTAGTGAAAAGAAGGGCCATATGTTCCCCAATGTTCATAGCAGCAATGGCCACAATCGCCAAACTGTGGAAAGAGCCAAGGTGCCCTTCAGCAGATGAATGGATAAAGAAGACATGGTACATATATACAATGGAGTACTACACCTCCATCAGAAAGGATGAATATCCAACTTTTGTAGCAACATGGACTGGATTAGAAGAGATTATGCTGAGTGAAATAAGCCAAGTAGAGAGAGTCAAGTATCACATGGTTTCACTTACTTGCGGTGCATAAGGGGTAATATAGAAGACAGTAGGAGAAGGAAAGGAAATGGGAAGTAGGGTAATTCGGGAAGAGAAAGGAAGCATGAAAGACTTTGGACTCAGAAACAAACTGAGGGTCTTGGAAGGAAGTTGGGGGAGGATGGGAGAGCCTGGTGGTGGGTACTGAGAGCACGTATTGCGTGGAGCACTGGGTGTGGGGCATAAACAATGAATCTTGGAACACTGAAAAAATAAAATAAATTTGAAATAGGAAAAAAAAAGATTCTTTCCTTCTCCCACTGCTCCTATCATGTGCACAATTACACACACTCTCTCTCTCAAAAAAAAAAAAATCATAAATATCACTCTCCTCCTCCCCTCTCCTTCCCTGTTTGGATTAAAAAACAATTTGTGGAAGGATCTTGGAAATATAAAGCGTAACTAAATGGTGGAATAAAAAAGAACAAGGTAGTCAAGGCAGAAAGAAGTAACAGTGGCAAAAATTATTATTCACAAAATTTTTATAATTTCATAAAATAATATATCAGAAATCCATAGGTTTCCTGTCACAAAAATCATCAAAAGGGAAACATCATTTACTTAACAAGTAATTTTTAAGGCCTTTTACGGCACTGGACAACACTCAGAGTATAGCAGTGAACAAAACAGACCAAAATCCCTCATGGAGTTTGTGTTCTAATGGGATGACACACAGGCCCTTGCACTAGCTACTCCCTCCATCACAACAGCTCTTACTGTGTTCTCTGTTGATTCCCCTCTCACACTTAGGTCTCTTATTAGGAGCTAATTACATAGTCCAGGAAGGATATGATGGTGGCTTGGACCAGGTTGTGGGAACGTGAGAAGCAGCTGAAGACATATGGGCAGTAAAGCCAGTAAGATTTACTGATGGATTTGTCATGAGGTGAAAAGAAAGAGAAGAGTAAAAGATGCCTCCAAAGGTGTCGGCCAAAGCAATCAAAGAATGGAATTTCTATTAGCTGAGAAGGGTAAGACTAAGGCTAGAGAATTTTTGGTGAGGGAGAGAGAAATACAGCTGTGCATATGGCAAGTTTTAGATCCTTCCAGAAATATATGCAGAGTGTTGAACAGGCAGTTGTATATAAAAGCTTGGAGATCTGACTGGAAATGTAAATTTAGGAATTGTCCACCTATAGATGATATTTTAACTTATGAGTAAGTAGGGAAAAAAAGGAGGGGCTCATACATTAACAGTTTGGGCTGATAAAGAGGGAACAGCGAAAAAGACTAAAAAGTAGCAGATAGGTAGAAGGCAAACCAGACAAGTGTGAAATTCTGAGGGGAAATAGTAAAGAAAGTGTAAAGGACAAAAAAAGTGATCAGCTGTGACAAATGCGACTGATAGGTAAAAAATAGTTCTATGAATTAATGTTTTATGGGCATCTGGGTGGCTCAGTGGGTTAAGTATCTGATTTGATTTCAGCTCAGATCCTGATCTCAGGGTCATGGTTTCAAGCCCCACATTAAAAAAAGAGAGAGAGAGAGAATTGATGTTTTAAAAAGTGTGTCTGGCAACTTTGATGATACCATAATAAATACTATATTAAGTATTATATACCATATAATGCTAACTAAAAATATAGTAAATACTATAATTTCTTCCTTGAACTCTGTTATGAGAAAGATTGAAAGTGAGTTATGGAGTCAGGTCTCAAACCTAGGTCTACAGATTCCAACTTTTTGCTGTCTTCCTATGTACTATGTATCTTTTGAAATTTAGCTTGTCCACCAGGCTGGAGGCAGTCTTCATCACACTATCTCTCAAGAGAATATTCTATTTCTTGAATAGGGTAGTGATTACTTTGTCACAATTTATTTAATTCTATACTAGAATTTTTGTTCTATAGGGTGTATATGTCCATTCTTAGAATTTATTAAAACTCAGTTTCTGGCTGTTCTGTGAAAAATGAATGAGCAGGAGCAACACTGGAATCAGGGAAAATAACTAAACAATGTGCCCATTTG
>PITA01001592.1:0-189032 GCA_004023965.1 Spilogale gracilis
TGAGAGCGCCCTCTGTGAGAAGCAGTGAGAAGTGCAGGGAGTTCCAGCACATGGTGGAAGCATTCTTACCACCCTTGGGCAAGAGGTTGGAGCTCAGCCAGTCAGGTAGCTGGGGAGAATGCCTTCCTTTATGATTTCTTTGTGAACCCAGGAAGAGCATGGAGAACTTGCATATGACTGATCGTTATTGACCCTGAGGGCCATTAGTAGGCTAACCCTCCCTGACTTTAGCTGCCAACATGGTGTTCCACGAGGGTGAAGCTCACTGGGGTTGGGGCTGGAACATTCCACGCCTGGGCTAGGTTTGCCCACTGCCTCCCCTCTTGGCTGGCTTGAGCAGCAGAAGGCCAGATTGGCCTCCCACTGCCAAGATTCTTACCGCTGTGTGTCTTGCTTGTATCTTGCTTCCAGTGGGCTCTCCCCGAAGTCCTGTGAATAAGACCACCTTGACACTGATCAGCATCACCAGCTGTGTGATCGGCCTCGTGTGCTCCTCCCACGTCAGCTGCCCCCTTGTTGTCAAAATCACCCTGCATGTCCCGGAGCACCTGATCGCTGATGGTAAGCTCACTTGCAAGGATGCGGCTTCCTCCCCAAGGAGGAAGTTCTCATGTTGGGCCAGGAAGATAGAGAAGCCAGGGGTCACTGTTACTCATTACTGTAAGTGAGGGAAAAATAAACCCAGATAAGTAAGGCTTAGGACAAATTTGGATTGTCCACAGATGAAATCAGAAAGCAAGTTAAAAAAAAAAAAAAAACACAAAACCACAAAATTGAACAGATTACCTCCTCATCTCTATGCCCACTCCAATTTCTCATTTCTGTTTGCTTTCAAATAAGCCCCCATCTTTGTAGAGAAATACAGAGCCTGCTAGCTACAGGTAGCTAGACACTGAGAGATTCTCTGGCTTTTGGGAATGGAGGAGTTAAGGGGGTCAGTGGAGGTGATTAAGAATCAGCCATGCTTCGGGTTTGTATGCCTGGGTGAGAAATTCCTAATTGCGGTAACTTGCTAAAAGCCTGGAACTCTGAAGCAATAATTTCCTTTCTTCCGGGGGGACCCCAATATAATGAGGGAGTAGTACAGGTTCTGGAGGCCCTGCTTTCTTGAAGCCCAGAGCACCTAATTGACTTGTTAATGTCTCTCCTCACTGCTGCTAGGAGGCTGAAAACAGGTGGGGACTGTCTGTGCTATCAGAGGGCCTGCTATTTCATGGCAAGTGGAGACCAGGCAGCAGGTCCCTGCTCCTTGGGTGAATGCCAGTGCCTATGGCTGGGTCTGATGGAGCCGTGCCGTGGCCATCACAGAGCTGCTCTGCCCCAGTGTACCCTAGGTCCACCCTGGTAGAGACGGGATTCAACAAGGGCAGGAGGAGGTCCAAGGAGCGGCCGAGACTCCAACTGCTGATCCCTTGCTCGGGGACTCATGACAGGCCAGGGCTGGTAGGAGTAATGACCCGAATCCGGCTCATCTGTGGGGCGCCTCTTATTCTGTCTCGAGGGATGCTGCACGTGTATGTGCCCACATGTGCGCACATGTGTGTTGTTGCGTGCTTGCACAGACATGCCTCCTCTCTCTCTCCTGCAGGGAGCCGCTTCATCCTACTGGAGGGGAGCCAGCTGGATGCCAGTGACTGGCTGAACCCAGCTCAAGTGGTTCTCTTCTCGCAGCAGAACTCCAGTGGGCCCTGGGCCATGGACCTCTGTGCCCGGCGGCTCCTGGACCCCTGTGAACACCAATGCGACCCCGAAACTGGTAGGCGGGAGCCCCGGGCAGCGGGTAACTGTCAGAGTCCATGCCTCTTGCAATCACCTCCCTGAAAAGCCAGACCATCTTCTCTTGATGTTTCTGTCGCCTTTGGGGGCCTAGGCTGTACAAGCTGCTGGTGTGTGCTTGGGCTCCTGAGCACGTTGGCTTAAAATGCATTGTCTACTGGCAGAAGCCTGGGAAGTATCCTTTCTGTAGCTCCTACTGGGTATCCCCGGCAGGCCAGGTTAGGACGACCTCCACCATCCACTTGCCATCCCGTCAACGATGTCAGCCGCTGGGGCTAGACTTTTTATGCACATTTATTATAGAAAATTTGGAAAATTTAGGAAACCCTATAGAAGAAAATGATAATCATCTATAATTCTCTCTCCTGGGGAAATCATTTTAAAATAGTAACGTCTTCCCTTCCGATCTTTCATCTGTGCACGGGTTTGAGAGACTTACAAGCACACTAAGTCCAGTAGCTTTTTCTTGATTTTTTTCACTTCACATTCTATCATGAAATTTTTCCAGAACTGTTAAATAATCCCCAATAACATAATTTTAATGACTATTAGGTATTCCATTGTATGTCTGTACTGTAGCTCATTTAAATAGTTCCCTATTCCTTGACATTTAGGAGGCTTTAAATTTTTAATTTTTATAAATACTACCAAAATGAATATCTTTCCACATAAATGCAGGGCACATCTGAAGTTATTTTCTTCAAAGAAATCTTAGGAGAAAGATTACTGGGGCCAAGGGAAGAGACATCTCTGAGGCTGTCATGTTATCAGATGGGGCGGGGCTTCCCCAAGAGGGTCCCAAAGAAGACAAGGCACGTGGGGGGACATGCCCCGAGCTTCATGAGCCCCACAATCCTGAGGAGCGTGGGCCCCTCCTTCCAGATTGCCATGTCCTTTCATAGTAGAAGGGGTTCATCTACAATAGTTTTCATCAAGACCTGGGTCTGGTAGATTCAGTACCACAGATAGATCCTTTCCAGAGATGTGTGATGCCCTAGAACAAAGGAAGGTGTGTAATGATAGCTAGGACCCCCAGGGGACATGTTGGGATTTGGGGGCCAATTCCTCCAGCTCTCTGTACCTCATGCACAACTCCTTCTCCTCCACCACGCACACACACACACACACACACACACACACACATGCATACATGCACAAATGAACACATATACACATGCATATACATGCATTCGTATACAGGCACACACGTGCACAGTTGCATACACACACGTACATATACAGTGCACACACATACCTCTACAGGTGCATTTTCTTCAGGTGCTAGGGTGGAGGGATATTAGTAGAGATTGAGTTCAGGAGACAGCCCTACTTCTGTTACAGTGCACTGCTGTGGGTCTTTGGGAAAGTAACAGGCCACTACAACATCCAAAGGTCACCTTCTTAGGTCTAAGGATTGTTTTCACCTGGGCCCATCGTAGGGATTCCAGGCCCCCATATGGAAGAGAAAGTATAGCTTTTAAAACATCTGATGTCTAAGACTGTGCTTACTTACTGCTCTTCCCACGCTGTCAGGCAAACACCAGATCAAACAGATGGGCTGTGCACCATGCCCAAAAGCCGGTGTGCTCAGGAGAAAGGAAAAAGGGCTCATCTCCAAGGCGGGGCCTCTCAGTGTGGCAGAGCTGGTCCCTGGTCCCCCCAGCTGACTTGGAGTGGGAGATCCTGGGACAAGCTCAGTGTTTAAACTCACTTCTGAGATGACCCTGATCTCCAGAGGGCCTTGGCAGGTTCTCCCCAGGTTTTAAAAAACAGGAAGCACTTTTAATTACATATGGGGAGAAGGCATTGGTGTTTTGAGCATAGCGCAATCTTAGAAATGACTCCTTTAGATCAATGTTTGAATTCCCCCAAGAATATACATAGCTCACCCAAAGCCCCACGGCTTCCTAAGGCATAGTCTGTGTTCCATCTATCATGAAGTCAGAGCAGAGATGTAATTATCAAGGGTTGTGTGACTTCCCTAGACAAGTCAGATCCAACATGGTTGTCCGTGAGGACTGTGGAGGCAGCCTTCATTACTGAGCGTGCTTCCCCAGCCAGGAGCTACGGCGGCTGCTTATCCACAGTGAAGTTCCCATCACCTGCCTCTTCAGTCTTCCCAGACATCTTATTTCTAGTCCTTGCTGAAAATGACTTTGGGAAGCCCTCTTCTTCTAGTGGTTTCCTGGTATCTGTGATGATTAACGAATAGCCAACTGGAAGGCCAGGGGGTGACTGCAGAGAGGAACCCAGATCCCACAACGGAGAACTAAGGTGTGACATCTTCATTTAGGGGAGCAGCTGAGAAATGCTGCTGCAGAGTTTTATTTTCATTAATGCTGGAAATGGAAGCCCTCCCCCTTCCCGCCCTGCTTCTTCCCGCACATGGGATGATGTGGTCAACCCACACGCTCATCAGTGAGGAAACTTTATCGCCTCCCACACTCCATCCCAGAGCCCTTCTCCAAAGAGCTGAGTGTGGGAATTGGCTGCAAGTCAAGCCGACGTTATTTTTGCAACCCTCCAGCTAACTCACTTGGAAATGTCATAGTGTTGGGACATGTGCTTTCCCAGCCATGCTGAGGGGTCTGCCCATATGGAGATGTGGAACTGTGCAAGTGCACGTGTGTACTTCTTCTCACACGCGTTGCACAAACACACAAACACGCACGCTCAGTCATTGCAAAGGAGCGTCCTTGGGAGCCCAGAACTCTCCTCAGGCAACCTTCCAGAGGGTTCCAGAGGTAAGCAGGTATTTACTCTTCTCCTGCACAGTGGTCCAGAATAGCAGCTGTGGTAGGCAGAATATTGGGTCTCTGATGATGGGCTCCTTCTCATCCCTAGAACCTGTGAATGAGTTATGTTACATGGCAAAGAGAATTAAGGTTGCTAAACAAGTGGCTTTAAAATGAGGAGAGTGGGGGCGGCTGGGCAGCTCAGCTGGTGAAACATCTGACTCTTGGTTTTGGCTCAGGTCGTGATCTCAGGGTTGTGAGATCGAGCCCTGAGTTGGGCTCCCTGCTCAGTGGGGAGTCTGCTTGAGATTCTCTCTCTCTGCCCCTCCCCCCACTCACTCTAGTCCACACACTCTCTCTCTCTTTTAAATCAATGAATCTTTAAAAGAATAAATAAAATGAGGAGAGTATCTTGGATCAATTAGGTGAGCCCAGTACAATCACAGGGGCCCTTCAGAGTGGAAGAAGAGGCCAGATCCTAGGACCCGAGACACAAGAAAGATTCCAGCAGCCAATGTCGGCTCTGAAGGTGGAGGAAGGGGACACGCCGTAAGGAAAGGGGGTGGTCTCCAGAAGGAAAAAGCAAGGAAGTAGATCCTCCTCTCGAGGCTCTGAAAAGAAACATAGCCCTATGGACCCCCTGTGTTTAGCCCTATGAGACTTACATCAGACCTCTGACCTACAGTAAGATAATAAGTTAGTGTTGCTTCAACCACTAAGTCTGTGATCATTGTCATAGCACCTGTAGAAACAGGAGGAAAAGGGCAGAGAAAGGACAAGCTCCTCTTTGTAGCTCCCGGCCCCATTTACAGACACCACCAAGACCTTCCAAAGAGATGTCAGGAGCCTACAGAAGAATTGGACCTCAAGAAAGCTTGCTAATCCGTTTTCCGTTAGCGCCTCCCTTTTACATTCTAGTGACACACTATTTGGGAGGGATGTAACGTACCTAGAACTGTGAGCCGGTACCTAGAGCCTCTTGGCCAACTGCACGCTGACATTCTCCCCCAGATCCTCCCAGATTTGTGTCCCTAGGTGTGTCTCCGGCCCAGCGAGCTAATAGCCAACTGCTGAGGTCGAATGGCCTCATGCTGTGGCTGGATCAGAGGTTGACTTCTCCTGTGCCTTCTAAGGGTTTTTCTTATGGTTGTCTGTTTGTTGGCTTGCTTGGCTTTGGATGGAAACACAGACTAACCGGTTTCAGCAGCATTTCTCACCCCTCTGTTCCTGGGCTTTTTCCTGCCTGTTGGGCAGCTGGGGAGGCTTCACACACCTGCTTGATTTCACAGCCCCCTGCCAGCCCCGGCCACAGACCCTCACTGCGCTTTTCAAGATATGTAGCTTTTATGGGTCTGCAAGTCCAAGCTAAATCAGATTTTAATTGCCATCCACAGAAATTCCTTCTACCCCAAGTCTCTCTAGAGGCCAGTCCTAACCACAGAGAAATATGTAAAATTTGGCGAGAGGCATTGGACCAATTTTTCTAGACTCAATCTAGCCCTCCTCTCCTTTCCTTGGTCTGAGCCACTGCCCTCCCTCCCTCAAGCCCAATTTGGCAAGGTAGCACAGCTCCCATTTTGTTCCTGCCATGTGGATTGCCCACTCTTTCCAAATTCCCTTTTGTGGCTCATTTAAAGCACGTTCCTTCAGGACATACTTTGGCATATTTCCTTCTGTCTGCCCTCCCAGAGTCCTGCAGGGCTGTCTGACTCTGGGCCTCCCTCTTGCCTGATGTCTCCACAGAGAGGAGGCCAGGCAGTTAGATATTGCCCTTGTCCAGATGTCTTCCTCTTCAGAGGAAGCGCACCCCCCAACTCCATTTAATAAGAGCCAAAGACAACCCGAAGGGTAGGTGACTTCGGGCTTTTGGTCCTGTCAAGTCCAGCCCAGCTGTGTCTGAGGAGCCCAGCTTCGAGGCCTTTTGTTCATCCTTTGATGAGATTTGCACCTCAGTCCTTCACCTGTGGAATGGGAAACGAGGGAAGGCATAGACCTCATACAAGTTTTCGCAAGGCATCAGACCTCAGGGTGCCAAGCACAAACCAAGGGCAGCCATTTCCTGCCCTCCCTGGATCACCTCTTGATAGGCTTCTGCTCTCTGGCAGGGTGGTCGCCTGTGCCTGGCCCCTGCAGGGCACACTCCCTCCCGCTTGGGCACCTCTCCGTGGCCGTGACACGTCTCTCCATTGGATTCCTGCGAACACTGCCACCAAGTCAGCACGTCATGTGTTCCCCGCCATCTGTCACAGCAGATGCAGAAACTGTAACACTTCTAGCTTAGGAGGGCATCCAACACCCTTGCGGGGTCTTTAAAATTCACAGCTAACAGTCGGAGCTTGTGTTCGCACGAAACCCCTCTTAAAGTCAAGAGTTAGCATTCGGTTACCATAGCAACTTTCCTCCTCAAGTCTGAACTCCTTTCCGTGTAGATGGCCAAACTGGTTTTGAGGAGGAAGGCAGAAGGGGGGAACGTTTGCTGGGTTCCGGAAATGAGGATCATTTGAGAGGCAGATTTTGGCTGTCCTCAGCCTCTAGCCTGATATGTTTGAAAATGGGTCTGTTGCTCTGTCTTTGGGCTGCACGTGACATTGTGTGGAGGAGAGCTTTCTCTCGTTCGTGGTGTCCCCTCGTAGTCATGACTGATGAAACCCCATAAGGAGATAATGACTTTGAAGGCAATCTGAGAAAGGTGAATGTGCTCTACAGATGGGAAAATGAGGCTCTACTTGAACTCTGAGTTGTTAGTGCATTTATTTTTCACATGTTTTGTGGCAACTAGCTATCAAACGTGGCTTTCCATGTTTACTCCCTTTTTGTCAGTCCTCATTTCTAGGGCAAGGCCTCCAGCCAAGACCTTTCCGAGATTTGGAGTGATGGGTCCGACAACTTCTTGAGATTACTTCCTGTTTTTTAATGCCGCACAAGGACAATCGAGAGATGATCTTCTGAAGGGAGAAGGATGTCTGTGCCCTTGACCTATTAATTGCCTTCTATCTCTCTCTCTCGAGAGTGGTGATAGAGATGCTATCTGTATGTGTAGGGCAGAATGTTAATTAATTTCCATTACACACTATGTACAAAATCGCTACTTGTGCAGAAAAGCAAACTTTGTTCTTGCCCTTGTGCAGCTTATAGTCTTGAACCCCTGCTTTCCTTGAAATTGGTAAGACAGGAGGCCTGGCTCCTTGGTGATCTCCTCCTTTTATGGGCCTCTGGTACTTGCCTTCTTTATCTTTCCTTCTCCCAGAGAAACATCCTTCATCTGAAAGCTTTATTTTCATCTACCTAACTTCAAGTTTTGTTTTCCTGTATTCCACCCCTAGCTCCTAGGATGATTCCTAGATATAGCTCAGCACCCCTAGAGATGGTCAATTTGAGCCTGTTGCGAATCTAGTTCATATGGAGCCTGAGCGTCCCATACTGTTCAGGACTGACCGCATACCCTGTGCAGTCACCCTCACAAACAAGGAAGTTGCTACTTTTCACTTTGCTTCTCAACACCTTGAGTTAAGCAGGTGTGGGCGAAAGAAAATGAGCGTTATCTGGTAGTGGGGCCTGACGGGGAGTAGCTTAGAGGTCCGTCTTGAAAGGAATGGTTAAAATTAGATCCTAACAAAAAACTCATTGTTTTAGAACTGACCCAGTCCCTTCCCTCATGACTGGAGGCCCCTTTGCTTTATTTTTATTGTTTTTTGTCTCTGCAAAAAGAAAATAGCACTCTAAGCTATTATTCTAGGTCTATCTTTTTTTAAGTGCCTCTTGCTAGAAAGATGAAGAAACTGTATACCTCTTTTCTCCTTAGGGCAAGCCACTTTTGTTATTTATAGATTATAGGAAGTCACACCCTGTTCTTTTACTTCCTATGAATTAACCAGCTAGTGAAAGAGTTCACACCGGGGCTGTAGTGGGACTGGTCTCAGCAGTTTAGAGATACATAACATTACGTAACCAATTATTAATATAAGGGAACAGGAGCTGTTCTTTTTCAAGATCAGCACTAAGGCGAGTAATGATTCTTAATCTTTGGGGGTCTCAAGTTTGCTTGCAAATCAGAAGAATGTTACGAAATCCTGCCATGGGAAGATGTGCGCACACACACACACGTATATGGTTCTGCATACAATTCCAGAGGGGTTGTGAAGCCCTTAGTGTATTAATGGAGTAACTAGTGGTGATGAAACCTAGCAATGTAACTAGAGAATTGTGGATGGTTCTTCTGTTTAACAGCTCCAAAATCATGAGCCATTTTCATTTGAAAACCTCCAAAGTTCCTAGAAAACCATAGTAAGTATACGTGGCCTCCTCTACCCATGTGGCTGTTCTGGGGGCTGACAGCATGGTGTGGTGGGAACAAAGGTCCAGAGTCCGAGAGTCAGAGTCGAATAGTAACTTCTCTTTATAAGCTGTCTCCAGATCTCTTCATTTTTCTGAGCCTCAGTTTCGCCTATCAGCCTAGCTTAGCTAATAGTATCTACTTTTAAAGTTTCTTAGAAATATTTGATGAAATAAGTCACTTAGGTGCTCTTTAAACACTCATTGCTCACCTAATAGGTGCCTTGCAGGAGACTAGGCACTGAGCAAATAAGGATGAAAAAGCCCTTTTGATCAAAGAGTTCTTGGTCTTGGTTTTTAACAGAGCACGTATTGTAGGTTCTTTGTAAATGTTGGGTTCCTCCACTAGTGAAAACCAGCATGTAGTAGAAAATGGAGAGATTGAGGGTGTGTTCATTCGTGTGGGAGGTAGGATGGGGACGTGTGACATAATGGGATTTGTTGTGTCACCAACACCACTATTAGAGTCAAAGTTTAATCTGATCATTTTGTACTCATTTTCTCAAACAGACATGTTAATCAGTTGCTTCATGTTTCTTCTTCCTGCCCTGCTTCTAAGGGGAATGCCTCTGCTACGAAGGCTACATGAAGGATCCGGTACACAAGCACCTTTGCATTCGGAATGAATGGGGCACAAACCAGGGGTGAGTGCAGGGGATGGCAACTGAGCCAGTTCCCAGATGTCACCCTTCCTTGAGCAGGCAAGACACGGAGCAGTTGCACGCAGAGGAGCGCAGCTAAGGGTGGTTATATTCTGAATCACGAATGGGTAAAGATGTCACCGTGCATTTCCATATTTATACCATTCCAGTGACGTCGTGTCATCTTTTTCTCCATTTACGAGTTCAGAGATGATGCCTCTGACTCGCAGCCCCACAGCCTCCAGCTGGGATCTGAAAAATCAAGCTGTCCCTGTCTTCTTTTTATTCCACCACCAGCCACCAGCATTCCACAGGCAGAACTTAGCTGAGGATTTTGTTGGAGAGGCATGAAGCTGTGCAGACTCCCGTGTGGCTCTCCCAGAGCTCGAGGAGCTTTGAGAGATGGACACGAGGAGAAACGAAATTTCCCCACCTCAGTCAGCAAGGGGGACATGTAGGAGTGCCCCGTAATGAGTCACAGGACTTCTGCCAGGTTCCCTGTCACCCTTTCTCCCTGTGACCTTTGCATTCCTCCAAGCACACATGACTGGGATAACAGTTCCCTTGTCTTGCCTTTTCAAAAAAATTTTTTTATGTCAAAAAAATTATTGTGATAAAATCTGCATCCCATGAAATTGACCATTTCAATCATTTTGAAGTGTATGATTCAGTGGCATGAAGATCATTCACGTTGCCGCCCAACCATCAGCACTGTCCTTTGCTTGTTAGGGGCAACTTTCTACTCTGTTTTGGGTGCTGAGATCTTGCTCTCTGCATTGGCTCACTCATGGAGCAGGGTGGAAAGAGAAAGGGATCAATAAACACTAACTAATAATAGCAGTCGCTGGAACAGCGAACACTAGAAAGAAATCAAGGCACAAGCCATCTGAGAGTGATTGCTTTTGTGCAGGTTGGAAATGTGTTTGCAGCCTGACAACGTGGAAAAAAAGTCACCACCATCATTTTATACATTGCCATGGAGGACCGCTATCGCCGAGGTTGATGATCTGCTCCCTTTGTAGGATTCTGATGAGACCGAGCCTAGAGGAGTGAGTGTAGTTCTGGACTTTCAAAGCAATAAATACGGAGACAAATGGGTGAGAGTTTGGAAACGAGCAGTAAAAATGATTGAAGAGCCCAAAGGAGTGATATATGATCAAAGATAGAAGGACTCAACTCGGAAAACTGGTCAGCTGATGACTAAGTCAAGGCAAGATAGATGCCCAATGACGTTAAAAGTGGGCAAATGTTCTGGAACAGGTTGAGGTTGAGGAATAAGGACAAGAGAGAATGAAGTTAGGGGAAGGAAATCTGAGTCACAGGTCAGAAAACTTGAGGAAGTCAAAATGCCATGAAATTTTTCTGGTAGTGAGAATGAAGGATTGCTCTGTTTCTGTTGAACTTGAGATCACATCAGAGAGGCAGTCCCCTGGATTTGGAGGAAGGTGTTTGTAGAAGGGCATAAATACACATGAGGTTGTGTGTTGTTGAAAGATGGGTGGGGAGGGCCGAGGACTTGGCTAATAGATGTCAGGTAGGGTACAAATACAGAGGGCCGTTCGCTGTTTAGAGTCACCTTGGTCCCCTCACTCTCTGACCCCTGAAACATTTGCATCACAGATGGAGAGCCAGGACGCTAGCCTACGTGATGGCCAAGCATGCTGGCTGGCTCTGATTCCTACTGAGTAAAATGTTGTAAAGGGTGATGGATGGCCAGCTCTCTATCTCTTAGCCTGCAAACTTGCTGCTGAAGAAAACAACGACAAAATATCATTTTGTTTTTTGCCCTGAATGATCCTGGCTGGCTCTCTGCAGTGATTGGATTTGGTGGCTAATCGCTCAAGCCTCCACATCCCTCGCCTTGCAGACAGATCATGCGAGGATGGGCCTGGCTTCACTTGGTAATTGCACAAGGGTTCGTCATCCCCTCTGGCTGCGTTGTAGAGGCAGTCTTAGGATGCAGACAAGAGCCTCCAGGGACTTGGTGGAGGCCCCATGTTGGTGTCATTTAAAATAAGACAGGCTAAAGCACTGAGCTGTAGACTGACAGGAACATTAGCCCCAGGAAACAGACAAGAAGACCTAATCTGTCATTTCCATCTCTAATTTCCATTATTCTCTGATCATCACTGTCTGTGAGGTCTCGTTTTTGGACACTAATAAAATAATGGAGCAACTGTTAGGAGGGGAAGAAGTGACTATCTTGGGGATAATGGAAGGAGTGATAAGCAGCATGGGTTTATATGTATATGTATATAAAAAAATGCCAGACAAAAGACTGCATTTTCCTCACAAAATGGCAAGATAAATGAAAAGTAGAGAATGCCATACATCTTGATTTAAATCAGGGGACTGATGCCACGTTTCTCTAAATGATTCTTACAAAATTAATCGAAATTGATTTGAATGTGAAGTCTGTCACTTGAATTGAAACCGGCCTGACAGATTGCCAACTAATGATACGTATTGGGGGTATTATGGAAAAGTCGATGGTGGGCCTGATTTTCCTGGATATTTAATGTTCCAGAAGGTGAAGGTAAGCAGCATGCGTGGGTATTTATGTTTTTCACCTAATATCCTTGTATCGCATACATAAAAATAGCTGAACATTCTTTTGAAGTAGAACAAGCAAATCCCAGGCCAGTGATATTTAAAATGAATTCCCTTGTGAGTAATCTAGGTTAATGTATGAGCAGAAAAGTAGCAATAAGCATTCAAGACTTTCAGACAAGAAGGAAAATTGATTAAGGGCATTAATACAAAAAATTACACCTGCAACTTTACCCAGCCTCTGCCTGGCGCGCCGGCTTACCGAGACCGCGCACGCGCGCGCGTGCATGCACCTCTGCGCACATGTGCGTGCTCCCTGTGGGTACGTGGTGCACGCTCCCTGTGGGTACGTGGTGCGCGCATGCGTGGTGTGTGTGCCTGGGTGTGCGGGAACTGTTTTATTCGTGTAAATCCTCTCAGCCCTGGACACCATCATTTATGCTCCCACTCGTTTATGTTTTCAGCAAATACGCACTTGATTACCTGTTGTACCAGGATAAACTAGATGGCTAATTATAAGAAGATGTGGTCTCTGCCTTGGAAGAACTAGCAGTCAAGATAGATAATAGGCACATAACGAAAAAATGACAATGGTTTCAAAACCCTACTAAAAGAAAGGAAAGGTCTGTGTGATTACAGTGTAGGGGGTGACGGGTAACGTCAGAGAACCTAGAATGGGATGTTGTGGAGAAGGTAGATTTTGAACTGTTCCATTTGATGGCTGACAAAGGTAATTCTAAGCAGAGGGAACAGCATATGCCGAGGCTTGGAGATTTAAAAAGCATGACTTCTCTAGGACCAGCAAAGAAATAATCTAGTGTAGCTTAAGAGTGCAGTTTACAGAGACAGGAGAAGAGGGTGATAAAGTGGGTAAAGACTAGCTCTTCAGGAGCTCTTGTTTTTAAGGTTTTGCATGCCAAAATGCCATGTGAGTACCCCTAAAATTGTTAGCAGAAGGGTGGAGTTCCAAGGTCTGTGTCTTTAGTGGGATAGTCACTCACTATACATTATAATTCTGGGTCCTTCAAAATAAAATAGGGCACCTCGGTGGCTTAGTCAATTTAGCCTCTGCCTTCGGCTAAGGTCATGATACGAGGGTCCTGGAAACGAGTCATGCATTGGGCTCCCTGCTCAGTGGGAAGTTTGCCTCTCTCTACCCCTCCGTCCTGCTCATGATCTCTCTCGCACTCTCCCAAATAAATAAGTAAAATCTTTTTTAAAAAATAAAATAACCCTAAAAAGAAAACAAGAAATAAAACAAATCCACTCCAAATCTCTTGAGACGATCTAAATTTGTATTTATCTGGATTCTGTAAGTAAAACATACTTGGATAAAAGTTTTTAAGACCAAACAGCAAAGAATGACAGAATTGGGGACCATGTGTGTAAGGCATGTGAGTCACGGGGGTTTGCAACCATTTTTTGGTGACTCTGGTTCTGCCAAAATTGCCCATGTTGAGAAACGTGTCAGTGGATACATTAACCACTGTATGTAGTGCACCCAGGTGACAGGATCAGGTCACCAGTTGTGAAGCTACTGAACTCCTTACTCAAGAAGCTCCTGTTCACTGAAAGGGAATAATAGCTTCAGAAAGATTTAAACAGAGTCGCAGATGACAGATTTCTAATGAGTTATTAAAAGAACATGGGATATTTGAGATTACATTTTTGGTTTTCAAGATTGGCAACAAAGTCAATCATATCCTGCCACAGCATCCCTGGTGACACAGTTGTCCCACAGAGGACTGAGGATATAAAAGGGTCCTACCTCAGGATGGGGCTTTACCAGGTCTTCTGTCTAACCTGCCATGAATTCACTAGAAACTCCTCAGCCTCCTGTTCCTGTGGCTTTATAGATATAAACAGGGACTATTAGAGTTTATCTAGTATCTGTTCGACAGCAAGTACAAATTGAAAATTCTAACAAGAAATGAAACCAATAAATGAGCGTGCAGGAGGCAAGAGACATTGATTTACATGAACATATTAGAGGAGAAAAAAACAAATTTATTTAGCTACTTTGGAGATTATTAAGAAAGGCTATCAGAAGTTTTCAGTTGCTGTTAAATTAAGTGTGCCCCTCCCCCCCCGGGAGCTTCTAGCTCCATTTTTTGGAATACCACATTACATAAAATTCATGCATTTGATTGAAGATTCTCTCTAAATAATAGTCTGATTTCTTATTGTGGCATCTCAGGTACAGAGGGCAACACCAAGGAGATTTCCCACTGAAGGACTCTCACATATCACTAGATTTCGGTGCTGAAGGGTGGTGATCAAGAGATAATTCATGAGAGGGGAAGAGCTGGCTGTGGGAAATGAACAGGTGTTTCTCTACAGCTTTAGAAGCTGTTGTCAGGAATCAAAACCTTCTCTCCCTGCCTACTCAGGAGACAACACATTTACCACGGGATGCCCAGATCAGCACACGTGTGCGCACACGCACGCACACGCATGCGTGCTTCGTCGCTCTCACACAGCCCACGCTGCCTTAATCTGTTCCTTCCATTGTGCCAGGTGCTTCCTGTTCTGTTCATCTATTTCTACCACTTCTTCTTGCTGCCCCCTCCCAGAAGGAACTGCTTGGGGATTCTAAATCCATATAAGGAGCAAATGTCCCACCCCATAGAATCCAGGTTCCTTTTCAAGCCAAGAGTGAGGACAGTGCCTGTCAAGGTTGGCCTCGCCCCTCTGTTGTGCTCAAAATATGTCCTTGATGCAGTAATTTTATTTGGGTCTGCTTTTATGATGCCATTCGGTACAGTTCCCTGGGGACAACTCTGAGTACAATGACCAGAGCCAGGGTGGAGAGGATATGTCTGCCTCTAGGTTCTAGATATTGGGCAGAAAGCAGACTCCCCTGGTGACTCAAAATGAACCCCAAAGCCTTCCTCCCCTCCTGCCCCTCTACAACGAGCAAAGCCCTCCTTTCCACTCTCTGACAATCACAGGGCAAATGTCCAGCCCCTGGAGAGCAGTGGCTGCGATGCTGGGGTGCGTCTCTGATCCCAAATCCGGGTCCTGGGCAGTGTTTAGTGTTTGACTCTCCTTCACCTGCCCAAGCCTCTTCAGAAGTAACTCAGCTGGAGTCGGGCAGTCCTGGGTGACATATGACATTTCCCGACTTCCTCTCTGTCCATTTCTAGCTCATTGTCTGGCTTTTATTTTACCATCCATGTGTCACTTATTTCTGTGTGACCGATGTCCCAGTCACCTTCCCCCAACCCCTCAGACAAGATTTGCAGGCCAGCCTGGCACTGTTCTTTTTATCTCTGGGTGCCCTGCCTCCTGCCCTCCAGCCCCGTCAGCATTGTCCATGCCAGCGCCTGTCATTGCCATGCCATGCACAAATGGGATTATCTTCCCATTAGCTCTTTTTGTTGTTCTCCTTTTCTCTGTTTCTCTCTCTCTCTCTCTTTCTCTCTTTCTCTCTCTCTCTGTCTCTCTTTCTAATTAGTCCTAACTTATTCACATATTCCTAACAAGGATTGCCAGTATTTATTTGGCCCCTTATTTCTCGTTCTTCTTTCCCCCGCTCCTTGCTTCTTTGTTTCCATTTCCTCCTCTTCCCCTAGGAGTCGATGGCAGCATAGCTGTCCTTTCTCCCACCCATTCCAATGTTCGACAGATCTGTATCTTTGCTCTTAGAATTAAGTCTAAAGTTCCTATTCCCTCTCTCTTTAGAAGCCCCACTGTAACCTGGTTCTAGCTGCAATATTGTCCTGTGTAAGGAGAACTGACCTCTCCCTGGATGAGCAGGCAGGAACCCAGCAGTTGAACATGGAGCCCCACCCAACCAGGACCTTTCAGACAGGCGTAATGGGATCAGGTTCCTCACTTGGCTTGGGAAACTCTGCACCTTGTCTTCAGGGATTTTCTCAAGAGCAAACATCTTGACTTGACCCATTTTCACAGAAGGTGTGTGGGCAGTCAGCTGAGTATAGTGTTGGACCTTGTACTTTGCAGATAGACATCTGGCTAGGAGAGCACCTGAGGGCTGAAACCTAGCAATGTTTTCCAAGGCAAGCAAACCCTGAGACAAAGGCTATGTTTGTCTAGATGGGCCCCTTTTTCTAATTTGCACAGAGGCACTAAATGAGCTGCACTGACTCTGACTGTGGTCATTTTAGGTGATGCCCTTTGCTCTCTTCTTAGAGGTAACTATAACCTTCTTGGTTATTTGAGCTGATACAAGAGCAAAATATGCCATTAGTAATTGACTCCGTGATGCCTCTGCATGAAGCAGATACTTAAGAATCATCTGAGGAGCTTACTTAAAATATGGATTTCTGATTTCCAGCTCCAGAAATTTTAATTTCATCGGTCAGGGAGAAGGTCCAGAGTCACTTATAAAGTGTTCCCCCAAATGATTTTGAAGTTCAGCCAGACTTAAGAACCCTTCCTGAGCTGGACCCAGTCTCTAGACCCCTCAGGTGGGCACCCTCTTACCACTGCACCATCCCTTGCAATAAAAATAAGAACAGGTTTGTAGACTGTGGCTGAGTGCATCCTAAAGGATCCTTACATTTTATTGATTGGGAAATTGAGGGCCAGAGAGGTGAAGAAACTTGCTTGAGGTCACAGAGCTTGTGGCCAAGCTTGGCAGTGATGGGTGGGTATTGGAGCGAAATCAGTCAGGTAAAGATGGATTTCAAAGAGAGTGCAAATGTGAAGAGCATGTAACACTCAGAAAGTCAGTTACCAGCTGTAGATGAGAGCTGGGCGTTCTGTGGTCCCCACTTGCTTCTCTGTATCCTCCTCCCCCTGGGACCGAGGGGCTTCCCCTCTCCCATTGCCCCCTTTCCCATTGCGGCAAGCATCTGCAGTCCCCCTACTGTACTGCCTACCCCCCGAAGGAGGGTGAAGCTACCACTGTGTTCTCTCTGATTAGTCCAGTCACGGCACCAAGAGACTTATTTTAAACAGTGCCGGAGGCGGGAACACTCATATTTCCTCCAACATGACCACCAGGGTGAAAAAAAAATCAACCTCAATTTACCCTCCCATCTGCTCAAGAATGGAAGATAAATTGTTTCAATTTTATAGAAATGAATGTTTTATGTCTTGCCCATGCTTTCCAGATAGTGTCCTGAATTTATATATTCTACTGAATGCATGGATATTTTCCACTAGGAATGCTCGCTGGACCTTCAGCTTCCTTGGGTTTCAGTCTAAGAATACTAGGTTTGAGAGTACTGTCATTTTCTCTGGCATTGGAGATCTTGGCTATTTATCTTTTTTTTTCTTTAAAATAAATAGGAAAAAAATCCACTCATTATCCCATGCTCAGAGAAAGCTACCATTATCCTCTTGGTACATTTCTTCCCAATTTCTTTTGCTATGCATCAAAAATTTTGCTTCCCCCTGTTCCACTCAATTCTGTATATATTTTTGTTCTCTTTCATAATTTAACAATAAGCATGTATTACTTTTATAATCACAAACTTTGGAGGCAAAAGATAAGGAAGGAAACTCTAAAAGTGTCTTTGTGGTACATTCTTTTTCTTAAAACTTTTGCCATAGGGGAAGTTATTCCTAATGTCTCACCAGCCTCTCAATTTTAACCTGACATGGGGGGAAAGAAGAAAGCAGTTCAGGGTCTAGGATTCAGGTCAAACTCTAATAAAACATCTCTATAAGTGTGGGAGGCCAGGGGACAGCAAACCTCACATTTAGCACAGTATTTAATGTTGTACAACTTCAGTGTCACTGAAGACTTTGAGTGGTCCCTCATATAATGCTGATTAAAGCTGCCATTTATTAAGTATGTAATGCTGGGCTCAGTCTTTTTTTTTAAGATTTTATTTATTTGACAGAGAGAGATGACAAGTAGGCAGAGAGGCAGGCAGAGAGAGAAGAGAAAGCAGGCTCCCTGCTGAGCAGAGAGCCCGATGCGGCCCTCGATCCCAGGACCCTGAGATCATGACCTGAGCTGAAGGCAGAGGCTTTAACCCACTGAGCGCCCATCAGTCTTTTTTTTTTTTTTTTAATCACTAATCTTGATAAAAATCCTACAAAGTGGTTAAGAGGTGAGTAGTTAATAGTGTTTATTCTACACAGGATTTCTGTGAAAATAATTTTAGGAGAAATAATCTTAATGCGTATTCTTCCTAGATTAAGTATTGTGGATTCTTGTTCAAACATTCATGCTGTAATTATCTTTTTGAAATTTTAACTTCATATAATTTTGGAAATTGGAGAGCAGACGTTTTGTCACTACACATTTGTTTTTTACTTTATTTTTTTTTCCTTTTAATAAAAGGATTGAATGTAATTGGTAGAAAATCTAGGGAAAATGCACACATAAGCAGTAAAAAGAAGAAAACCTAAGCCACCGGAAGTACTATTCCTTGGAGGGAACTCACTCTGACCTTTTATTTTGTTTGTTCAAGTATAATCCTTTTTTAAGGAAAATCTCATAGTGTTATAGCTCTTGTTCTGTTTTATACATAGACACACGTGTGCGCACACACACATACATACATATGTCTGCATAATGAGAATGAACAAACGCACACACACACACCCACATATACATATACATATGTATATATAATGAGAACGATGCCTAGTTTTATTTGAGGCTCGTCATATGCTGACCAGAGTCACAGAGTCATGAACAGAACCTGTTCTTGTTGTCCAATGCCAAACATCTAGGCTCTTACTAAACTATGATGTAGCTCAACAACTGCAATAGTCTTTTTCTTCCTTCTAGTCTCCTTTCCAAGCTTATTAATCTTCCCACAAGGTTTTCCACACCAAGGGCAGCGTCGTTTGCCTGGGGAGATAGAGCCCAAACCAGGCTTTCTAGTCAAGGTTACCCTTTGGATCTAAGACCCTTGGATGTAGGAGAGTTCCAAATTTAAGTTGGACAGGACCTTGGACAGCTACTCAGAGCTTCGGTTAATTAGCCCTGTGGGTGGAGGATCCCATGGGGCTGTCCAGACCACAGTTCTCAGCACGGACTTCCTCCCATGCTGACACACAGCAGGCCCTCCCTTGTTTATAGCCACAGGAGAAGGGTGACTTTAAGTGGAGTGAGAGCTCACCATTGTGGGATGGTCAAAAATGGGAACATAGCCTACACTGAAAGCCTACGTGGGGTAGAATTAATGCCAGCACAGTGAGCGGTAGTACTTTGCAAGCCTGGTATTATAGTATTCCCCAAACTGTGCCCTTCAAGTGCTGTAATAATAGTACTGATATTAATATTAGTAATAATAATAACTGACGCTTAGATAGCCCTCGTGATGCACCCACCTTTCTCCTCAGTGTTTTTCACGTACCAACACATGTAATTCTCATTTCAACGCTACGAGGTAGAAACTGCTAATGGCACCATTTTACAGGTGACTCTCTTGAATATTGTAGCAATATGGAGAGCCTCAGAGGCAAGAAAAGAGACTCTTGGGGTCCCCAAAGAGAACTTTCTTGTGTCCAATCCCTCAAGGTCTAGGAAGTCTCTAAATGAAATGGAAGCCAGAGTGAAGCCACAGTTCAGCCTCGAGGGTCTGGGGGCAGGGGCCCATGAGTTCATGCCTGGATTACAACAATGACAAGTATGTAGTCTGTAGTTAAGTCTCTCTTTCAGAATGATGTAGAGTCCTAGGGGAAAGCGACAAGCCACGAGAAGGACCCGCTGGGGACCTAAACACAGTAAATGTCTTTGTTTGCTGTCCAATCCAGGTTGGAAAAAAGCAGTCAGATACATCCTAGGGGCCCCTGACTGGTAACTGTCTGTCGGGGACAGGGGTCTGCTACTGATTAGTTCTATGTTGTGGCCAGTGTGGAACCATGACCATGTGTTCGAGTCAAGGTGGCCCCTTACTGTAGCAGGGGGCATGGCACAACCTCATGGACCTTACACATGAATTGCATTTACCCATCTACCAGTCACAAGCACAGTCACGGGAGAATAAAACCCCTAGTCAGGTCCTTGTTGTAAGCAAAGATTTCAGAACTTTTATCCACTGTGTCAGGAGTGGCATCTTCATGTTAGAGGGTTGGGGCCATCCATCTTCCCCAAGCTACTTGGCCTAGGATAAAGGTCATCTGGAAAATGTTCAGAGGTTTTTCTTTCCAGGGATAAGCTTGGGTGTCATTAACTGGACTTCACTTAAGATAAGCTTGGTCAAACCATTTCATCTGAACTGGGAGGCTGTGGATTCCTCACTTTCAAGAAGATTCATGCTCACCTGCTCACATTTTCTGTATGGGGGCATCAGAGCACAGTAGGAAGAACCGATTATTGAACTGAGATTTGGGGCTCAAGTCTTACTCTATTTAAAAACACTGTATTTTGGGCTGACTTCATAAATTTTGAGTCTCAACTTTATCATCAGTAAAAATAAGAATAATAGTATGTACTTCATAGAGTTGATATAAGGTTTATGAGGAAAACATAAATAAAATATGTTGTACACAATAACATTAAATAAAATATATGAGCTCTCAATAAGTGATGGCACTGAGTTTTGCATTGGACCCGGCCTCATGTATGTTCTTTGAACCGCTACCAAATGATGTGATCGTAATATCAGCTTGGTAAGTTGGGTTTAGAATAACCTACCAGGGAGCGCCTGGGTGGCTCAGTCATTAAACACCTGCCTTCAGCTCAGGTCATGATCCCCAGGGTCCTGGGACCTAGCCCTGCATTGGGCTCCCTGCTCAGCAGGAAGCCTGCTTCTCCCTCTCCCTTTGCCTGCACCTTCCCCTGCTTGTGCTCTCTCTCTGTGAGTCAAATAAATAAGTAAAATCTAAAAAGAAAAGAAAAGAAAGAAAAGAACAGAAAAAGAAGAGAAAAAAGAAGGACTAGCCAACTGTTAGAATGGATATTTCACCAGGTCAGGAACAATGCCTCGTATTTCATTGTATCATCACATCCTAATGCACTATATTTGTTACCTTGTTTAAATAGTAATGAGTAATACTCACCAAGTGCTTTCTATGTGAAGGCATTATTTGTAAATGTTCTGTGTGTTCATATCATTCTTTCCTCACATGATGCAGATACAGAAACCATGACACAAAGGGTCCAATAACGTGCTTAAGAACACATGGTAGGAACAAATGGCAGGAGATGGAATGACCCCAACAGTCTGAGCCTATGTCCTGGCTCTCAGAGTGATGGAAGAGGACAAGTGTGGCCACCATGTGGCCTCTCAGGATAATGCCCTCCCAGCCCTCAAGGCCCCTGCATTTGTTTCCAGCCTGGTTGAACTGCTTTCATCCTGACTGTCATTACTCTTTACTTGACACACTCCCCACTTTTATTCTGGACACTTTTTCCTCTTCAGTTACTCCCTCCATTACTCTTTCAGTTAATTCTGTCCGTTCTCCAAGGCTCTGTCCAGATCCTTGCTACGCCATAAAGTCTTCCCTTATTCCCCAGTTGGAAGCCGTCTCGTCCTCCTTTGGGCTGCCTCTCACCTTGCAGCACTTGCCACATGGCGCCTGGTGATTTTGTTATTTCTAGCCCTAGTTTGGTCTTGACCCCTTGTAGACCATAAGACCTTTGGAGCAAAGGCTAAATTTTGAGTCTCATTCTCAAGTACACAATTTCTTGCCTATGGTAGCTGCTCAATAAAAATGTAATAGCTACTGATGAGATTTCAGGCATTATGAGAAATGGAATAACAGGGAAGACATTTATGTTGGGGGTAGGAAGGAGGGAAGGTCTTGAGACCACTCACAGCCCATCACTTCCACCTAAGACTTCCTCTTTGCCAAACAGCCTCTTCGGTCTTCACAAGACTCCTATGAGGTCCAGTTTGTTAGGACCTCATGAAGAACTGAGTCCATAGAATATATTATCTGAGACTGTACAACAGACTCCCTGAGTCCTTACGCACTTCCCTTGGGCAAATTATGTGAGTTGTCTGTGCTGTAACTTCCCTTCCTGTGAAATGAGGATGATGATAATAATCTGTACCTCATAAGGTGCTGAGAGGTCAGTGAGAATCCTGGAAGGCGAGGTTATCTAACGCATGGAAATCAGCTTCAGGCATGATACCTGCCAGGGGGATGGTTTTCAGGAAGGAGGTCTTGCTGCCATTATTTAAAATCTCTACATTTTGACCAGCATTCCTGCCCAGGCTGGGGTTTGTTGGTTGGTTGGTTTGGCTTGATTTTAACTTTTTTCCCCTCTTTATCAGCCTCAAAGCAGTCATGGTGAAGACACACCCTGCTCTTCAAAAGCTTTGTCTCTTCCTTCCCCAAATTGTGTTTTCTAGCGGGCAGAGGAGGGTGCTGTTGGACACAGAAGCCCACACTCAAGCCTCTTCCTAATTACACTGTAGTCAGATTTTCCACGCAAGCCCCTAGTATGGCAGGATGCCCTCTTTGAAGTCATTAGTCTTCACAGCAGGGAGAACACATCATCAAAGACTCTGTTTCCCAGCAACCCCTGCTGTGCCCTCCTGCACCCGGAGGATTGCAGAGGGAGGGAGCAGAGCCTACAAGTGCATTAAGTCCGCTCCTTTCTCCTCTGGCCCTGAACCGCAGTTCCTTTGAACTGAAGCCCAGGGAGAGGGCTGCTGATGCTATCGCAAAACCTTTCTCCGTTCTTTCAGTTTCAACCAATTTAGCAATTAAACTTGCTAGGGCCAGGGATAAAGAATGTAGGACATGGTTAAGGTTCCACTTGGTAATCTAAGGCGCTGTGGGATGGGAGTTGGGAAGGGAGACAGTGGCTGTGAGGCTCCAGATATTGAAAATGTACTTGATAGTGACTACGAGGAATCTGTAGTGAAGTTAAAATTGTCTATGTGTCTGTGTGTGTGTGTGTGTGTGTGTGTGTGTGTGTGTGCGCGAGCGTGCGCGCACATGCACAAGACAGAGAGCAAGGGAGGGAGAGACTGAGAGACCTCCACTTTGATCAGACAAACCTGGATTTCATCTTGGCTTTACCTCTTACTTGGTCTGTTTATTTCTGACTTTCAGTTTCTTGATCCCTTCCAAGGTCAGTGACTACTGTGAATGAAGAAATGTTTAACAAAAACATTTACTTAGACCTAGATATTTGGTTTCAGCATGAACCTGGGTCTTTTTCAGCATTGATGTCCAAGGACTCTGCCCAGACTCACCTGTCTTATCTTTGGAAGATGAGTTGGTGGACCTCCATCATGGATTCTTAAGGAGTAGAGGTGAATGTTTGAGTGCAGATCTCTGGGGTACATGCTG
Source organism: Spilogale gracilis (assembly GCA_004023965.1). Taxonomy (NCBI): domain Eukaryota; kingdom Metazoa; phylum Chordata; class Mammalia; order Carnivora; family Mephitidae; genus Spilogale; species Spilogale gracilis. The sequence continues at coordinate 23,216 of PITA01001592.1, forward strand.
AGGATGAGGGGTGCCCCAGTGGATTCCAGTGGTGAGCATCTCCTCCTCATCATCACGATGTTTATCAAACCACTGTCCTCAGACGAGCCCTTCATCCCTCATCTGGGTTACCACCATAGGCTTCTCACCTGGCTCTCGACTTCATGACTTGTCCTCAGATCCATCCTCTTCAGTCACCTAAAGATCTACCCAGAGGAGCTATTCATTTTGTACCTGCCCCAAACTCACCTGTCAAATCTGTGGCCCTGCAGAATGAATTTGGGGTTTCCTAAGGTGGTTCGCAAGCTCTTGTTGATCTGGTTCCTGCCAGCCCCCCAGTCCCATCGCCCCAGTCTCCCTCTGCCTGTATTGTTATGTTCCAGTGACATTGAGTGTGCTATGCAGCCTGTGCATGTGCTGGACCTTCATGTGTCTGGGCATCTGCCTATGGGTGCTATGCCTGGAGTGGCTTTTCCTACTCCCTTCCCTAGCCCACTCCCAAACTTTTCTCACTCTTCGCTATTTAGGGTTTAGTCTGCATCCAGAGAGCCCCCTCTGAGATAGCTAACTGGTGCTCCCTAGCTTTTACAAAGGGGCCTTCTTCTATGACCCTGTGACTCGCTGTGCCTGTCTCTGCTGTTGCCTTCTCACCATGAAATAATGGTGGGATCATTCTAATCATCTGTTTGCTAATCTGTTTTGGCCCCTGTTCTTCCAGCTTGCAAGTTCCTCAAGTTCAGGCCCATGTCTTATTCATCGTTGTAACCCTACGGCATTTCCTGTCACATTCAGATTCAGCACCAAATATATGTTTGTTGAATGAATAAGTAAATGGTTGCCTGTATGTTCATGCACATCCTATGTAAATCTCTGCATGATTTTCTCCATGCATTCCTTGGTGCTTAGGTCTCTTTAGCCACAAAAAAAGAAATCAGCTTGTTTATATTTAATATTTGGCACGGTGTTCTTTTCTGAGTTAAGTCATTTGTCTTCCAAGTGTCACTAAAGCCGTGTACGTTCATGAGTCATTCATTTGAAAAACATTTATCGATGACCTTCCATGTCTCAGACATTGTTGGATGCCTGAAAAAAAAACAAAAAGAAGATGGATAATAATAGCCAACAATCATGTCGGGTTCATTACATGCTAGGCTCTGTTCAAAGCACTTAACATCTCCTCATTTAATCTCCACACCAACTTTATGAAAGAGATACTATTACTATCTACCCTCATTTTATAATTGAGGACATTGAAGAACACAGCTTGTCGTAACCTTGAATCCTCTAGAAGAAAAACCTTGGTGTTAAGGCTTCACAGGAAGGATCAATTCCAGGGGAGCAGAGTGAGGGGGTTGTGAGGGGGAATCACTGAGACAGGAAAGCGGAAAAGCAGTGACAGGTGCCACATTGGTAAGCTAGCCACAGCTTTACAAGAAGTCAGTTTTGGGACACACAGGATGTAGTCTAGATAGGCCTTGTGGAAATTTGCAGCCTAGGAGAGTAGAGGATGGGCAGGAGGGGAGAAGAATGTACCTGCTGATTCCTTCTAGGCTTCTGGCTCTCACAGGGAGCGCTAAATTCTGTGAACATCCACAACAATAGAGCGAATGGAGCCTGTGCTCTTCACTTCCTTTTCAGGTCCTGAGTGAGGCTCTGATAGGGGTCAGCCACGAGTGAGGAAGTGAGAGATCTCCCTCAGAATTATGAAAATTCACATTTGGCATAAATCAAAAAGTACAAAGTGCGGGATATGAGAGAGTATATAGGATACGAGAGAGTCGCATATAGCAAAGTTGGAGGCTGAGTGTAAATAGTGAGTTAATGAATGAATGAATGAATGATGAGTAAGTTGAGATGAAGAATGAGAAGGCAGCATCCCAAAGACTGAGAACGGGGGGTCCTGAGGGGCTGCCCTGAGAAGCTGGCTGTTAGTGTGAGTCACCACAGCAAGATGACAAGCTGACCGAGGTTAGACCATCCAGTGCGCACTCGTGAGATGGATGCAGCCAGCCTTTAGAGCAGGTGGTTTTCTCAAAGGGGAGAGTATATGTGGGAGAACTCCTAGAATTCTTTTGGCCGTGTGGGTGGTTAACATTCAAGGATGAATACCTTGCTCCTATTTACCTCTAACAACTGGTCCAAAAACCTGTCCCAGAACATTCTTGCTTTTGCTCTGCTCCTAGTTTCTGCCACAGTGGATTTAGAAGACTCTTCCCTGGGGCTTCCTAGCACCTGCACAAAGGTGAATGAGAGCACTGAATCAGTGCTCTGCTGGTATTCTTGTCTGTTTTCCCACTGAACGAAACAGCGGTGGGAAACTCCCTGAGGACACAGACCGCACTCTTTATTGGCTCTGTTTTTATCTTTTTGTGTTTGTGATGCCTAGATCTATTAGTCATAGGGTAGGTGTTCAATAAACATTAACTCGGTGATTGAACTAATGAACAAATAATGCCAGCTGGTTGAGAGTTCCACTCTCGTCATTTTTCAGGAAGGAAAAGTAACAATTTTTTCTTGTTCATCTTATTCTCTCTTTTCTCCTGTACCTGCCATCAAAGTAATGCCGAATGATAGAGGTTGCACCCAAGATGATCTTAAAAGAGACACTAAATCTTATTGGAAAGACAGGAAGGGAGACAAATGTTTCTTTTGTTATTTCAATCTAGCCAGTTGAGAAGGATCCTTTCTGATCCTCAGCTAGCCTGCCTTTTCTTGGCAGGAGCCAAGGGGGCCCAGCCAAGGGTCCTTAATGAATTTGGATACAGAATTCTCATTCTCTAAGCTTATATTTGTGACTCTTGTTCACAGTGTTCAAGGCATGTGCTTTTCCTAAAGACAGGGTTCAACCCAGGAGGTCACTTCTCTGGTTATCTTTCAGCTCCAAAGCTATACTTAATAATCTGGAGAAGCAAACGAATCTGTTTGGGATCAACTTCAATCTGCTCCTTTAGGTTCTAGGTTAAATGCCAGGGGAGAGATCTGACTGGTACAAGAAACAGCCTTCATTTCTCTCTGCTTGCCAAGAACCTCACTTACCCTTTACTTTATTGGTTCCTAATGACACATGGAGGGATGTGGAGGCAGCACAGTGATCTTACAGAGGATCCATGAGATATTTTAAATTGTCAGAGGAAACAGAGATATCCTACTTTCTACTTTCAGTACAGGGGTATTATTTTTTCAAACGATCACTGAATTGTTAGGATATAAATAATAATAATACTTAAGTTGTTTGGACCTAACTACTCCGTAAATGAAACTAGTAGATATGTCTTTAGACCTGGTAGAGCTGTGAAAATTATGATGTCACATTGGGGCCCAGCATGTTTGGGCTTCTACAGTTTCCCCAGTTAGGGGATTACCTTCTCAGGTTTATCTCTGAGAACACTAAGGATCAGAGGAGTCAAGTAAATCACTGCGGGGTCAAATAGCTTGTAAGTGGAAGAGCCAAGACTTGAATCCAAGACTGCTAGATGTTGAAGTCCCGTGTCTCCACGAAGACATTCTTCAGAATTAATGAAGACCAGACCTTAGAATGACTGAGTTAATATGGGCTTTTCAGCAATTACAATCTGCCTAAGCCACATCACTGATTGGTAATAGGAGTTAGTCTAGGGATCTGGTCTCCTGACTCTGACTTCATTCTGCATCATTTCCTCCCCACTCTCCACTTCTCTCTCTGCCTAGCCTTGGGCAACCACCATTATTGCTTACCAATGCTTGTGATTGAAATGGGGAAGGCACTTTATTATCGGAAGCATGGAGAAGCGAGGGGCTTTGGGGAAAAGCATCATGACTGATCACGGCAGGGAAGGGTTTCGTTTACAGGAAGCGATGAAGAGAATAATCACGCAACACGTGATTTGGATAAAGCCAACGTAAATGGGACGTGACGTCATCTGTTAATATCTAAGTGGTATGAATGTCAGAGGAAAGGGCAGGGAAGTTATTTAGGGGATATAACTAGGAAATGCCATAAGAAGGAGAAAGAAGGCTGAAAATGTGATGTTGATATTTATTTATTGGTGGGTGTGGGGAGGGCCAGAGGAGGGTTCTGTTGCGTGCTTTAGGTAAAGTTGGACTGGATGGAGCACTCTGGAAATACCTGGTGACACTGACCCCCCCCTGGTGATTACCTAGATAGTTTCTCTCTTCGGAATTTTTATGGTTCTTTAATAGCCATAGTTCTTCATTTGTCTTTGCCCTTTCTCTGTTTTCCCTTCTTGTTCATTTATACCCATTCCACGCTCCTCTTCCCGTTTTTACCCCTTTTTTCCCTCTCACTCCTTTCCATCCCCCATCATCCTCACAGCCACTTCTGATTTGCCTTTTCCCCCCTCTGGTTATTCTCGCCCACCCATTTTCCTGCTCATCTTCCTCTGGTACCTGGCGCATCCTGGGTTTCCGGGCCATTGCTCTTCCTCTCTCTTCTTCCAAAATAGAAGATGAAATTTGCCACTCTGACAAAGAGAACAAAAGCTGCGAGTCCCTGCCCAAGTTACAAGGACAGCATTTTCTCTTTTTAGGGGGATTTAATTTTAAAAGGAAAAAAAAATTGCAGCCTCTCCTCCCTCCCCCTGCTGTGCATTTGCTGCTTTCGGGCCGGAGCGGCAGCTGAGGGACAGCCAGAAAAAAAGCCACTCCTTTGGTTCTGATCATTTCTGCTCTCGTGTTTCCTTCCAGCCTCGGCTCTTTTTTATTGCATTTTTTTTTTTTTTTTTTGGAAATCCAGGCAGAAAATGGTAGCATTAGCATTTTTAATAAAGGAAGCTGGAGGAGAGAGAGGCAGCTCAAGAAAGCTGAAGGAAGGGACGGAGCCCAGATCCACTGACCATTAGAACTGCCTTTGGAACTAGGGTGCTCTGGGTGGGGGCAGGGGGAGGCAGACAAGAGAAGTGGTCGTCTTAGGAGAAGCGTTCAGGCTGATATAATTGGAGCTTTGAGCACAAGCAGTCACAGTTGGGAGGTGGGAAATTGCTGTGCTAGATTGAGTTTGGCTCAAGTTGATACTGAGGCCCGGCATTGTGAAATGTTTTCTAATTTAGCTCATTTCCCTGTCTTCCTGGAATGAGCCATTATTCGTCCATTACTGGTGAAAATCATGGTCCTGGCTAACCCCTTCTTTCCTTTTCTCTTCTTCCTCCTCCCCCTGTGCTCTGTAGGAAGGGAGAAGAAATAAACAGGAGGGAAGGGGCCGCACCTATTCTTGCTTTAGAAAAAGCAAGTGAACCTTGGAGACCCGGAGCGGCTGACATCATCTTTCCCTACTTCACTTTTCCAGGGACACGAATGCAAAAGTTTAATGGAGTTGCTAGGTTTATGTTTTGTCTGTTAGGCCATTGTACCTCTGCAGGAGAAAGCTTAATTGGCTCTTTTGCCACCATTGAAAAGGAGAAAAAATATCTCCTTGCAGAGGTTACTGTTCTGTAAAGAAAGTGCCAGTGATTAGATCTAATGCCTTTGACAGCTGGATAAAAAGTTGCTAAATAAGAGTAGATTGAATGCATAAACCTGGAGTCAATCAGAAGGTAATACAAATCCCAAACACCAAAATGAATCGTCTTACCACAGGATTCGTCCGCCATCACACTCATAAGCCTACGTGAGTACGATAGTGGCAAATCTTCTTTACCTTCCCAAATCCAATTCCGTAGAGGGCCAGGATGAAGTCAGAATTGGGGCAGTACCCCTTGCTACTTCTGGATTTCAGCCTATAAAGTGTTTAAGACCTCTCTGCTGGTAAAGTGTCAACCTTGAGGATTGCAGACATTGCAAATACCCCATTGTTCGAAGCCTTGCAATTTTAACAGAAGCGCGGCTGCCACAGCAAACATTCCTTATTCATGAAATCAATTATTTTAGCCTCATTTAAAAAGACAAGAGAATGTGTGTATTTGTATAAATAGTTGCATCCGGGCGCCACATCATAATGCTGAATCTTGATTTCCTTCGTCAGTGAGTTATTCCTCTTGCCCCTTGCTTATAGCCACGATGCACTGTTGGTGCCCGGCATATGAATATGTATGTAATTACTAGCTGCAACTCTGAAGACTTTCCAAGATCTTTAAACCAGAGTCTCTTTGAGGAGGGCAAAGAGGTAAATGGAATTGTATTTCTTAGATTCCTTCAAGGAATAAATGCTGCCTCCAATCTTCATATCCAAAGGTAGAATTAACATCAGTCGAAGACTCTCAGAAACATCTAGGATTGGTTGGAATGTAGGTTTATACCCAGAGCCAAGTTCTCTTGAAGGAGTCAGGAATTAATTTGGAAATTGCTTTATTACTACACCTAGGGAAAAGAGGTTTTGTTTTTGTTATGGTTTTTAAATGTCTCCTAATTTGCAAATAACCTCAAGTGAGACCTTGACCTTCAGCTTTCCAAACCATTGAGGACAAAGGTCAACCATTTAAGCGTCTGAAAGGGACATTTTTCCCCCAGTGACTTCCTCTGCAATTCCTACCCCTTCCTGGAGGTTTTGGCAAGGTTCTTGATTCCCTTGTTACTAGACTGTCTGTTTTCTCTGGGTGATGTCCCCCTGTCCCAGAGAATCAAACATGATCTTTATGCTTGTGTTTTCTAAATCTGTATCTAGCGTGAATCTCTTTCCTTAGTTTCGGCCTCCATTTCCAACTGCCTTCTGGATATTTGCTCATAGAATTCCTACAAGTATCTCAAATTAACTTGTCCAGAATTGGACATGAAACCCACACCTGCCCTAGTAACCTGCTCTAACTCCCACAATTCTCATGTGAAGAATTATATAAAAGGCATCAATAGTCACTCAGTCTCCCAGATGAGAAACTTGAGGGTCATTCTCCATGACCTGCCTCCCATAATTACCTTCTGCTCTCTCTCTTTCATACACACCCTGTTAGTTCCCAAATCCTTTTTGTTCTTCTCAGAAATATTTCTCGAACCTACCTGTTCCTCTCTATTCCCAAAGCTACAGTCTTCCTCCAGGACGATCTATTACCTTTGACAATTGGCAACATCTTCCTAACTGCTCTCACTGCCATTAGGCACCTGTTGAGAGAGAGAGGGAGGGTGAGAAGGAAAGAACCTGCAAATTAGATGCTGTGAAATTGGCAAGTTCCTATGGGCAGTGGATCTGATAGGAGAAGCCTAGAGGAAAAGAGTGAAATGTAAGCAGTAGCCAGAATGCTTTGAATTGCAAACAAGGGGTCTGGATCTTACTTAGCAGAAAATGAGAAGCCTGTGGAATATATTTTGAGCAGGGGAGGCGATGATGAAGATGGTATTTCAGAAAGGCATGGAAGGCATTCATTCATGCAGGGATCAGCAGACTGGCATCCTCAAGCCAAAGCTGGCCTGCCACCTGTTTTTGTAAATAAAGTTTTATTGGAACACGGTTGTACTCATTTGGTTGTCTGTTGTCCATGGCGGCTTTCCTGCTACAAAGGCAGAGTGGAGTACAGACACAACAAGAGACCATATGACAAAAATAATTTTTATCTGGCCCTTCCCAGAACACATTTGATGACTCCTGCAAAGGATCAGGGTTTCTCAGACTCAGCACTACCAACGTTTTAGGCTGACCATTCTTTGTGCGCGTGGGGGCTGTCCTGCGTGTTGTAGGATGTTTAATAATGTCCCTGACCTGCACCAGCCCCCTAGCTGGGACAATCGAAAATGTCTCCAGACATTGCTCCAACCAGAGAGAAGGACCCCCCTATTAGATTATGGTGCAGCCGGCAGGATAGGATGCAGTTCAGGATGCTTAGCGTGTGGACTTTACATTTCTCATTCCTTTAATCTCTCAGCAATGCTGTGAGGTGGGTTCCATGTTATCCTTAGTATCCCGGAGGGTGGATATAGTTATTATCATCATCTTACATATGAGGGGGGAAGGAGACCCAAAGGTGAAGTGGTTTACTGGAGGCCACCCAAGGAATAAGGGGCAGAACCAGGTTTTGAACTCAGATCACCTGGCTCCGGAATTCACACGTGTAGCCATGGGATTGTACTGAGTGACGTGAGCAAAAAGACTTGATGTGTCCCGGGAGCTTAATGAATATAGGAATGGTTGAAATATAATCATTTGGAGCACTGTCCTTCTTTCCACGTCCAAACCATTTACTTCCCTCTGACCTCAAACAGCTAGAGAATCTCTTTGGGCTTCTCTGACCTTGACGGTGCTACACCCAACTTCCCTCTTAGTCCTCAGCCCCGCGCACCCTCCACACAGAGATGGGCGTGTCAGGCAGAAGCACACAGTCGTTAGGACTGTCCACGTTGTCATGGTCACCTTCTCTTGGTCTTACTCTCCTCCATCATTCTGTCTTGTTTTCTAAATAGTGATTTTGTATTCGTTCTGATGAGGCGATTACAACCCTTTTCCTGTGGTCCGCCGCCATCTTTAGTTTTATTTCCTGTTTGGACCTGGCTGAAGTTCTGTCATCTTCCTGATCATTCTGTCCATAGAGAGTGCACATGTGCAGGCAGATGGCGGGAGAGGAGTCTGGGAAGATGAAATAAGCCGGAAGGTGTTCATAAAGGGAGATGATCCTTCTGGGGACAGAAGAGCAGGTGGAGCGTTAGCTTCAGCGGTAGTGCTGGGAGCCGGATCTCAGCTGCCCTTTTGCCAGTCCTCCCTGCTCACGAGCCTGCTGAGCTTATCTGGGCCTGCCTCAAGGTGAAGGTTGGGGTGGGCCCTCTCTGCAACGAGAAGAGAAAATTCCCCATCTTCCTCAGGCATGCCAGGTCCTCTTTTATTCAGAAGATGGCATGGGTGGAAAGAAAAAGTAGCGAGCACATGCATTTGAGAGAGGGAAGCAAGAAAAAAGCTAGGACTCAAGATTACAATTTGGAAGTATATTATATGAGTCCGGCTAATGGAGAACAAGGGTCTAGTAGCTGTACCCCAGAGGGACAGGGTGGAATGGTTGATACCCATCCAAGTCGAGTGCTTTGGTGCCCAGAGCTTCGGGCAGAGGACTGAGGTGCTTGGGAGGGATGCGCGCCCACCAGCTGCTCCCTGGCTTGGGGCAGATATGGAAGTCTGCAGGGGCAGTAGGCAGCAGAGGGGAACGGCAAGAGCAGGAGCTCATCCTTCAGGTCTTCTGGTCCACCCTGGCCTCCTTGGTCTTTTGCCTGCCAGGTGTGTGAGAGTCCGGTGGCTGTCGAGAGCAGGGACCACGCAGCAGAAACAAGAAGCTGCAGTGATCTTGAGACCTGGCGTGGGGGGCATGGGGACCAAGGATGGGGCATGGGAAGAGAAGCATAACAAAACAGGGTTGGTGGGGCAGCCCGGGACAGAACGGTGGGGAGCAGAGACAGGACTCTGCAGGGTAACGGAGGCATTTTGGATTCTCCTCTCTGGGCGTTCCATGCCCCAGGAAAAGCCTTTTCATGTGATCTGCACTTTGCTTTGCTCCTAGGAGGGGAAAGTGAGTGAGGGCCTTTGGTGTGCACAGAACAGGTGATTTCTCCAGGCCAGACAGGTCTCCAGAGGGCAGAAGTCCTCAGGTGTGAAGCAGAAGGCGAGAGCCTAGGAAGGCAGGGGCACACCGTTGCTTCCTCAGCACTCCATGAAAGCTGGACTTGAGGTCTGCCTGAGAGGGAAGAGCGCCCCCCCCCCCCCCGGACACTGGCCCAGGCGGGATCTGCGTCCAGGGGCCACTGGGGAGAGTTCTCCTCAAGAACAACTACTACGAAGGAGTGAGAGAAGCAGATTAGAGGAGGGGGAGTCTCACCTGCCAGGCAGTGACAGAGGCCTTGCCAGTCCTACAGGAGCTGGGACAGCCCATTAGACATGTGCCGAATTGAGCCAAGGGGATTGGACTTCCGATCCCCACATGGGCCAGTCCCCAGATGCCAGCTGCCCAGAGAAGGAGGCTTACCTGAGGCAAAGCAGCTTCCTTCAGCTGAGGGCTGTGTCCAGAGGGATGTCAGGCTTGGTGCATCAGCAGGCACACTCCCAGCACCTGGGGGATGAGTGTCTGGGTCCCAGGGCAGGCATCTGGGTGGTGGCCCAGAGCAAGCACAGCGGCGGGCGGAGTGGTAAGACCGTGGGCATTCGCCTGGACGTCTGTCCGGGTGGCAAGCGTGTGGGGAGCATGGCACCTCTTCTCGGCTCCGTGTCTCAGGTGGTCTGGTGCTGAGGGGGTGGGGCCTGCGTGTGCAGGAATAGGGCTGAGGCTGGTCGGGAGGCTGGGTGAATTTTGCCCTATGGTATGTTGGTCGGCTCTGTCTCAGCTTTCCAGGTTGAGGACGGGGCTGTTGGGTGACAAACTGGACGGTGTCCAGACAAGAGTGCCCGGAGGCTGTTCTGTTCGGCGGGCCTGGGGAAAGTGCCCAGAAGTGCGCAGTCTAGGGAAGGAGAAGGAAAGGGAAGGAGAAGGAAACTGCTTGCTCATAACCATAGCAAGACAGTTAGCCATGCTCAGTTTCTCCCCAGAAAGCCAGACCCAAGACTAATAGGTATGAATTAGAAGGAAGCAGTTTTTAAATCAAATGAGAAAAGTGTTGAATGCTTAACGCCAGCTTAAAATAGAATACTCTGCCCAAGGAGGCAGCGAGTAACCCGTCTTCTGAGGCTCACAGTGGTTTGGTGGACACACGATCGTGGATTTGCAGCGAGAGACGTGGTCTCTCGGTGCTGGATTTTGTGGTCACCTAAAACCCAGTATTTCCCTGATGTCTGTGATCCTCTCAACATTCCCCACAACACTCCAGCCTGTCTGTTTCAGCATGATGGCAACCTCACTCTACCAGGCAGTGCTTCTCGTTTCTGGATGGTTCTAATGGTGGTAAAGGCCTTCCATTTCCTTTTCCCCAGAGCCATGCTTACCATCCCCCATCACTTACACCGGAGAGAGAGGAAATCAAAAGCCAAATGCTGCAGAACGGCGCTTTCAAACACTCCGTTCTCCGAGCTGTCTGTGCTGAACAATTACCCTAGCCTCAGCCTTTGTTCCTGGCTGCTGCACCAGCAGTGTGGAGGGAGAATAAAGGCCCCATCTTGGAGAATGCTGAAAGACCCCAGAAATCGCAGAGTTTTCACGGTATCAATAAGGCACGGAGGACAGCCCCCGTCTGCTGTTGCGTCTTTCTCTATCTTGCCTCTGGCTGGGCTCTTACAATTGCTGGACTTCCTTGAGTCTCCACTGGCAGTCTGCTTGGCAGAATAGATTACGCTCCGGCTGGAACATTCTACAGCGGCACCATCCAATGGGGGCAGGCCCAGCAGCTGTGATTTGTGTGAGTGGAGTTGAGGCTGGTAGGAGATGCAGGAGGGACAGCCACGGGGATCTGAAACCTTTTGTTATTCCAGAGGCCCGAGTCTGCCCAACCACTGTGCCCAAGTCCAAGGTCAGAGCAAGTACTTTCCAGGGTTGAGCGCACATGTGAGGAAGGCCTGTGTGGCCCGTGCAGGGGCCCTGAGATGGAAAATGTCGCAAATGTATCTTGAGCTGAGCTGTTAGTTGCCTTCAGCAAAGCCTGGCCCAGGCGAGGAAACATTCCCAAAGCCCAAGTCAGAAAAAGTTTGGGGGAAAGAACAACCAACAACAAAAGTCTGTGAATTTTAACTATGCCTGTGAATGTTTTCCATAGGAAAGATAAGGGCTGTGAGTGCAGAATGAGTTAATGCTGCCAGAAGGATTAAGAGGAATAAAAATGGTGTTTACAAATATACCAGGGAAAAGAAGCACTTGGGAAAAACAGGTCCATAAATAAGTAAAGGGGATTGAAATCTACTGCGAGTCTAACAAGACTGAGGCACTGAATTGCTTTTTCCTATCTGTCTTTTACATGAAAAATAACGAGAAAAAGCAGGGGGCTGTGATGATTTTCAGTGGGGGCCTTTAACTGTGAGGTAGGGGAAGGGAGCCCAGTGGGATACCAGGGGAACTCGACAGGGTTCTTCAGGGGCTCCCCATGACCCCTGGCCTGGCCCAAGTTCTGCTTCCTGATCTGCTACCTGCCAGCCTGGCCAGCCCCACCCCAGGCGTAACCTTCCCTGTCTCTGGTGCATCAGCCACACTGAACCACTTGCATTATCCAGCAAAGTCCCTTCTCAGGATATTTCCTGTTCCTGGACTGGAACACACCCCCACGCCCACCATCATCAAACGCCACCTGCCCCAACACTACCCCTTCCTTCCCCTCCATTTTTCCAACCTCGGGAGAGCCCAATCTTTGCTCTCTTCTAGTCTCTCTCCCAAATCCCACCTCCTCCTCATCAGCTCTGTAGCTTCTCCTGCTTGCCCTCAGCTTCACCGTGCGCTTTTCCAACCCCTGTTGCTTACCTCCCTTTCATTAGGTAAGTATATGCATACATATACTTCTCCATCTAGACTGTGAATGCCTTATGACCTAGGACAGGTCTTTGCGCCCTGGGTTCTGGGCATCTGTCTCAGTGCAGGCACAGAGCAGTGCTGTGATTCTCTATCCAGGCTTCAAGTTAGAATCTCCTTGGATGTTCTGAAACATATCCATGCACACACCCCATATCAGACCTATTAAAACAGACATCTCTTGGGGTTGAACCCGGCAGTGGTTCAGTTGGTGGAAAGCTCCCAAGGTGATTCTGAGGCCCTGGGAGGCTTAACACCACTAGTACGTTCTCAAAGAGTGATTCCCAGACCAGCAGCATCAGCCTCTCCTGAAAACTTGTTAGAGCTGCACATTCTCCAGCCCATCCCAGATCTCCCAAATCAGAAACGGTGAGGTGGGGCCTAGCAATTGGAATTTTAGCACGGCCTCCAGGGGAGTCTGATGCACGCTACAGCTGAGAGCAGCTGGTGTACTAGGTGCATGCTGATTAGCAATCACTGGATGGGATTGTAGAAGAAGTCACCCTGATGGCTCTGCCCTTAGTTTGCATGGCTGTCATTTTTCCTCAGAACACGTGCAACTGATAAAGCCTTTGGTTTTGGAATCTTGTATTCTGTCTTCCTCCTCTTACTTCCTCCTAGGAATCAATTAACTCATTGACTTATCTGGTTCCTTCATTAGACTGTAGGGTCTTAAGGAAAGAGGCTTTGTCTTACTCGACTTTGCTTCCCCAATGATGAGTGTGGTGTTTGACACATAGTAAACCCTCAGTAGTTCTTTGCTGACAGCATGAATGAAGAAACAGACACGTTAATTGTCCTTCTCCCAGATGCCTCAGTGCACCAGTATCTTCCAGTTCTCCTCAATTGTAGGCGATTGTCAGCAAAGCCATTCCTTCATGGCAGGATATTTTAAAAGCATCTCACCATTAGACTTTCAAGCCCTGAAATTCTTCACACCCTCCCTGGCTTCTCCTGGCCCCTTTCCACCCTTCTAAAAAGTCTGCTCTTTGACTTCCATTTTTCAATATCCACCAAATCCTATTGTCCCTTTCCTGGCTTTATATGCCTCCCCTGCCAGCCTAGACCTCACATGAAGCCATTTATGGAAATATTTCACTGTCTTCCCAAAATCCTTGCCCTTTTCTGCCCTGCCACTCCTGCCTGGCCCATTCCAAGCTTCATAAGGGCTTTCTGCTTGCTTCTCTGCTGCTTGGGGCTTCCTTGAGCTGGGGAATTCCAAAGACACTTGCTGATGGGTATTCTTTTTAGAATTCTAACCAGGAACTCAGAGCAATGTCACCATCTTCTTACTCATCTCTCATCATGGGCCAGCCTTTACCCTGGCATCAGGCACCCAGTTCCATCCTGGCACTGACTCTCAGCTCATAACCTCACATATAATTTAGCCAAGTTGGAGCCCTGGAGCTCAGAGTCCTTACCTTCCTGGGTCTACTTCAGTCTGTCCTCTACTTTGCCCTTTCACTCCTGTGTTGAAGTGGATGTGTCCTCAGCACCATAGCTAAACTCTCAGCCCAAGTTGTCCTTCTGACTTGTCCTGTTTTCTGTGGAGTCTTGCCCCGCAGCTGACTCTCTTTTGCATCTGCTGTCACACCTGACCATCTTCTATCCCTTAGTCAAATGTCAGGTGATCCCTTGACCAGATTACCTCTCCATGTCATTTTTCTCATTTATTTTGCTGCCTCAATTTCTTGAGGGAAGTATCTACATATTTTGTCTCTGCATTTGTTATCCATGAGTGATGTTGTAATTATGATCTTGAAACTATAAACTCTGTCTGGCGATCACTCCCACGCCTCCCCACCCCCACACACAAACACCACACATAGACACTGCTCTTTCTAATGTCACACACTTTTGCTTCTTTGTTTTTAGCCCATCATTCATTCATTCCCTGTGCCCCCCTGCCCCTGGGAGGGTGTTGCTGTGTGTTCCACTCTGCCACTGGCAGCAGAAATCATGGGGACTCCTGCCCTCAGGGGATGCATCCTTTGGTGGGGAAGGCACCAGGAGAAGCAAGAAAACAACCACATCACAGAATTCTTGGGGACCGTACAGTGAGGGAAATACAGGGGTAATCAGGGATGATTGAAGGGAGGAAGGAGAGGGATTCTTGAGATCTGGGGCCTTAGAGGCTGTGTTGGTGGTGGACCTAGGAGATGAGAAGGTGCCAGCCAGAGGGAAGGTCAGGCTCTCTGGGGCTAGCATACCTTTGATGGTCCTGGCCCATGGCCGGAATCTTCGGGGAGTAGGCAGGAAGGTGGGGGCTCCTGATGAAGTTGGCAAGCCAGAGATAGGCTGGTGGTGGTGGCAGGGGGTGTGGGGGGGTATGGGTGGAGGGAGTGAGGCGGTGAGGTCTGCAAGGGACCTTGAGGGCCAGGACCTAGAATTTAACAGAGGGGAGTGGCTTGAGTCTATTTGTATGTAAAAATTCCCCTAGCCTGCAGTTTAACCCTCTCCCTCTCAGACCGGCTGTCCTTGACCACACACCCTCAAGGAACACAGTCCTTCCTTCAGAGCTTTCTTCTCAGCCATGATTATATACTCATGAGTATAAACTCCATGAAGTAGAACCTCACCATCTTTGCTTTTGTTCGCATCCATATCCCTAGAACACAGAGCTTGGCCCATGCCAGCTGCTGAATACATATTTGCTGAATAAATGGATGGATGAATGAGTGAATGATCTCACCTCATTTATCTTCTGTAGAGTTTTTGGCAGTTTAACTTCTTTGAGCCTCAATGATCCTATCTCTGAAATAGGAATGAATGGGGTGATTGATCAGCGGCCACATGTGGCTGTTCCAGCTCTTCTGCTCCCCTGGTCTCTACCAGCACTCCTGCTCTCCATCTCTGTGCTGCCCGCGTTGGGAAAGGCCAGCCCTGCTTGTCTCACTACTGTCTACCCATCTGGCCTAAGCTTAAGCTCATGGCTGAAACTCAGCCTTCCCAGTCCTGTCTTCTCACGTCTGCCTGGGAGTGTGGCTGTGGGTGTGGATCAGCCCTTCCAGCCGTGGCCACTCAGGGTAGGAGTGACGCATGAGGTCCTAGCAGAAGCTGCGGTATCTGAGCACCAGGCTTGAGACCTGGCTTTGCCACGCATTTGCTGTGTGAGTTTGGCTAACGTCATGGAACATTCCTGAACCTTGCTTTCCCCATCTGTGAAATGGGATTAATATAATGCTGATGCTTCTGAGTTTTTCTGAGAATGAGGTTCAGTAATAAATATAAGGCACTTGGCTCATTGACTGCTGGTAAATGCACAATGAATAATGCTTTTACTTGCTCTGTCCTAAAAACTGACAAACCAAATGCCAGGGATTATTTACTTGTCATTCTTACCAGACCACGATTTAGGACAGGGACCCCGCCTTTGATCTGTGTCCCAGGGCACTCCATTGTGTCTGGCTCATCAGAGGTGCCTAATAACTGCTTGAGGAATGACTCACTGCATTAATGAAGTCCTTGATGGCAGAGAACTTGTATTAATCATTTCTGTGTCCCTCGATGGTGTTCAGCAAACTGTTTTTTTGAGCATGGCATTTGGTTAATTAATATTTTTCAAGTAAGTAAATAAATGAATATGTGAGTGAGGAATTGAATTAATAGCAAAACTTGCTAAATATATGTTGAACTGAAACAAATTTGTTGATAGAAAAGGACTTTGGGTGAAGGCGTAAAAGCTCTACGCTAAATATAGGTCCTGCTGGATATTGTGATTCTTCTCTGGTTCATTTACATTGCCATAAAATCGTGACATAAAACCATAGGAATATAGGAAGTTGCCTCTTCTCCTGCACATTCTCTGCCTCTTATCTGTTCTTCTGTGTTCATGCTGTTGGCTCCTCTCCCTTCTCATCGGAACTGAATGTGTGTGTCTCTGTGGAGGGGCAGGGAACCCCAGGTTTGCCCCCTCCTTTGTACATGAAGGTCACACTCAGCAGCGAATAGGTGTTGAACTGTTTTTCTCACAGAGCTAGATTTGCACAGATCCACTCCCAAGCTCGGGTCCAGTTCATCTGTGAGCAAAGACAGGTGTCCAGGGACACAAGGCACAGGCTCTGCCCATGGACAGTAGTAAGTGAGACTAACAAGCTTTCAGGAGGTTTGAACTTGAGACCTTGGCTGCACCAGCCTAGGGTAAAAATCAACCAAGCCTTTAGATTCAGGGTCCAGAGAGAAATGGAGGAAGGAAAGTTCCATTTAGAAAATGACAACTGTATTTCACTCATTGCACTGAAACTGTATTTATTCTTTCATTTACTCAGCATACAGCCCTGTAAGTAACAGACAGCTATTTTCATCACCATTGCAGGCTAGGTTAAATATCTGGTCACTTTCGCAGGGCTGGCAAGGAGCTCAGATGGAAGCCTTGCACTCCTGTGGAGAGCTGTCTGACTCCAGAGCCCACCCACAGAATCTGGGCCGTGGGGTGATTTGTGTGAATGATGGAAGGCCTGATGGTGATTTACTTTACAAGGGAACCTGCTCTCCAGGTCTCTGTTCTGCAGGACTGCCTTCAGCATCCAGAGCAGCTGCCAGGAGGTAAAGAGAGGAGGGGAGAGCCCTTTCGAGTCCTGCCAGCCATCTGACTCCCCTGACTCTAGAGGAGTTGTTGCAGCTGACTGTGACAAAGTGGGCGAGTTTGTGAACGTCTGTGCCCACGGAGTAGGGGCACGTGTGTGTCTGTGGGGGATGGGGCATGTGTCCCCATTTACAAATGTATGAAAATCTCAAAACGGTATAATACTCTTTCAGTGGAAATGCTGATTTCCACTAAAGTCATTAAAATGACTTTAAATGCTTAAAGTCGAAATGACTTGACGGTTTTCAGAAAAACCAAATGTATATCTTATAGAATTGTAATGAGATTTGGGATATCTTAATTCATTAATAAAAGGGATAGAAAAGAGCTCCATATGCTTCATCTCTCATTATTAGTCCAGAATTTAAGGGTGGGGTTCTAGTGAATTCACAGGCTAAGTTGCAATTTCTGTTTTTATGGCAGCCATATCTATGGCTTGCCAGACTCATTCATAAAGACTGGCTGGGAGTGTGAGTGGGCACATACTACACTAGTGATTCTCAACTTCTTGTGTGCTTTGCATCACCCACCTAACTTTTTAAAACCACTGATGCTCGTCTTCACCCTCAATATTTGAAAGGAGAGCAACTAAAGTCTGAGAACCAACAGGTCCATACGTGGGGTGATTCTGATGTACCCCAAAGCTTGAGAGTCCTTCTGTGAATTGTTATTTTTATGAAAGATGCAAGGATAAAGGAGACTCAGTGGCTGGGTCCATGAGAGAACATTGAAAGAGGAAGACAGATGAACAAGTGGCTTGAAGACCACTTGGTGTATGGCCGAAATGTCCTACAAAAACACAGCGAGGGAACAGGTACTTCCTCCTAGCATCTGCCCCTCCTGTCACCGCACCCGGAAGCGGGCAGCAGGCAAGTCAGGCCAGCAGCCAGATGGCGGCCCTGCCGGCAGAGCCGTGATGTCTTGGTACATTTCTCTAACATCTCTGTGCCTGTCATGGGGGACAGGGCGAGCAAGGTGCAGGAGAAAATATGGGCTCTGCCCTCCATGGTAACACTCACCTGTGCCCCTTACTGGCTATGTGACCTTGCACAGCTTCCTTAGCCCTGCTGAACCTCCATGCGCCTTTGCAACACGGGGACAGTCACCGTCATGCCAGATAGTTCTCCAGGTGGTTGTGGAATGATGCATGTGTGGGGCACTGAGCACAGTGTCTGCCCGGCGTGGGGCGGATGTTTAAGAAACGGCACTTACCATTGCCAGGTTTTTGTGGCCCACTCAAAGGGTCTTCCTTTTACTTTCTATAATCCTCAATCTCAGAGTATACAAGGGAACTGTACGTCTGCACCAGCTTTCTCCATCTGAGGGCAGATGGACTCTGCGTCTGCCTTCTGTGAGGAGGACCCCTAGGTTAAAGAAGCAGACATTTATCTTTGGCTCCATGGGGCACGTGGTCAGGGTCAAGGTACTGCTGTGTCCTGCATGACTTCAGGTCCGTGCTTGTGTCGCCTCAGTTCCCTTACTCCCTGAAATGCTTTGCATTGACAAAAAGATTAAGCACGGATTCTGTAGTTGTGTATGTGTTTGTGTTTATATGTGTGCATCGGACAGTATTCTGTGGAGACACAAAACCAATAGCCTGTAGATACAAATATAGAAAAGGATTTATGATAAGAACTGGCTCATGTGATTATGGACAAGCCCCAAGATCTGCAGTCAGCAGGCTGGAGACCCAGGAGAGCCAAGGTGTAGCTCTGGTCTGAATCCAAAGGCTCAGATGTGGGGTAATTGATGATAGTGTTCCCATCTGAAGGCCAGCAGGCTTGAAACCCAAGAAAAGGCAAGGCTTCAGTTCAAGTCAGATGGCCCAAAAAAACCCGATGTCTCAGTTCAAAGTCCATCAGGCAAGCAGAGTATTGTAACTCAAAGGAGGGTTAGTTAGCTTTTTTGTTCTGTTCGGGCCACCCACACGGGGGAGGGCCACCTGCTTTCCTCAGTCTACTGATTGTCATGTTAATCATATTAGAAACACCCTCACAGAACAGTGTGGAATAATGATTGACCAGATACCGGACACCCTGTGGCCCAGTCAAGGCGACACATAAAATAAACCATCAGAATGTACATTTATCTTTACTGACACTTTTTTTGCAAGGTTGTATCTTTGAATTTTGTTCATTATTGTCACTTCACTCATTATTGTCATTTTCAAAATCATTTCACTTATTTCTAAAATTTCTACAGGAGAAAACCCTTCGCAACATTTAGAACCCATCATTCCCAGTAATATGTGAATAACAACAGCTAGCATTTATTCAGAACTTACCATATATCAAAGGTCATTATAAGTAATTTGCACATATTTTAGATCATTCAATCTTCTGCAGTTGGTGAGGTAGATACTCTTATTATCTCATTTTACAGATGAGAAAATTGGGCCACAGAGAGGCAAGAATGATGCCAGTTTTCCACTGTTTTTCTATAAAGCACACACATGTACAACATATAGAATAAAAGCTGCAAAAAAACCTGATTGAAGATGAATTATCGAACAGTATCAATGCTCCGAGGTTTGTTTATACACAATTGGCTCAAAAGTGCAAAGCTGGTGTGAGATATACTACGCCTCATGATTTTTATTCTACATACAAATTGAGACTTCAGGGCACAGTTATTTGCTTGAGGTCCTAGTAGCAGAAGGGAGTTTGGATTTATAATTCCACCTAGGGCTCCTTCCCTTATGTCTCACTGCCTGTAGGAGACCAAAGGCTTAGTTGGGATAGTATTGTTCTAGATGGAACACAAACTCTTCATGCCTAATCGCTGGAAGGAGGGCCAAGTCATAGGCAAGAGGCAGGCTGGTGAATGGATGTGGGGAAGCAAGCCTGAAATCCGATTGCCTCTGTTTTCTCAAATCTGTAGGATACACAGTGTTGGCCGAGGGTAAGGATGGGGAAGGAGGTGTTGGAGGTTTTGAGGAGAAAGAAAAAGCTTCGAAATACGATCTAGAGAGTGGGGGAGTGAACAAACAAGGAAAAATGTAGTGTGATGTAGGCGGTATTCAGAGCCCACTCGAGGTCAGCGGTGTGGGATTTAAGACGAGACCAGGCGGCGTGATTGCCAACTGCACCATGTGTGGAAGCACAGAACTGGAGCCATGGGGTCCTTGAGTGTAACCGCTGTTGGAGCGTCTTAGACACTCAAGTGTGGGAGGCGGTGGAGGGCGCGAGAGAGTTGAGGTCACACAAAAGGGTGTGAATTTATTTGCCATAGAATTTAATCTAAGTAAAGAGTGAGGAGAATACATGAGGTTGGGGAAGGTCAATACAACGGTGGTAGAACGAATGGATTTCAAGTCTCAGGAGGGTGGAAAATTCTGGTGTTAAGAGGAATGATCTGGGAAGGTAGGAGGTGAAGGTCAGGTACTGGGGTTCTTGAAACTATGACCAAGGGAGGGTTGCATATGTTGGTGGTCTGGTGTTACCATGAGTGTGGGGGTGGAGGACAGGTTCATTTAAGAAGAAAAGTCAAGGTGCTGAATGGTTTGAGAATGGAAAGGATAATTTTAGTGGCTACTGGAGTCACCAAAAATTAAGGAGGAGTGTCAGGACAGTGAGCCAGGCTCTGAAATGCGGTGGAAAGGTGGGGGTCGGGTGGTGTTAGCAGGATTGGAGCAAGTGGATAGAATGGCCTGATAGCGGGAATTAGCGACCTTTGCCAAGGACACAGGGTTTTCAGTGGTAGAGCCGCTAGAGCCACACTCCTGGCTGCTTTGCTACGTACTGACAAACACGGTGTTCTGCTGCACTAAAAACTCCTAAATAATAGATGTTAAATAGTGAATAAAGTCACATCAATATTTCATTTGCCTTTACATGAGATTTACATGCTTAAAGATAACATGAGTTTGTAAAATACACCATGATCGTTATGGTTTGTTTGTTTGTTTTTGAGAGAGAGGAGGGGAGGGGCAGAGGGACAGGGAGAGAGAGAATCTCAGGCAGGCTCCAGGCCCAGTACAGAGCCCATGTGGGGCTGGATCTCACAACTCTGAGATCAAGAGTCAGACACCTAGTGGACTGCACCACCCAGACACCCCCATCATGATTTAATTGCTTTTATTTTTATTTTTAAAAGATTGTATTTATTCATTTGGTAGAGAGAGGGAGAGAGAGACAGAGTGCAAGCTAGGGGAGTGGCAGGCAGAGGGAGAGGGAGAAGCAGGCTCCCCACGGAGCAGGCAGCCAGACATGGGGCTCTATCCCAGGACCCCGGGATCATGACCCGAATCAAAGGCAGGCATTTAACCCACTTAGCCACCCAGGTGCCCCTTAAAATCTTTATAGGAAAAAGAAAGAGAAGCAACAAGATTGGCAAGGCTCCCCAGGCCCTAGGACATCCTATAGGAACATCAGGTCTCATTATCCTTATTATTTAACTTCTGACAAAGCCACAGGTTTAGCAGATAATCTAGGCATCAGTCATTCCAGTACTTACTGCTCCCAGAACTGGTACTGATTGTGAAGTCCGTGGCACAGAATAATCCCCCCTTTTTATCATTAGGATAAATGAAGGCACGGAAACTTTCAGCCAACAGCATAGCTGGATAAGTCATTTTTACCATTTTTCTCTTTACCTTTTTTTCCCAGAATATCTTGCAAACTACCTTTCTCCAGAAGCATTTTTTAATGAACCTCTGTTCTTTCTTTGTTGCACTGTTCCCTGCTTGTAAATGCATTTACTAGGTAAGGAAAGGAACATTGGCTCAAAGCTGTCACATTACATATGGATAGGATATCCTCAACCAGGACCAATAGTGAAGCTCTGGCTGGGCTGGAACTTCATAAACTCTGCTTCCGCCAGAAACTAAGCCGAATGTGGGCCAGAGGCAAGCTTCAAAGGATGTGCTTTTATTTAGTTGTGGACAAATTATTTTCATTTCTAAAATGCTCTCTTTAGCGATAGGTGGAGGCATATGTAAGTTCAGAAGAAGCTCCTGGCTTCTGTAGGCTCATCACGATGCGCCTTCCTCATCAATGCCTGTGTCTAAGAAATTCTCTCTGTCCACACTGAACTGCACACATACCCCTACCTAGAAATGTACATACACATGTAGGTATTCTCTCTGTCCCTTTGTCTCTCCCTCCATCCCATCTGTCTGTCTAGCTATCTATATTCCCCGTCTCCCTCCCAGGGGATGAGGCTTGAGCTCCGCGCAAGGAAGCCCATCGCCAGACATGCTGACTAAATGCTTTCAAGCTCCATTTTTAGGTGCACTGTTAGGTAGAAAGCAGCTCTCAATCAAAAAGCCACATTTGAAACAGTCTTTAAAAAATTTTATTTATTTATTTATTTGACAGAGAGAAACACAGCGAGAGAGGAAACACAAGCAGGGGGAGTGAGAGAGGGAGAGGCTTCCTGCCAAGCAGGGAGCCCGATGCGGGTCTCGATCCTGGGACTCTGGCATCATGACCTGAGCCGAAGGCAGATGCTTAACGACTGAGCCACCCAGGCCCCCTTGAAACACTCTTGCCCACCGAAGAAGTGGTCTCTCCCTGCACTGCGAGAGCTAGTGTGAAAGGGTCGTCCAGTCAGGCTGACCATACAGAATGTTCACTCTCTCACTTACGTCCCGGCTCTGTGGTGGAGGGGATGCCCAAAGACCCAGTCAGGTCACATCAAGGCCACAGCCAACCTGTGGCCCAGCCCAACACCAGGACTGAAGGGAAAACCCATACTACTGATGTGTCCTAGGGAAGCAGAGGAAAGCCTAAGGAGAGAAGCAGAAAGTCTGGGAGTTGCCCGTGCTTAGCATTCTGTGTAAACTGTGAGATGGGGAGAGGAAAAGGCAAGGGAAAGATGACTAACTGTTCTCAGCATCCCCAGTTTGCGTGTGTGTCCCCCACTGACTGCCGTGTCTTGTCTGCGGTGGGCAATGCTCTTGCTTGACGCCACGGGTCCCAGCTAGTTGTCGCGCTGGCCTCTGACTGGCTCTGAATCCAGGCCATCTGTAGCTGCCCAGGTGGGGGGACAGTCTGTAGGGTCTTGATTGGTCAGAATGAAGAAATTAACCAACAGACTCTATTCTGACTTTCGATGCCGCTAATGTTCCTCAATGAAGAAGCTGTGACTGGCATGTCCAGCGTAGGACGGAGAATATCGAAGGCCACGCATCCAAGTTGGAGTCAAGAGGGCGAAGTTTCCTTCCAACTGTAGGGTTCAACCTCATGTCCCACACCCAGCCTGATGCTATCCTTGGACAGCCCCACAGCCTTATGCTCTCTCCACAGAACTCCTATTGGTACAGTCTGCTCAGTGATGTACCCCACTTCTGATGGAGGCGGCACTCTTGCTCCCCACAAGCAGATAAGCTTAGGTGAAAAGTATTATTCTCTTTGACATTCACCACCACCACCCCAGCTCGAGCCCTAAAACCCAAATGTGAGTTGCCTCTGCTTAGATGCGTCTTTCCTTCACGGGTTCCAGAGATTGGTCCAGATGGCTCCTCTGATTCAGGACATGTCATGCAGTTCCTCCTCCATGGGTTACGTCTTCTGAATGAGGAAAGGGAGCATCCCTTCTGTGGTCTGAACCTATAAAGACAAGAGCTGCAGCCACGGGGGATGGGGGGACAAGTCTCTACCACGCACTTTAGCCATTCTGAGAGAATAAACCTAAAGAGTGAAAAACAATGCAAAGAGAGGAGAGGGACCGCTGGAGGGCCATGGGGCCCTGTTCCCAGGCATCCCCAAGGCAACATCCATTTCAGCCTGGACAGAGGGCTCAGTGATGGGCTCCTGACTTGGACCGCTACCCAGACAGCCTTGATACGGAGGCCTTGCCTCTGTCAGGAGGTCAGGGAGAGCTCGGCTCCCAGGTGTTTCTGCTGCTGTTAGGTCCAGCTCTTTATCGTGTTACCCCTGCCTTTTCCTGGGTGGCCCTCTCTAAGCTTCTCTGCTCGCGTGTAACCAGCTCCCTGCACTGTCATTCCAGGCACTCCCAAGCCCGCCTTCCCAGCACCCAAGACGAGCACTGTACCTCTGCGCTACTGCCCAGTTTGCCTCCCGGAACTCCACTCCCCTTTCTGTTGGCCCGAACTTTTGTGGGTTTCTTCAGAAAGACTGTAGATTCCTTTGAGGGCAAGAATCTCTCTATCCCAACCCCTGTTGCCTAGCATCACAGTTCACACACACAATAGGCCCTCCATAAATATTTGCTGAATAAATCAAACAGGAATCCCCATCTCTTTGACGGATCATCCTTGACTAGTGGGAAGAAAATGAATAAATTCTCTTTCATTCCTTTGCTACAACAGTTGGCGACGCTCACCATGTCGTAGGTTGCTCTAAGCCCCTCTCTGTATTTAATGTCAATATTGTATCGTCACTGTCCTGTGAAGCGATGGCTGGGTGGGCGGTGTGCGGGGAGGGGGGAGCTCTGCCGTTCCCATGTTCGTCATGACCTCCTCTCCAGGCAACACACACACGTGTGCAGTCTGAGTTAAAGCCTGGAGATGCCATTGCGTTTGCACCGCAGGGCAAGACACCTCCTCCTGTATAGAAATTAGGGAATCTCCTTACTAGAGTATTTATATTGGATGCAGGTAACCAATAAATGTAACTTTTCTAGCAAATGCTTATAGGACATTCCCTAAATGTCAGACACTGTTCTAAACACTTAAGCTGTATTAAATCGTTCCTCCTCATGACAACCTTGCCACGCAGATAGAATTGTTACCATCAACTCATTTTGCAAGTGAGGAAATGGGGACACAATGATTAAGGGACTTGCTCGAGATCACACAGTGACTGGTGGCTAAGCTGGAATTGGAAATAGGCAGGTTGGCTCCAGGACCCATGTCCTGCCTGCTGTACCCTGCTGCTTCTCATTGTGATCTGGGCAAGGTCTACCCTGCACATCTGTGCCCTTGGAATCTGTCATCTTTCTCCATCTCCAGGCCTCTCAAGAACAGGAGGGCTCTTTGGTCTGACCTATCTAGCAACATGTTCAAGTGTGCTTAATCAGTGGGCTCATTGATTTATTACCTATGGCTCGAGTACAGGTTTATTTATGTCAGTTACCTATGGCTTGAATACAGGTTTATTTATGTTATCCTGCGCAGTTAATTGTTCACATTGTAATCAACGCCAGTCCTAAAATTTGGCTCCTCAAAATATATTTTCAAACAACCTAGGAACCAAGCCAAGAATTAACTCTAATTACACATTGTACCAGTTTTTGAGTACTGGAGATGACTCGAAGGCAAAATGTGTGTTATTTAAAATTATTAAACTGATGGTAAATAAAATGTGATTTTGCCCAACAGAGAGAGAAAGTTCCATGTGCCTCTTTTTCTCTTGCCCTTTCTAGTGTCAAAGATCACCTGGGACTTTTTTCCTCATGATTTCTAGACTTTTTCTTGAATGAATACATAATTTTTCGCTGCCCGTAAGCCACCACTTGCTGTTCAGCAGAAAAGAATCCTATTCAAACCCCTCTCTGTGGGTTCATCTACAATAAAGAGAACAAGCACAAAAAACACATGGGGGAGAACTGTTTATTTGTTGCAGGGGTTATTCATAATACAGTGTGGGGTGCTTTTTGGAGCCAATTCTAGTTGCTTCAGGGCATTTCTAAATTCAATTCCAGGAATAAAGTGTTTATAAATAGTAAGCACACAAAAAAGAGTGCATTCATCCCAGCCACTTCTTTTTGTAGTCTTAATGGCTTCCCTTGGAACTGTTAACTCTTTCGGCTAATTGGTTAACTAGTTGAGATAAGATGGTGGTGCTTAACCCTATCAGACCCAACACCCTGTTTTATAATAAATTTTTAACTCCATTTATAATCCTTACATGAAATCCATAAATAATAAAATCTACATATGCAAGATTTCAACTATAAATACAATGCCTTAATAGTGATTAAAAGAGAAATAGAAAGAAAGTAATTGACAATGATAGAGTAACATTTTAATATGTAAATGCTGTGGTAGTATTATGATAAGAGAAATAATAAAGTCGACAGACATTTCCACCAGACGTTGATATAGCATAGTGTAATATGTAAAGTGATATATGATATATGCGAGAGGAATATAGACTGATTCAGATGTGCTGTATTGATGATTCAAAGATTGTGAATGGCATTGTGGACAATGCTATCATTTTCCAAACTTACGAACAAATCTTGGTAAAATTCCTAATGACGTATCATCTTCCCTCGATATATATGTGATAGTTATGCAAGTAGAAAATGTATCACACATTAAACTGGTACAAGCTGATGGGCGCCTGGGTGACTCAGTGGGTTAAAGCCTCTGCCTTCGGCTCAGGTCATGATCTCGGGGTCCTGGGATCAAGGTCTGCTTCGGACTCCCTGCTCATCAGGGAGCCTGCTTCCTCCTCTCTCTCTGCCTGCCTCTCTGCCTACTTGTGATCTCTCTCTCTCTCTGTCTGTCAAGTGAATGGACAGAATCCTTAAAAACAAACAAACAAACAAAAAAAAACAGTACAAGCTGCTTTGTGCTTCTATGTAAATGGAGTTAGCATCTTGGCTCAGGTCATGATAGGCAAGTCTTCACCTATGTAAATGTGTGACGAGACATTCAGTAGTCTGCGGGACATATGGAAACGCTTGTTGAGCAGAGCTGTCCTAAGCACTGTACACACTTCTAGCCTTTCTAGCTTGCCCTCTAAATGCCAGCCATGTCCTCCAAGCATTGTGCTATTGAAGAGCAGCCAGGAATGTCCCCAGATGCACTCTACTGGGTGGTATCAGCCACACTGACAGCCATGGGGTTAATTCCCAGCATTAGCCCCGAATCATAATGATGTCAGTTTATTCTGCTGACTTTTTCTGGTTCTTGAAAACCAAAGGCATGTCTACAGTAAAATCCTGAATACTTGGGTTAGTTCTGAGACTGAGTTCCATGGGAACAAGGGCCCAGTTCATCCAGGATGTACAATATCTAGTACCCAACACAATCCTGGGCTTCACTAAGTCTAGCTCAAATGAGTAAAATAATTTTTGGGTTTGACATTTGGGTTAGTCAAAAGATATGTACTCTTTAAGTGAAATAGTTTTTTTACTTTCAAGTATAGGTGACCAAACCCAGAAGCTCACAAGGGAGACTTGTAGTTAATAATTATTTAAAAACACCATTTTGATGATTTCTGCTTGAATGAATGACATTAAAATGTTTGAAAACATCTGGAACCTGATGTTCAAAGATCCAGAATCATCATGTCACTTTTGAGTAGGGAAGAGGAACGTGAGCTATGGTTTGGGCCTAAGAGGTTTGCTTAATCTTCACAATGGTCTGGAGGCAGCCGTTATTAACCCTATTTTTACCAAAGAGGAAATTAGACTCGATAAGGTGAATAGCTTTCCACAGTAAGCCATTTGGGTCAACAGCAGAACAGGGTTTGAACCCAGAACTGTGTGATTCCAGAGGTTTCGTCCTTCCCAAGAGATCATGCTACTCCTCTTTTTTTAAGCGAGGCAAAGCTATGTGTCGGTCCATTCCATCTACGTCGGAAGGGCTGTGAATTACAGCGATGTGAGGTCCACCTTATTATAATTGTACTCTATGTAGTTGTGGTTGTTATGTCCATTACATCCCATTTTCCTAGTGGTTCGGTGACTTTTACTTTGTTCCTATTCTCAGTCTGGTTCCAACATTCAGGGTCTCATGTAAGTTCCCACCAGTGGGAGTCTGGAGAGCAGGGATGAAGTCCTCTCTGTTTCTGGGTCTCTAATACCCAGCATGGTGCCTCGTACACGAAGTGGATGTTCCGGGAGTGTCTGTGGAGTTGATTTTAATTGAGCGATGTTTCTCCTTTTAGGCCTTGGCCTTACACAATATTTCAGCGGGGCTTTGACCTGGTTTTGGGAGAACAGCCTTCTGATAAAATATTCAGGTAAGTGGCTGTCAAGGGACTTGCTTATGTATGTCTACAAGCCCCATCCATGTCCTACTTCCCATTGAACTTTTCTTTCCTAGAGATAAAGTATAACCCGGGAAACAAGTTTAGCAGTTCTGTTCTCCTTGTAACAAAAGCGTGGGTCCACACTCTTGCCTGGTGACACTGTGGGGAACTTGGAGGGCAGACAACTCTGGGTCCTGGCTTCCTTTCTTGCTGGCTCTGTGAACCCCAGTCAGTAATTTACTTAACCCCTTGGAGCCTCCAGTCTCCACGCTTGTTAAGTGGGGCTACGTCATATGCCTGGTTCTCTTGCTGCGGGGAATATCTGAGATCATGCAGGGAAAGCCCCTGGCACCGAAACTGGCAAGGAGCAGGCAATTAATGTCAGTTTCTGCTTCTCCATTTTGCATCTAATTTGCACCTTTTTCATAAAATCTTGCTCAAAATGAATTTGTCCCACCCCTGCCGCCTCCTTTTCTCAGCTCTACTTCATTATTATTTTCTTTTCTCTACCACTCTCCTAATTAAATTGGATGTGTCTGGTCCCTCCCAAATTTCTACCAGCACACCTGGATTAGCACAGGCTGGAAAAATCAACAAGCAGAGGAAGGATCTGGGTGCCGCCGAGAACTATTGGATTTTCACAAAGTTTCGTTCACGCCATGCTTTAGCTGGAACACATGTTTATTGTCAAACTAAGATCTTATCCGCCGTTTGTTCTTTCAATCTACCCATCACTCAGGGAGCGTGCAGTACAATATGCTTTGGCTGACTACGAGCCAAGTGCCCAAGATCGCGTGTGGCCTGGCAGTGTGGACGTGAATACATCTCCCTCTGCATGCATGCCCCAGGGAGAGGAAGTCAACAGTCCAGCAGGGGGTCTGATGTCAGCGCATGCATTAACCTCGCGGGAGGCCCTATGGCAGGAATGGGGAGCAGTGTGGGGCAGATGGAAACCTTGTTTCCTTTTCCCTGAACTCCTATAATATGCTGGGTCTTAGCCGTATTCACTCCCTTTCCAGGCTCTTCCCCAGACCCTCCCTGTCAGCTAGTCCTGGCCTAGGTGGTCCTCTTTTTTGCTCTGGCATTTGCTCCCTAGAGCTGGCTCTCCTGCCCCCTCTTCTCCTGCCCCCTCTTCTCCTGCCCTCTATTCTCCTGCTCCTCCTCCTGCTGGCTCCAGACGGACCGGGTTTGGCCCCTACAGTGTTCTCTGAAGGCATGGTCTTAGCAAGAGTGCAGATTTACAGGATCACTTCCTCGCAGGACCTCCCCTTGCCTTTTTCCCTCCTGAGTGCCCCTCTCCGGGGAGAGGCTAGGTCACATTAATGGCCTTGGCTGCCAACTGCTTTTGAGGATTTGTGCCACACAAGATGTCAGCTATGACTTGGGCATTTAAACTTTCCAACAATGATTTATCATTTGGCTGACTTTTTTTCTCTCTTTTCCTGCTGCTGGTCTGCGAGGACCTTCAAAGGTTGATAGAGATAAGGCAGATGGAGAGCCTCGTGGAGTTTGGCTGATTAATGTGGAAAAGTTTCCTCTCCCCTAAAAGTCAGAAACTAACACTTGGAAAAACAGGGGCCTTAATGAAATTGCTGTTAGAGCTGCACACGATCTGTGTCTCCATCCCTGCAAGCACCATTTATTCTTTTCCAGTTTGTTAGCTGCCAGCTGGAGGTGATACACCTGGGTTGGACCGAGGGGTCAGTCGCAGGGTTGGACCCTTTCAGTCAACGATTTCAGGAGTCAGTGGGGTCATCAGTCATGTTGGTCCCTAATGTAACAATAATAGTCTCTTCGACAAACACAATGGGCCATCATTTACCTGTTATAGGTATTAGGAACTTTAATCGAAACCACTCTGGGATCTGAGTAAACCAACTGCCAGTGGCTATTCTGGAAAATTCTGTGACCTGGTCGGTGACCGTAATCTCTTAAAGAAGCTAAGGACTATTTACTTGTCATTCTGCTCACCTATG
The DNA here is from genome assembly GCA_004023965.1 of Spilogale gracilis. Lineage (NCBI taxonomy): Eukaryota > Metazoa > Chordata > Mammalia > Carnivora > Mephitidae > Spilogale > Spilogale gracilis. Next base: position 52,965 of record PITA01001592.1, read on the forward strand.
ATTTAGCATTTTGATGAATTCCAAGCCATTGCACATTTCTGACATTTGAGTCTTTCTGCTGTTGAACATCGGTGTGTCATTCTGTATTATATGCTGCTCTTCTCCTGTGGAAGCTTCTGTTCTTAGTCAGATCTGTTCCCTGCCTGATCCACTGTCCCCAGCAACTTGATCATTTCCTCCTCTGCACTGAATATATTTTCATGGTCTAGACCATTGCAGGAAACTGGTTTGGATGCTACAGATTGACCAAACAAATACGACTGGCATAGTCCCTGACTTCAAGGAATTTACAGTCTCATGTAAGAATTGCTCTCCATCCCTTATCCTCTGGAAGAATCCCAGTGGGCCTCAGAAATGACTGGTGATCTCCCCTGGCACACATGAGTTCACTGAAAAGTTCTGCAACATGGGACCAGGCCACGAGTGTTCTTGCAAAGCATTATGGTAATTCTGATCTTTACCCAGGATTGAGAAACGCTGCTCTAAAGTTTCTCCAACACAAAATGACTTTTCCCCTTCCAAGTACCTGTAACATACTGACTGTAGTATTTATTTGTCAAGAATTTAATCTCATTTATTTTTATTTGCCTATTTATTTCCCACGTGAAATGCTTGTCTTCTTGAGGGGAAGGGTGGCTTTCAATATTGACCATCTAACACACAATCTGGGACACAGTAGATCTCCAATAAATATCTGTAGTTGATCATTTCTGGTGTTTCCTAAGGAATTGAAACCAGATTAATAAAAGACCTTGATACCCAACCTAACCTTGTTAAACCGCAACCCCAGAGAAGCTGAGAAGGGCCCAGGCTAGACTCAAAGGGTCCCAAGGAAGCTGAGCCTCCAGCTGAGTCTTCTCAGCAAACTCAGTGTGGTCCCAGAGATGTCCTTTCCACTGTGGCTAGGATCATGCCATTCCACTAGACCCTCTGGTGAAAGGTATTGGTACAGACCAGATTTCTCTCTCAGAGACTGTCCTTCCCACATGTGTACCTGTGTCACTGGGAACAACATCTCATCCTGGACCAGCCTGCTCTGGAGAAGAGTGGAGATGCCAGGCCGAGAGCTCTTTGTCCGTTTCCTCATATTCTCTTTCATGCCAAGCCATGCTGAGGGCACAGGCTTATTCTGTCCAGTGCTCTCTGGCAAGTGTTGGCCTCTGAACAGAAGTTTTAAGCTAGCTCAACAGTGTCGTGTGCACGACTCAGGCGGCAGCTGAGCCATCAACTGCAGTGGTCACCAACAGCTGTCACGAGAGAAGGCCCAACTTGAGAAAGCATTCCACATGCTCTCCCAATTTCTCTTCGGTGGCTTTTTGAAGTCATTCCTGCCAAATCTGTATGAATGAGGGACGGATGAGATTTCAGGACACAGCTTTTTCTCTGACAGTTTGTTCTATATTTGGTTTTTGGAGTTACTCAGTAAATTTTGCAGAGAAAAGAAAACTTCAGAATTTCATAGGCATGAGCCAGTATGGGCTGGGAAGCTGCTGTGAGCCTTACTTGAGTTATCACAACAGCCCCCATTTTTCCCACTTATGGACAGGTGACCTTGGGGAGGTTGCTCAGCTCCTTACAATCTTAGTTGACAAATCAGCAAAATGGAGCCAAGTGACCGACCTCAGAGGACCGCTGTGTGGATAAATGGAGCCGCCCTACGGAGTGCCTGCCATGCTGGGCGTTCTCAAGTGAGGTCAGTCTCAGCCACACTGGGCTGCTTCCTCTACCTGTTTCTCCTTGGCCCCACTGGCGACTGAAGAGCACACTCTTTCTTCTTGTTCATGCGGCCCAGTGTTGTGTCTCAGGAACGACTGGGCACTTTGTGAGTCCCTCCCGACGTGAAACCCAGATCCTTCTTGACCATTAAATCCCTTCAAACCCAGATTAACCCCTTTCCTGCCTTAAATGAAGGATAATCTTCACTGTCACTTCTACCTTTTAATTTGAAAATGGAGATTATATCCCTCTGTAGCCCGTGCAAACTAGAGAACATAACTGAATCTCCTTATTATCGGTCAATAAATATAGATGGAGTGACACCTCTCCCCCCCACTTGGGCCAAAAATTTGTATCAGGCAGTGGGAAAACAAAGATGCTATCGAAGAGAGAACAGTCTTCTGAGTGGTGATGGACACAGGAAAAAGTGGGCACAATGCAACATCTCCAGGACAGCCCAGGGTCATTTGTGTCCACAGCGGAGCGTCCCTTGCTCAGCCTGAGCTTGAGCCTAAAGATCCTGGAGGGCTTTCTGGAAGGGGTGGGAATTTTAACAGAGTCTTAAAATGACTAGCATCCAGCAAAGAAGAAAAGGAAGCAAATTCAGAATGGATCATCAAGAGCAAAGGCAAAGAGGTGAGAAAATGAAAGTGACTTTAGGAACTACAGTCAGCTTGCATTGTGTAAGCACAAAGTGTGAGGCAAGGTTTAGTGTAAGAAGAAGCTGAAGAAGTGGTTGGGAATGGCATCTTTGGAGATGCAGACTTTGCTTTGTGGGTCTTAGATACACTGAGCAGTTTTAGCTGGAGGAAAGTGGTTTCCTCTTCCCTTCGAGTTTTGCTGCATATAGAGGTGGGAAAATCTGAAATGGAGAGACATGGGACTCTCTTCCAAAAGGAAAATTAACCATCAGAAATATGCTTGAAATGCCAACTGTTTCCTAGAATCTGTTTCATAAATTAAAACTATAGGTCCCAGATTTGTTGTTCTGCATCCATGCAACTTATAATTTTATAACCAAAATAGAAAACAAAAATTCACCTCCGTATCCAAATAAATAAACTGCTTCCTCCTGGTACCATTCAACTTGCATATGTTCTCTCGGAAACAATAGGTCATTTATAATATTAGTGGTGCCGGCAGCCCAGCCTGCCTACTGTAATGTTGCCCTCAAGAATGTCCATCCATGGGGTGCCTGGGTGGCTCAGTTGGTTAAGCAACTGCCTTCAGCTCAGGTCATGATCCTGGAGACCTGGGATCGAGTCCCACATCGGGCTCCCTGCTCCATGGGAAGCCTGCTTCTCCCTCTCTAACTCTCTCTGCTTGTGTCCCCTCTCTGGCTGTGTTTCTCTCTGTCAAATAAATAAAATCTTTAAAAAAAAAAAAAAAGAAAAAAAGAATGTCCATCCTGAAATGCAGTGTCAGCACGACTATCACATGTCACTTCCTCGCTAAGTTCCAAGTTCCAGACACTTCGGGGCAATCACTTGCCCTGAATTGGCTCCTTAATATTGCCAGGTGAGGGAGGGTGTGTGTGTGTGTGTGTGTGTGTGTGTGTGTGTGTGAGAGAGAGAGAGAGAGAGAGAGAGAGAGAGAGAGAGAGAGAGAGAAAGGGCTGGCATGCCTTCAATTTTGACTGGTGTCCTCTTCTGTCCCCTACCAATGGGCCTCCCGCACCTGGTGCAGACCCTTCCCTCATCCCTGCACAGACCTTCCCCCAAACCATTGCCTTCTGTCCCCAGGAGTGGGAAGAGTTGGGGGCTTCCTTCAGAGCACAGAGACATCACTGCTATTTCAGTACTGCCTAATGTGGAGATTTGCCCAGCAGGTCAGAGAAGCAGGGGACCATCTCCCAAATCCAGGCCGTATCCCTCCTGCTCAGTGGTTTTACCTCTCCCCTGGGCACCTGCCTTCTCTTCTTTCAGCTGTTTTGGCTGCTAGGGCTGTCATTCAGGGAGTGGATGAAAATCTCTCGAGCCTTGGTCCATGGGTATTCCCTGCGGCCAGCATTCCAGAGTGCTACATTTCTCATAAAAGATTTCATGCCAACAGTCTCGTTTCCTAGCATCTCCGACAACCCCAGGGAGTGGAGAAGGGTGTGGGTGGGTTAAGGGAGAGGTAAGAGCACGATATTCTGAAGTGGTGCTATGTGACCAGCATGCTGACCAAGCCAGGGCTGGGTTCTCTTTAATTGTGTGCATTCTTCAATTGTTCCTTCCTCTGCATTAGGTTGGAAGGCGCCTCCAGACTGCCACAGCCTTGCGCTGTCCCACCCGCACTGGCTTTTATCCCATAGACTATTTTTGACTGTGAACACAGTATTTGAATGCCTTTGAAATAGAATGAATGGATTAATAAACAAATAATCTTTCACGGTTTCCTTAAGCTCTTCCTTGAAATGCTGATTGATTCTTTTATTCCTTTTGCCCCTCTTATAAGAATTAAGAAACAAAACAAAACACCAGAATCTCCCCTGTCTCCCGAGGGTTACTGCCATTAGCCAAGGGTGTGGGTGGGAGTGCGGAGAATCCATCCAGGCTCCTTCTCTTCATCCTCTTCTCCTCTCCCCGGGGCTCCTGGCTTCAGTTGTTTATGTGTGCCTCACACAACAACCAGAACACAGGGAGTTCTCACTTCCTTTCCCTTGGCGGGGTTTCTCCAGACGCAGAGAGAAGCCATCACTACCACTGTGGGTGCGCAATTGGGGGGCTGGGGTTGCTGGGAGGCCTCTCTCTTCAGTTAAAATGCATCCAATTATATCTGACTTAGGATTGGGGAAGCTCCGCTTCCCGTCTGAAGGAGGCTGGAGTTGGATTTCTTAGGGTTTGATAAAAACCACTTCCCACAGCTGGTGAATGGGTGCCATCATCAGCCCTCCCAGCTGGCCAGGCAGGTGCACAAGGGGAGGCCTCTGGGCCTCCGTGGGACTCAGTCGTCTTGCCCACAGATTGGTGGTCAGCTTCCTTTTCCAAAGAGGCGTCGAGGGCTGAGCAGGAAGCCCCTGGCAGCGGAAGGCCGGGTCCCCCAGCAGGGGGCCAGTCCCCCTGTGGTAACCACCTGCTGTTGCGTGTCCCTACAGATTCACCTACACGCTCGGGGAGGGCATGTGGCTGCCCCTCAGCAAGAGCTTTGTGATCCCGCCAGCCGAACTGGCCATTAACCCTTCAGCGAAGTGTAAGACGGACATGACAGTGATGGAGGATGCTGTGGAGGTCAGGTGCGTCTGGGCCCAGAGTGCCGAGGCCACACTTGGCGTGGGGGCTGAGTGACGAATTGCCTGAAGACCCAATGAGCTAGGGAGGGAATCACGACAATCGGAAAGGGGAAGTTGGCAGGCTGCCTTCAGATTCCCAGTACGGCATGCCAAGATCTACTCTATCTGGGTCAATATCCCACACCCCAGGGCTCAGGCTCTGGGAGAGGACATAAAATTAGAGTTTGTAAGCACTTCCCTTATCCCCTAAGGACTGACAGGCAATAAAATGTTAATTTCCTTGCCCACATTGAGACCTCCTTCTTTGACCAGGCATTATAGCCTTGGCTCATTTCCCAGATATGGAGAATGTCCATAATTTGTTAGTTCAAGGCTCAGAGTGTGGCTGATCTTTACTTCTTGTGAGTGAGAGCGAGACCTGATGCGGTTGACTGGATAGGAACTTGGAATATAACGCTACTTGTTGCGCTAGAAGTCCCCTTGACGCCTCCGCTTCCCCTCCGTGTCTCCCCACAGAGAGGAGCTGATGACCTCGTCCTCCTTTGACAGCCTGGAGGTGCTGCTGGATTCCTTTGGGCCAGTGCGTGACTGCAGCAAGGATAACGGGGGCTGTAGTAAGAACTTCCGCTGCATCTCTGACCGCAAGCTGGACTCCACGGGTTGCGTGGTACGTCGGCCCCAACAGTTGGGGTGGGGGTGGGGAGACAGGTGGGGGGAGTACAGGGTAAGACATAATGCAGATACATAGATAAAACTACACTGTGACTAAAAGAGAAGGAACCTGGCTGGCTCAGTCAGTAGAGCATGCCACTCTTAATCTTGGGGTCTTGAGTTCGAGCCCCACATTGGGTGTAGAGGTTATTAAAAAATGAAATCTTTAAAAAAAAGAGAGGAGGTCAAAAATGATTCCTCCCTTGTTGTCACTACTGTCTAATCTAAATTATTAATTTTTTCAGGGCACCTGGGTGGCTCAGTTGGTTAAGCGGCTGACTTTTGTTATCGGCTCAGGTCATGATCTCAGCATTGTGAGATCAGCCCTCTGCACCGGGCATGGAGCCTGCTTAAGATTCTCTCCCTCTCTCTCTCTCTCTCTCTCTCTCTCTCTCTCTCTGCCTCCTCCTCTGCCCCTCCCCTCCCCTTCTTCCCTAAAAAAAATATAAATAAAATATAAGGGGCCCCTGGTTGGCTCAGTTGGTTAAGCATGCGCCTTTTGCTTAGAGAAAATATGAATTTTCTCTTAACAGAGATGTGAAGGTAACTACCAGTCAGTTAACAGAGACGAGAAGCTAATTACTAGTCAGTTAATCAAGGAATATTTATGGAACACCTGCTGTGTGTACTATCACTATCCTACGGAGATTTCATGAATTATATAGCAGGATTCTTTGTTTCCAGTGTTACAATCTAATTGGTGAGGGATAGCCCCAAACAACTCAAGAAGTAATTAACTTCTGAATAGTATGACATTGGCTCTGAGAGGAACTTGACTGTATTGACTGTAATAGGAAATTCTACCCTTGTCTTGGGTCAAATGATTGCAGGAGGACATTTGAGGGAAAACCCATCTAAGGCCAGAATGATGAAAGAAGGAACTTACACCAGGAATGGTAGAGAAAAATAAAAATGTTTTCTTTGAGAGCCTGGCCATGAACTCCTACTTGGCTGAAGGCGGTTTTCTACTTTGTTAGAGGCTATGGGAACTTTGGCTACGTATAAAATATGTGATGCTAGGACCTAGAAAGGCCATTTGGTTGAGAGTATGCTAAGACTAGTCCTGCACTGTGGATGAAGAGTCACTGAACCCTGCAGGTTAAGGGAGGCAGGAGCGGATGAAGTCATCAGCCGTCCGTGGCCTGAAGGGCACGTTGGCATGACTGTGCCCCTCAATGCTGTGGTCTGTCGCCAGCCCTCCTTTCTTGTAAGGGTGGAATGATGCAATCCTCAGAGGAGAGGACAAAGAAGGAAGGCAGGAAAGCCAGACATCAAGTGGGCATAAAGGAGAGGGAGAGCTGGTTCACTGAGACGCGTAGTTCTGCAGTGTTTCTGGGGAAGGGCGGGGAGCCTCCAGCTCAGGGAGAACACTGTGCCTCCTCCTGCTTCCCGCTCTGACAGCGGTGCTCCGGTAATGGGACCCTGAGCAGGGGCAAGCTGTGAGGAGGCTGGGCCAGTCCATCTTTCACACACCCCCTTCCCGGTCTCTGAGCATCTGCTGTTCCCGGAGCTGTGGTCCATCAAAGATGGATGAGTGCCTGGGGTCCGGGGTGGGGGGGGGGCTCTCTTAGCCCGAAGCCCTCCCCAGACTTTCACAGATTCAGCAGCCGCCGACAGGAGCTTGATTCATCTGAGGAGGGAAGGAAAGTGAAGGAAAGAATAGGCAGAGCAGGAGGGGCAGGTAGGCGGAGACCTGGAATCAAAGGAAGGGAAAGCAGAACTGAGGACCATCAGGAAAGGACAAAGAAAAGCGTTCTGTAGGTTCTGTCTTCCAGAGGCAGCCAGGAGGTAAGGTGACGTCCCACAGTGCTCCCCTCCCTTGGCTGGTCCACTTTTAGATGCCTTAAACGAGGAACTTCCCGACCAAGTCCCTAAGGAGACAATTTCACTGGCTAATGGAGCTTCCAGCAGAGGCACATTTTCCCCTCCTGCTCATCCTGCATTTCTTCATTCAGATTTCAACCTTTCATTCCTTACTACTCTCTCCGCTCATTCCGAGTACTGAAACGCTGTGTGTGCACATACGTGGACCCCTGCCCCCATGGATGAATTTGAGCGTGCTCACACCTTCATAGGCTCTCTGTCTCCTTCCACCTCCCTTCTCCTCTCCCGAGCCATGGAGGGTTTCCTGTCAAGTGCCTTCTCTCGGTGATCCTAGCCCCTTTTACTTGGCATGTAGCCTTGCTGGCATATTTTTGTACTTTTAGCACTGTAATCTGTGAGACAGAGCGAGCAGGAATAGTTCCGATGAATATGCATTTGCAATAAGGCTGCTGTGATTTAGAATTGGAGCCGCTACAGAATGTCACCCAATTAGACCAGTGCTTGGGATTAGTGTAATACTTTGAAGTCACCGGTCCACAGGGGCAGTTATGGGAAAGAGGGACCCATTCAGCTGACTGTTTTTCCTTGGCCAGAAAGCCTGTGATCCTTGAGACAGGAAGGAGGACTGATGGGGTGAGATCTGATGCGCCACATCGCAACCTTTGCGATCATCCTGAGAAGCAGATCAGGGACCTCATGCTGAGCTGGACATCAGGACGGTCCCAGAGCCCTGCTGCATTAGCAGAGCAGTCCTGGGTCATCTGGAGGTGGATGGGGGGGAGGGGTGCAGCAGAGGACCTGGCACCGAACTGCAGTTCGGGAGAATTGGGCTACGGTGGAAACTCTGAGGCTCAGTTAGTTCTCCGGTGCCGAACTGAACTGAAAGCCTTCTTAGGAAAGGAATGTTTTCATGACAAGAGAAAGAAATAAATGAGGAACTCAGAATCCCCTGGCCTTTAAGGAACCTGGGAAAGCAGCAGAGATGTGGGACAAAAGGAAGCACCCATGTGTTTTCTTGATTGGACGCTGGCCAGACAAGTGGGGCTGATGTGTCCTGGCCGCTCAATCCTCATTCTTTCTAGGAAGGCAGGACACGTTTCTCAGTTATGCATGGACTCCCACAGGGTTAATTGCTACCCAGTTAATTGCCCTATTGTTTATGTTGTCTCTGAGGACAGGAAACAAATGCCCGTGAAAGGCGCGCAGACCTGCAGAAGCCATAGTCACTCTGTTCCAAAGCTGACCACTCTCCCAAGCAGGGGTTGTCAAAACTTTGGGAGGGTTTCCAGAGCAGAGGTCAGCCGCCCACCGCTGCTAACTTGGGTCTTGCTTCTACCCATTGTCCTTTCTGTGCCAAGGTGGGAGTAGGAGGCCCTCCCTGGAAAGCACAAAAGCAGGGGCTCTGTGTTCTCTGAAGTTCCCTAAGGTCCTGCAGAGTTACTGTATTAGCGTCCTGTTGCTGTTGTAACAAATGACCACAGGTTTTTAGTGGCTTCAAACAATACTCATTCATTATCTTACAGCTCTGTAGGTAAGAGTCCAACATGAGTCTCACCGGGCTAAAATCAAATGCCGGGGTGGGGGCTGGGGGCAGTATTCCTTTCTGGAGGCTCCAGGGGAGAATCCATTGCCTTGTCTTTTCTAGCTTCTGGAGTCTGCCCTCAGATTTTGGCTCATGGTCTCCTTCTTGCTTTGTTAAGCCAGGTCGATTGCATCTTTCTGGCCATTCTTCTGTAGCACATGCACTCTGATCTTCTACTTCTCTCATCCACTTTTAAGGACTCCTGTGATGACGTTGGGTCCACCTTAATTTCCCCATCTCAACCTGACTTGCCAAGCCCCTTCTGTCATATAAGGTGACATGTTCATGGCCTCTGGAGGTCACAAGGCTGACATCCTTGGGGGCCACGGCTGGGAGGTGGCAGTGAGGTTGGGACAGACTTGGTAGGCAGGACACTGGTCCCCACTCCCAGCTTGAACCAGGGCACCCTCGTTCTCATCAAGCATATACCTATTGAGATTTAAGTCAAAACTTGGAAAGTTTGAAAGTTATTTCCAGCGCTATAAAATAATGGAAAGCCCGTACTCAGCTGCTCCCTCCTCATCTTCACACTCATCCTGAAAGTGACCGAAGATGACTTTGCTTTGTGTGCTATCCACGTGGGCTTAGGTGAACAGACTGTGGCCTTGGAAGGCTAGAGGTCGGCTGTCGCGCTTTCTAATGTAATGAGCACGTGACCTTTCTTGCCAGCACATTATGCTCTAATGAGCTTTGAATTACCCAATGACCCTGCTGCCCTTCTGTCCACATGCTGTCCCCAATGGTTTCCCATGAAATGTGTCATTTCACCTCTGCTGGAGCACAGATGTGTGGAGACCGTTACAGAGGACCATATCTCTTTGTCTCTGTAGGACAGTAAGCAGAAGCTTATGCCCCAGAGGCATTCAGAGAAAAGGGGGCAGGAAGCTGAAACATAAATTTAATTCCATCAAACTTTCCCCTTGGGAAGCCTGTGTGTCAGAGCCCATTGAAAAGTCAGGGAAGTCATTATTTGTAAAAGGGAGGTTGCCAGGAGCTTGTTTTGTGTAAGCATTGTGGTTGACTATCTTAGGAGTCATCCCGGTAAGGCAAGGGAGGCTCAGCTGTGGGAGACTGTTCCTCTTCTTGCAGGAAACAGCACTCTTCCTCTTCTTCCTCACATGCTCACGTGTCCATCACTCATATTCATTTGTCAACAAGGCATCCACCGCGTAATCTGGAATGGAAGGGCGTGTGTCTCAGGCTTAGTGCGATTTGACTAGACTTCTATGTAATCAATCATCCCAAAATCATTGGTAGAAAAAGAGGGGAGAGGCAGTGAAGAAAAGGAGTTGAATGGGGGGAAATCATTTTAATCTCATTAGCCAATGATGCCTTAGACCAGTAATAAGTCAAGAAGCCATGAGCGTCTGATGAAAGATGATTAACCTTGTGTATTTTAGGGGTCACTAAAATATGAGCTCATTTATTAGATCTTCTTGATGGGGGAGGCTTGTTGCCGTATAAATGGAGTTTTCTTTTCAAACTTGTAGTTTATAAAGGCTCTGGGACTGTGAAATGTCACCTACGCAAAGAGGGGTTAATGTATGACCTTGGGGCTCAATCCTGAGCAAGCAGAAAACAGTTCCTCTTTCAAAGAGCAAGGGAAGAGATTGTCCACAAACCAGAGATGAGAATGGCCAACATTTGCAAAGAGAAAATGCCAGCTCCTTCTGGAGACAGGATTTCTCTTCTGACAACCGGGCCGTGGCTGCAAATACTTCTAAGAAAAAGGCATGGTTTGGAGCCTGAGGTTTTCTTTGTATTTAGATTCAGATTTGCAGGAGTCCCGAACATGAACACAATGGTACAAGGAACGTGTGGGTGAAAACAAAAACAAGCTTACACCATGGGAAACTTGTTTGATCAGATCCCTTGGAGAATGGGTGTACTGGTTCAACCAGGGTTGAGAAGAAAACTCTATTTTTCAGTTTCAGCCTTTTTTTTTTTCCTAGAAATCTTTCAAAAATATTTTTCTCTGAACTGCAGGCCAAGTAAGTTACAGAGCAGTGAAGATAATTGCATCTTTTTCAGTGATTGAGGATCTTGTCTTGCCTTCAGGGTCATCGCTCTGGGCATTTTGAGTGTTTTTGCCTTATAAATATGCACCCCTGATGTAGTGTGTTTGTGAGACAGCGAGAGATGGGGGAATGAGAGAGACACAGAAAGAAAGAAAGAGAAAGAGAAACAGCGAGAATATGAGGCTAAACAGACAAATCCATAATTGATCCCAGAATGTACTCTGGGAGTTGCTCAAAACAATCAATCAACAAATCTACAGGATTGCTTGACCTGTTGACGTATTGAATTGACTCTGTTTCTTTAGGGATTCCAATGAATCCACATTTTCTCATACCTGAGAAGCAGCACAGCAGAGGAGAAAAGATAGACTTGAGCTTTGGGGTCAGATAGATCGAGGTCCCAAATCTGATTCTGCCATTTTCCACCTCTGTGACCTTAAACCGGTTACTACTTAATCTAAGCTTACTCCTCCGTAAAATGAGGTGAAAAAAGTCTGTGTCGTTGCCACCGATGATAACACACAGACTGTCCTGCACATAGAATGCCTTCATTCCTGACAGCTGCTATTATTATTCTAGCTTCGCTTGCAAGAACAACAACAAAAAATGCATCTTGGGCAAGGTAGCTCATAACCGTTTTCTCTCCAAATCTCCCGAGAGTGTAAATACCAGGTGATCCAGTTTGGCATCACAGTGGGCATCTGGACATCAGGGCCAGACAAGGTGCGGCTTTGCCAAGCTTGGGACTTCTGGAACAAAGCCTGCCCGGGTTTTATTTGGTGAAATCTTTGTCAGAAGTCATGCTTGAGGGGCGCCTGGGTGGCTCAGTTGGTTGAGCGGCTGCCTTCGGCTCGGGTCATGATCCTGGAGACCCGGGATCGAGCCCCACATTGGGCTGCCTGCTCGGTGGAAAGCCTGCTTCTCCCTCTTTCACTCCCCTTGCTTGTGTTCCCTCTCTCGCTGTGTTTCTCTCTGTCAAATAAATAAAAAATCTTTAAAAAAAAAAAAAAAAAGTCAGGATTGATGGAACATTGTGAAAAAAAGCAGGTGGCTAGAAAGATGGGAGTCCTGGCTAGTGTGCTAGCCAAGGCAAGGATTGAAGGACGTGGGAGGGCTGGTGTGGTCTCTACTTTGATGGCTTTTCTCAAGCTTTGTAGAAGGGAAAAAAGGAAAACAACTCATGGCAACCAGGGCAGCCCATTTAATTCCAATGAAACTTCCACATCCATGCCTGAGCAGCCTCACAGTGGTGAAGCCAGCTCCTTTCTGGTGGCACATCTGGCCTACCAGCTGGATGGCCAAGGAAGTGGATGGGTGGGGACACTAACAAAACGTAGGGAGCCATCCTCCACCACCTCATTTGCTTGTTTTCCATCATCTGGAACATCTGGGTTTGCACCGCAAGGGGCAGCCCTTGGAATCGGCTTTAAATGCCCTCACCTTCCAGCTCTCCAGCTGGCTTCATGCAGAGGAGGGTGATGGACCAGCCTGGGAGCCTGGTGGGCCCACAGAGGGACCATTTGTTTGGGAAATTGCAGAATTAGTGTCATCAAACAGTGCACATCCTGCTGTGATCTTGGGGGGAGGAGAGGAGGGTTTTGCGGGCACACCTGCTGCAGCTCCAGGCTACTAGAGACAAAATGCTTGGCAGTGGTAGAGAAACAGCCAGGCAGCAGGGCGGGGGAGGGGATGGGGCACGGTAACTGTTCCACCGAGTCTTGAATGTGGTTCTCGGTTTGGTTTTGGTTTTTGGGAAGTATGTTAATTAGCTGACAGTATATGGATAGAGCACAGTCATTAAAAGCAGATCAGATCTAGACAGACCCCAGCTCTGCCGCATACTAGACTAGCTTCTTGACCCTGGGCAAGTCACTAGCCCTTTTGCAGCCTGTGTGCAAGGATCAGCCGTAGTGCAGATGTGAGATTCCAGTGAACAGACAGAAGAAGCAAGAAGGCAAAAAATATTCTTTGACTTACTTGTGAACTCAAGTGCAGTGAATTCATGCAGCAATTGGCAGTGTTAATGGTTCTCACAGTTATTAAATGAGGCTAATACAGGATGCTGCCCACGTAATGCCCAGCTCCTACGAAGTGCTCAGTGAACAGTGACTGCCGTGTGAGAGGCTGGTTGTGGTAAGCTAGTGACGGGCCAGCCGAGTCCTGGACCCCGCAGCCAAGTTTTGGGGGTAGCCCTGCCATGATCAGTGGTGGGACTTTAACAAAGTTACATTTTCTGGGCCCGCCGTTTCTTCACAGGTCATATTGGGCTGATCACACACACACACCAGGGGATGTTTCAAGGGCTGACGGAGTAAGATGGATGAGTTAGACCCAGGGCACGATGGGGGCTGCAGGGGTGCTCCTGCCCTTCACCAAGCCCCTTTGTCTTCCCCAGATCTGGTCGATGTCTCACCCTGGATCAGCTTCTTTGCTAGCACTCCTGGGGGGGTTACTGAGGACACAGCAGTGCAGAGAAACAAGTTCTTTCACAATAAGTGTCCAGGACCCTGAAATAAACCCAAACCCAAGCATCTATAGGTGCTCGTGTAGCAGATGCCCTTGTCTTGCGTCTTCCATAGGGCGTCCTCGAGGCAGGGAGGTCAAGAGCATGGCCACTTCTACCAGGAGAGCAGGCGAAGCCCCCCTCAGGATCACAGAGAATGTCTACTTCCTCCTTCCAGCTGGAAGCCCTGGCTTTGTCCATTCCCTCCAAGCCAAGTCCTCTTAATACTAAGTGCAAACAGCAGGACTCGTTACTCCAAAGAAGTCTCTGTTAATGCTGTTCCATTCTGGCAGCTGGGAGGCCAGCACACCTTACCTTGGCTTGCTGGGACATTCCCTTCCAGCTTGTTTGGAGGTGGTGGCTTTAGTGCAAATATGTATGGTCTGTGCCCAGGGAGAAGGGAGAGTCAAAAGGTCACTTTTAAAGATAGCCCAGCATAGTGGGAAATCCATGCATTAGTTAGTTGCCAATGTTAATGATTTCAAGGCTGAGTGCCAAAAATAGGCATCAGTGGTTACGGTTCCCCAAAATCCAGTCCCCTGATTCACCTCCCTGCATGGATGCTTTTTGATTGTGCCAGTGCCCGTCCGGACTGAGCCCCATGAAGGACAGCTCTGGCTGCTATGACCGCCACATTGGGGTGGACTGCTCAGATGGCTTCAATGGCGGCTGTGAGCAGCTGTGTCTCCAGCAGATGGCGCCCTTCCCGGATGACCCTGCCTTGTACAACATCCTCATGTTCTGTGGGTGAGTTGAGCTGCCCAGGAGGCTAGCCAGTGTGCTGGGATGCTGGACATTCAGGAATATAGAAGGAAATCTAAAAGAACCGGTCACCCTAGGCCAATCCTGAGGCTCTGAGAAAAGAGTCTGTGGGACTGGAAGAGCAGCACTTTTAAAATCAGAGTTGGGAGGACCTTTGGGGAAAGTCTGGTAGCCCCATCCCTGGGGGGGAGGAACCTGACCCCAGTCATTGCCTACATATGCCAGAATTTTCCAGACTGTTCTCTGGAACTATATTAATGTGTTTTGTGAAGACGGGATTCCACGGTCCAAAAGCTCCAGAAAGATTGTGTAAAACTAATTAATTATCAAAGAAAGGGAGGGGGACATCTTCATCTTCGGAGGAGTGGAAGCACCCTTCAGTGTTGCCCCTGTGGGCCCACCCTCCCACCGACATGCTAATTCCTCAGCGAAGTTCCTCCACAGGGGAGTTAAGTGGCTCCCTCAAGACTGGGAGCTGGTAGGTGGAAAGATTAGGATTAGAATTCAGGCCTTCTCTGGCTTTTAAAAAAATTCTGTGGTTCCCTCCAAATTTAAATTTATACCTCTGACTAGAATTATATTTAAAGACCATTCCACGTTCTATTTATAAAGTAAATAGCAGTTTAGCCCATCTTTATACACTCATAGTTTGCTTGTCTGTCCTTCCCTCCCCTTTCCTTCCCCCTTTCCTTCTGCTCTCTCCCCACTCCTTCCCTGCCTCCCTCCCCCCACCTCTGTCTTCCTGCCCCTCAGGGAGGGTTCATACTTTCTGCCACACGCCATGCCATGTTGGCCACTGGGCAGCACAGATGAACGTTCTTGCCCTCCAGGAGCTCCTACTTTAGGAGGCTTGCAGTGAAAATCCACATTTATAATAATACAGTTCTGTTAATTTAGCTCTGTCGCTAAAAGCCAGCATCTATTGAATAATCACGACAAGATTATTGGGTTGAGTGATAATGTTCTTTCACTGTATTTCATTGTATTTTATTTCTTTTCAAATGACAGTTTTTACCTTCAGTTTCTTGTTAGATCCCATTCCATAAATGGAAGCTTGATCTAAGTTTTAACGTCTCTATGACGTTATCATGGTTGACCCACTTCAATTAATAGAGATACATTCATAAGTTCTTCAGTGAACATACATTTGAGCACCTGGTTTGCGCAGAGAATCTGGTTAGGTGTTAGATACGAGAGAGACAGAGGATATGCAGTTGGCCTCAGTAGGTCATCTGCAGGAATAGCAAGAATAGGGGTGTGGGGCAGTGTGGAAGGGGGAGCTGTCAGGACGCTCAGGAGGGACTGAGAGGGAGTCAGCCAGCTTCACAGTTCTTTCCAGAAATGGTAAGTTACGGCTCCAGGAAGGAGCCACATCACCGTCTCTTCCCAGACCGAGGCTGGTGGCACAGCGTCCTGTGTGGGTCTCACATCACATCTGTGGCCTGCGCTAACGCGGTAGGTTCCTAACTGGACGTTCTTTCTTATTTCAGTTGGAATTCAGTATGTGTGGGAATTTAGCATTCTCCACGCCACTGCTGAAAGAGTTCCTTCACATGTTCATGTAAAGCCTAAATCACCTGCACTTGTAATTAGAAAGTTCTAGGCACACCTGTTAGCACAAATTTGTAAGTGGTAAAAGGGGAATACAAACAGGTAAAGTTTCAGTGACGTGGACCTCATTTTTCGCTCTGTTGGTAATAATGATAGAATTTGATGAGTATTTGCTGTTTGTGGGGGACACTGTAAGTTCTTTAAGTTTGTTGTCTCACGTGATTTTCTCATCATGTAAAGCGGCTCCCCCTTCCCCCGCCACCTTTTATAGATGTGGAAACTGAAACTCAGCAAGTTTCATCAGCTGACCCGAGGTCCCTCAGTAAAGGGCAACGTCACTGCTTCTCACCACTTAACACTATGCTTATTTTTTCCTCCATATAGAAGAGAGGTCCTTATCTTGTTACAACAATTACCATGGATAGTAATAAATGATGTGTTTTAAGGTCATGAGCATCTATAATTCTAAATCTGGTATATAGATTAAGGAGAGACCCACGTGAAATTAATATGCTTTCTAAATGACAGGTTTATCAAAGTAATTCTTGAACTAACAAATTATATTCTTCTCAATGTAACTACAGATAAGGTCCAATTAATGACTTACGGGTCATTGAGCCATGTTTACCAACATCAGTATTGCTCTTCCATTAGAGTAACTGTACATACTTAATGGGGAGGGACACCAAGGAGGTATTCACATGGCATGCCCTAGTGTCTGTTTAGTTCAAGAAGGCTACTCTGAATGGAAGGGGAGTTAATATGGGATGAACTTGTGTTTGGATACCTTCGAACAGAACACAGTCGGAAGATGATCAATCTTTCTAATTTCTTAGTTGACTTGTCACAGGACTGGATTAGAAGGTTATTAATTTCTTAAGCATGGTGTCATTCCTCCTGCTGCCTAACTACACTCCAAACAAATGTAGGGTCTGGTCGCATGGATGGTCCTGGAGAAAGGTTCTAGAATATCTCAGATTTAAATGCAGCAGTTCAATTAGAAGCTTATCTCCAGTGACTCCTAACCTGACCTATCTAAGAGGGGATCCACTTAGAGGAGGATCCACTCTAGAGCCCTGGAAGAACTTATCTACAAAGGAAAGGTGAGAGGTTCTGTACAGTCACATAATGGAAGGGGACTTGGTTTGTAGGCTTAAGAAGCTGAGTTCTACAGGGGGCAAGATCAAACTGGGATACTCATCATCTTTACCACCCAGCACTCTCCTGGAGACGTTCCTTCCCAATCTGTTGGGTTGAGTTGACTGCATAGCTCATTGATGGAACGACTTTTTATCTTGAGTTTCCTACTGTGTTAGGTGCATCGAAGATTACAAGCTTGGTGTGGATGGTCGCTCTTGCCAACTCATCACGGAGACCTGCCCAGAGGGAGGAGACTGTGGAGAAAGCAGGGAGGTTCCCATGAACCAGACCCTCTTTGGAGAGATGTTCTTTGGTTACAACAACCATTCCAAGGAAGTGGCTGCAGGACAAGTGCTGAAAGGAACATTCAGGTGAATCTTCTGTCTATGGAACTGGTTACTCAGGGCAACTGATGGATCTTCTTCCCTGAAGAGCTTTAAAGTCAGCGTATTTTTGTACCTTGGAGCAAGGTGAACATGATCCTGAAAGGACAGGTTGTGCTCTCTCCCATGGTTTTCTTCTCTTTCCAGAACCCGGGAACCATTTCTGGGTGAACAGTAGGGTGTTAAATAAATTTCTATCTTGCCCAGGCAGGGACTGCAAGATTTTCCGCGAAAGCCACTAGAGAACGCTCAGGTTCTGTTTTGCTCTGAGTGGAAGGGTCAGTGTGTAAATCAGTCTAGAATAGCAGTCCTTAAGTATGGTCCGTGTGTCCCCAAGTTCCCTGAGATCCTTTCCGGGGATATTTAAAGTCCAGACTTTTGCAGCCATAGAGGGGCTGGGTTTTCTTCATCCACATCAACCCAAATAATATCTTGTAATAAGTTGTATGCAGAGGTGAGAATCCAGCTGTCTTCTATTAATCAGACTTTTTAAAAAATTGCAAAAAATATAAAAAAGTTCTTATTTTTTATAATATGTTCAGATCTAATGGGTTGGCTATTGCCATTTTTAGATGGACTAATGCCTATCCCTAAAATTTCTCATGCAATTTCTAATATGGTAAATGTGGACAGATATAATCAACACAAATACATGCTACTTGGAGTGTTTATTTATTTTTAAAACTTTATTACAGAGGGGCCTTGAGAATGAAATGTTTGGAGACATTGCTTTAGAATATTTCTTGGAAATTCTCTATATCTCCAATAGGAACCCCTGTTCCTAGTCTCTCTTAGGCTATTAGAATACATCTTCCTCAGAACTCATGCTTTCCAGGAGACGATGAGGAGGAGGGAAAGAAGAAGGAGGGTGGGAGGAGGAGGAGGAGAATGTCATAATAAGGGCCAGCAATTGATAGCTACCTGGGTCTGGACTCCTATGAGCAAACCCATGGTAAGTATCCAGACCTGTTCTTGAAGTCAGTTGCTGTTTTTGTTACAGACAGTAGACTTTACTAATACTTCCCTTTTTAGGCTGGGATTTCATATGCCAAGGACAAGCAGTAAGGTGTCATAACTAATCTTGTGGCGGCTAGAATTTTCTCTGTAGTCTGGAAATGAGATTGCATCTGCCTAGATCTTGTGGAGTGGGGATCAGGGAGTAGGGTCTGGGATGGGAGGAAGGAAAGAATGTTCTCAGTCTTCTGAATAGAGCTTTTCAGCTGATTTCTTTCTCATCTGCCCTAAACCTCACCTTACCTCTTACACCCTCCCACTCCAGACATGTCCATCAAGTGGGGTTCATTGGGAGGGGAATCTTTTGGTCCAGGAAGAATTTTGTATTGTAGGTTGAGGTATATATTGCCCACCAACGAGTGGGGTTCACCTTAATACTCAGAAATGAAAATCTGCTTCTGTTTCCAGGCAAAACAACTTTGCTAGAGGTTTAGACCAGCAACTGCCAGATGGTCTTGTGGTGGCCACTGTCCCCTTGGAGAATCAGTGCCTGGAGGAAATCTCGGAGCCTACCCCCGACCCCGAGTTCTTGACTGGTGAGTGTGCCTCCTGTCCTTTACTCAGCTGTCAAAAACCAGGCAGCTCCCAACGGTTTCATCAAATCAAAACTCTTGACCTCTCTTGTTTTCATTTTGAAGCCAGTGATTTCCTTAATACACAATAAAAGCTCAATTCTAATACACTCTAGTAGGATTATTTGTCAGTATAATTACCAAGATTATTATATAAACATCTGCAAAATGGCCTAATAATACCTTTCCCTGCTAGTCTTATTGGGATGATTTGAAAACAGATAATGTAATAGATGGGTAAAAGTTCAGAGGTCTCCAGGGATTAGGGGGAATAGAGTCAGAGAGAAGGAGGACGGCTACCATTGTCGAGATATCTGTCACTGGGGCCATTGCATTCCCTGGCAAGTACTTAAAGACCAGTGTGAGGGAGGAGAAAATGACAGAGCTTTGTTGTCAGATGACCCTGCCTTTGAGTCACAGCTCTGCTGCTTTCTAGTTGTGTGACCTTAGACAGTGCAATTTCTTGAGGGCTCATTGCTCTGGTCACAAGTTGGAGAAAACACCCCTCAATGTTGTTTTGAGCCTAGTGATATTCTTCCCCTGGGCTCATTCTGGAGCTAAGGTGTGTGTTGATTGGAAGAGGCAGGAGCCTCAGGGGATGCCCCTCTTTTCTGGGCCTCTGAAGACCACCCCCTGCCCTTAATGCCTCCTGGACCAAATAAGACACTTCAGAGGGTCCGATGGGCCCATAAAAGGCAGCCAACCAGGAACTCAGCATCACTTGCTAGAAAGTTGGATTGAGCTCATTTCTGCTGCTGGGTTGCTTATTTCTTCATTACTTTTCTCTTCCTCATTCTATATCTCCCTTATATTTTACCTTTCTGTCCTTTTTCTTCCCTTTTCTGAAGAATGGATTGTGCTGAGGCAAGCATTTTCAAGATATCAAGTTATGTTTCAAGCTTTATTTTAGACCTGAACCAGATTAGAAGTAGGTCTGTCTGAGCGAGTGTTGTGTAGCAAATCACATAGGCTCTGGGGCCTGACAGCTGGTTGCCACTCTTCACTGGCTATGTGATCTTGGACAAGTTGCCTGCCTTCACTGTGCCTCAATGTGTTTACCTGACAATGAATATAAAACTGTCTTCCTTATAAGATGGATACAAGCAATAAATAGATTAATATTTGTGGAGGTTTTAGAATAGTTTCTGGTGCATAGTGAGATGCACATTTGTTAAATAAATATATCAAGGAAGAAAAAGAACATGAACATTCAAACTACCAAATAGTGTTTTTGCTATAGAAACAGAGGGAGTAAGAGAAAAAACAATTTAAATATATTCTGGACCAGAAATAAATGTCATCAAAATCAGTTGCTGTCTGAAAGATGACACACTCGTACAGGCACACACCCTAAACGGAAAAAATTAAAATGCAGCCTTTGCACATATGTCCGAAGCTCCCATGCAGTACTGGAGAATCTAGTTTTCTCAGTTTTGCATCATTTGCTGAGAAATACTCCCTGTGTGTGTGTAAAATGTATGTAAAAGGGAGGTGTGAGGTGACACACACAAATCAGACAAGTTCCACATGAGAGATATGCATCTTCTGTTTCAAGATCTCCTCACCTCACACGTAATAATTTACTGTGGAGGTGAGGAGATTTTACTTCAGTCGCTAGGCTGGGAGGACAAAGATTTGTCCTGGCTGCTACCTGAGGTTTTTGGAGGACGTGGCTAGATCTGAGAGACATCAGAAGACCATGTTTGAATCTACATCTTTGGAAATAAGGAACAAATCCAACCTGGGTCCTCATCCACAATAGAAATGTTGTTCTTCCCAGTGCATTTGGACCTCTCCACATCTGGCATATCAGAGGGAAGAGGAGCAGAAGGATGTCCATATGGATTACTTCCATTTTTCATGACCTTGAGAGAGTCAAGTCTAATGTTTAATGTCCAAAAGTTCAGTCTTTTTTTTTTTTTAAGCCCATAATGACTAGAAGAATTAAAGAGATGGTTGACCAAATTTTTCGCATATAACTTTCTAGTTCTGGTAACATTTTAATTGTATCTTTCCTGAGAGTCACAGAGAGAATATCATATCATGTTGCACTAGGCACTATTATAGGTCATAATCCCCATAAACCTCCAAGCTTAGAAGATTTTAGAGCTAAAGAGATCTTCAGAATCTTCAACCTCAGCATTTACAAGCACGGTGGTGTTTTTTCATGAAAAACCAGCACTCCACTCATAAATAGGTTCTTTCTTTAAGTACGTTTGTGGAAAGACTACAGTATCTACCTCTCAGCAATTTGCAACAGCTTAGCCTAGAGAGACCTACAGGTCTCAAGCAGCCCTATGGTGAAGAAATACCTTCTACTTCACTTGATCCAGCAATTCCCAAACCTGTTTAACCAGAGAATCCTTTCACACATAATAACTATTTCATCTTTCAGGATTATTGGTTTGAAGAACATACTGGAGAATATTGATTCATGTGCTTTATCTTGCTAAGTGTTTCCCTCTTCATCAAAACAAGAGTTAAGAACTCTGAGCTTCACCAGGATTTTTGGTGTGACAAGTTATGTGGAAATAAATGAAGAACAACCAGATTACAACAGGTGAAGGCTACCTATTCAGAGCTAACTATAGCAAAGGATTCAGCCACCATCGCTTGCATTTTGGTCAAGACTGAAGGGCAGGCAGAGGAGTAGGAGGGCTTTAGAGGGAACAAGGGAGGACTCCAGGAATTCCCTGATTGGAGGCTGTTGGCATATAGGTGGGCCAACTAACTACAGTGGAATGAGGCATTCTGGGTAGATGTTTAGGGGTACATATTTGCCTCTATCTGATTGGACCTAAGTTTCATGCAAGAACAAAAATTAGGAAAGCTGTCATTGCCAGTCATGTCCTGGTCATGTTGGGACGATTTTTACAGAGCATCTTGTTGTGCTTCCTGGACTGGTCACTAGAGATAGTGGTCTGACTTCTCTAAGTCTGATTTATAGACAGTAGACTAGCTCCTTGGTTACTATAGATAATAGGTTGGTTTCCTGATCTTTTTGTGGCATATTATGGGTCACAGTTCTATTTTTATATATGGTCTGGCCATTGCCCATTTGTGTTTTGTGTCTCTCAGTTGAGAAAAAGAAGAATCTGGAGGCCGACCAAGGAGGGAGAGGAGGCTGCCGGCCTCATTCATGGGGCAATAGATGCCATAATTGCTAAATCTGTGTGAAGATTTAGAGCTCTGATCTCTCTGGAACTTCTTCAGGCTCATCTGAGATGAAATATAAAAGAGACAGACTTTTAGAACTCTTGGGCATAATACATTTCCATGACATTTCAAATAAAATAACAGAAGAAACCAATCTTCCCTCCCCCCTCCCTCCCTTCCCTCTTCCTTTCTTGTGAAAAGTCTTTTCAGTCATTCTTTTTTTTCAAGCATAGGTAGGGGAAAGCATGTTCTTTCTTGAGAAAACATAGAGATATTTTGTTTGGAAAAAGAGCCATTGAGAGACGTATTCTCAAATACTAATAAAATAAAAAAATTCTAAAACTGACTACATGTCAGGGGCACACTGAGAAAGAGTCCTGTGACCCAGCTAGAAAATATGTACTTTAAAATATCCCTTTCTTTTTAACTAAAGAACATATTATCTGTATGAAAGCACATACGTACAGAACCACAGCCCCCAGGCACTGACAGTTCTGCACCTGTCCCCCTGAGTCTGGCGTAGCTGAGATGCACTCTGTAGGCTTGTTCAGCAACTAAGCTAAGGAGTTCGGATGCTTGGCTTATTGTGGGTGAACACGGGACACCATAATCCCTTCCTATCCCCTGACATCCCTCCTTTCTTTATTTTTTCTTCGGTCTGTTGTTCTGAACTCAAGCCTCAGAATTTATAACAAAAGCATCTAGGGAGAAATGGCCAGTGTGCACAATTAGGGGTGACGAGGCGGATGGCAGTTATAGAAGCCGTGCATGTATATGCTGCTTTATTTTCCTCCGCGTACTTTTATGCCCAGAACTTTACTGGGTTCTGGCCACCCACCTGTGCAGCAGGTAAGATGAATACCAGTACTGCCACTTTGCAGATAGGAAAATGGGAACATAGGAGTTGCCTAGCCCAGAGTGACAGAGCTGGTCCGAATCGCAGGATTGAAAAGGAAGCAAGAGGGCACCTCCGCTAAGCCTCTCACCTGACAGCTGAAGCCACTGGCAACCGAAAGTTCCAGCAGCCTCAAAGCCAGAGAGGAAGTCGGCCTGGGGCGGGCGGCAAAAACTGCCCCTCCAGCCACAACGCCCGTTAGAACTCCGGCCTCCTGGTTGCTTGTCCGTTTCTTTTCCCGCTCGAAACAGCTCCCTTAAAAGGAATGTTTCCAATATACTGAAAAGTCTTCATTGTTTGGGCTTGCTGTTTTGTTTGTTTGTTTATTAATAGATTTTTTTGAAATAACAGCAAGCTAGTGAGCTGACGTAATTAAAGAAGGCACGTTACATACAATAGTTCTATAAAACACACACATTTATGCTCTAATGAAATGTACCTTCAAGGTATGTGCCTGGGGTGGTAATTCTGTAAAGTTTGAATTTCATTTATGCTTTTAAAATTAACCTAAGGGTGAAAAGCCAGAATATATAGTAGGATGACTGTTGTCACAAAGCTTAATGCGCCGAAAGAAGAACATTTGAAAGAAAAAAAGTATTGAAAACCTTCTTTTGGTTTCAAGTAACTTATCCTTGATTACCAGAGATGAAATATAAGCAATCCATTCACTAAGCACCCCTTCTGACCTTTTTGCTTTTTGCCTTTCCCATAATTATTCCTGTATGATTCACACCGAAATGGAAATTTGGCAGTTACTCAGCTAATTTGATCAGAGTTGACAAGCAACTAATTGATCCCGCCGCCTCTTCAGCCGGTTTAGGTATTAAATTAGTTGATTTAGCCTGAAGGAGGTGTGGGTCACAACGGCAGGATGATTGAGTATGTGTGTGTTATCGCCCTTATATTTATACACCATATAGACACAATATTTATACATAGTATCTATTTACATATATACATAATATGCACTTACACACATGCACACACATATATATTTATTCCTCTAACTTAAACACATAGCAAATGTTAGGCATAGAAATGAAGCTAAAATTGGTTTTCTAAGCTTAACAAGGTGATTTTTTTTTTTAAATTTCTTGTGGTCTAATTATTTTGTTTCTGTAGCATTTTACAGTTAAAGTAATGACTAGAATTCAAATAGGATGCCACTCGTTCTCCATGGTGCTCAAGGAGGAACAGCCCGTTTTAGCATGTCTAAGCAGCTACAAGGATGTGCTTGCTGAGAATGACTTTGGCCGAGTACCTTGGCTTCTCAGTTCTCCCACTCGTAGAAGGGGGACCACAGATAAAGTGTCTGTTATAGGGTCTGACACATAGATGGCAGTCTGTACAGGGGACCCTTAATGACTGAGTCACACTGACCCTGGTCCCTCCTGGTGAGGATGAAATCAGTATTATCAGCTTCAGAGTAATTAAAACTTAAATACTGAACACAAATCAGTTAAATGGGACAGAAAAATCAATGTTATCAGGTACATGAGCTAAGTCAATTACAACAGCAATAAAGAGATAAAACTAGCATGTGTTACAGTAAGCCTAGAGTTTCATAGAAATTTACTAAGGGAATATTATAGAGTGGTTAAGAACCCCACTGTGTCTCAGATACATCCCAAACGCCATCCTGACTGCACCTGGTGGCCTGGGGCTCTTAAGCAAACACATTTCCCTGTTTGTGAAGCGTGAATCTTAACACCTATCTTGCAATGATCAAATGACTTTATATACACAGAGTGCTTAGCAAAATGTCTGCCACAGAGGAAGGGTTCAATAAATGAGAGCTGTTGTCACTGTGATTCCAGAAATTCTCTCCATCAAAGAATGCTTTCTCCTTTTCTCACGACACCTGCTAACCAGTAGGCTTGGGACCTGTGAAGCAATCACTCGCACTGAGCCCGTGTCTCCTCTGTCCCCAGGGATGGTGAACTTCAGTGAGGTGTCTGGATACCCCGTGTTGCAGCACTGGAAGGTGCGGTCTGTGATGTACCACATCAAACTCAACCAAGTGGCCGTCTCTCAGGGTGAGCACAGCAGCCTGCCATCCCCC
The DNA here is from genome assembly GCA_004023965.1 of Spilogale gracilis. Taxonomy (NCBI): domain Eukaryota; kingdom Metazoa; phylum Chordata; class Mammalia; order Carnivora; family Mephitidae; genus Spilogale; species Spilogale gracilis. The sequence goes on from PITA01001592.1 coordinate 78,068, forward strand.
CCCCCCCCCCCCCCGCTTGCTCCGGGGGCAGGGAGTACCTTTCCAAGGGCACAGGACATTTATCCCATTGTTGTAGACCTGGTCAAAAATGTAGCCACTTCGGGAGATACATAACCTACTCACTCAGATTCACCCTTAAGGGCAAACACCTGAAATCAGATCCTTGTCTAAAGATAGATTAAATTGCAAGTTTTATCTTGGACTATAGAAGTGATGGGAAGGGCAAGGGCGCCGCCCCCCACCACCACCCCCCCCCCCGCCCCGCCCCAGGCTGAAGATAAACACCTACTTCATCTTTCTTCCCGGGGTCACACAGTGTACAGAGAGGATATGCAAAAGAGACTTTTTATAAATCGACAGACTAAAACCTTCCAAATGCAAAGAGCATCACCTCAGAGTTTTCATACAATGAAAGAAATACAGAAAAAGAGCAAGAAAGAGGAGGGGGCGGGGGAGGGGATAGAAAACAGCTTTTATGGTCCCTAAACAAGTGAGCAAAAGATAGATGATAAATAAGAGAGCTAGATACCTAATAAGCTAAGGAGTAGTGAATTCCGAAAACCAGGACAAACTGATCCAGAACAGTGAGGCGCCTTGTACGAGTATTCTTTGCATTTGAGCGGTAAATGCCTTGATCAACTGTTTCCTAAAACTTAAGGAATCCTAATATGCAATTTGCAGGTGGAAAAGTTAGTTGTTACAAATAAGGCCTTAGTATATAGGTACACATCTCCATTTCAACTCATCCCTTTGGACTAGGAGAACTTTACTCAACTCCTTCCTCTGAAGTCACCTAAAGAATGTACCAGACGGGAAGCTTATGTTGTAGAGTCTGGTTTCTCTGTGTTGAATGAACAGGTAACTAGAGCCAGATGATATTGTTGGCCTGGGATGACAAGACAAGAGGAATCTTCGGGTCAGCAACAGGGAGGTGAGGACTTAGCACCAGCAGGAGAGAGATAAAAGATAGAGGACCAAGAATTATAGACAGGAAATGAGACATATACCCACAAAAGGTAAAGATTTTGCATAAGGAAAGAAAATGCATTAAGGATATAAAACATTCCCATATGACATAAGAGGACTCAGACTCTGTTTATTTTAACCTGAAGGAGTTCTTAGCAAGAGGGATTGGGATGAGGAATCTTACCGAAGTAAACTCTACTGGTACAGAAAAACCTCAAAAGAGCTAAGCTACTCCTCATTCTAGAAAGATGTAGCAATAGAGACTCTGTCCTGTTGACTGGTGAGCCTGCTCCCGGCACAGGTGGTGTGGACATCGGGGGTCAACAATGGGCTGTCACTGCTGCACGTGCCTTTCAGAGCCTCACGTGGCCCCACGGGTGATGAGAACTTGTACACCCGGGCTCTCGAGCCTGCGCCAGGCTCTGCCTTGTCCTGAGAGGACACAGGTGTGTACAAAGGCAAGCTGACTAAAGCTGGCCAGGTTTAGAAGGTGCTGGATTTGGAAAATTTCTCATGGGCTATCTTTCTGACCAGTATAATTCTCCTAAACAGAAGCAGCAAATCTTTAGAGATTTGGCCCGGGGGAGACAGGAGGAGGGCGAACACATCCTTTCCATCTCTCGCCATCTCCCTGTCTGTATACTTTTAATTTTCTGAAATAAGTACAAGCAGTATATGAGTGACTTTTCTCATCCCTCTGCTTCCATTATTTTCCCAATACCAGTATCTATGTTGGGAGGCCGTATTCTACCTCCGAAAACTCTTTGGTCACTACCCACAGTTAGAATACATTTTTTTTACACCGCGACCTTGAAATATGCACACTCCCACATACACACAACCAAAATTTCATGAAGCAGGACTTCATTTTACAATATGAAATGTTCTTTGCTGGTATTTGTATGTCTATTTTAGACTATGCTATTCTTTTTTTTGAAAGACCATTATTTGAGCTCAGTAAATTGATTTAATGTCATGACTTATGATTTGAGAAAGAAAAACAACAGTGCCTTAAGGAGGGAGTTAGATTTGGCAGTGCTCTGCCTGCACGGAATGAATAACAGAGCGAGCTGGTCTGAGGGACACTCAGTGAGGAACGAAAATGTCTGATTTAGGAAACTGGAGACATTCAGCTTATAGGTCCAGCCGGCTCTCCAGTGGGCCACAGGGCTCCTCCACTCTGGAGGCTGAGTGGCCCGGGGATCGGAAAGCCCGCCTATGAGTCCTCACTCTTACTCTTGGGTGATGTTTCTCTGTAGCCCTCAGCAACGCGCTCCACTCCCTGGACGGGGCTACCTCGCGCGGGGATTTTGTGGCCTTGTTGGACCAGTTCGGTAACCATTACATCCAGGAAGCTATCTATGGCTTTGAGGAGTCCTGTTCCATCTGGTACCCAAACAAGCAGGTGCAGCGGCGACTCTGGCTGGAATATGAAGACATCAGCAAAGGTGAGTGATGAGCTCGTCAGCGGATCCTACAGCCCGTGTAAGAACTGTCTAGGTGTGAATCATGGGCCCAGACTAAAGAGGTCTGTTGGCAAAGGGCTAATTCAGATATTGCCTCAGTGCTCTGTGCCCATCCTTAAAATTGCCAAGATCGCGGTGTTTGGGGAAACTTTAGATACAGGATGGGGTCATAAGTGTGTGGTCACTGTGTTAGTTATCATGGACAGAGTCCTCTAAAGGTTTCCACCAGTCTTCCTGCATTGTGCTCTCATACCCAGGGCAAACTGTCTAATTATTCTTATGGACCGGGGGGGGAAGCCGGAGAATAGTGCCACATCCCCACCACATCCTGCCTCTGCTGGCCCTGGATGGCAGCCCCTTCTCATAACCACCGAGCAAAACTCTCCTCATTCCATCCTGCCCCGTGTTTAAGCCCATTTTCCCCCACTGATCTGTGCTAAGAGGAAATCTCCATAGGCTCAACAGTTTATACAGCTCTGGGTAACAGCCTTACAAATAAATCTTTGTCCACTCTTGGATAGCAAGTTAGTATTCAGTCCAAGTAAGTATAAGAAATTGGAATTATTCAAACCTTCTGAATTCACCTTCTGGCATGGAAGGAGTACTGGCTAGCAAATATGTATTCTGATCAAGACTGGTGTGGAATTGCTATTGGTGGGATTTCTTCTGAGCCTACCCTCGTGGCATTCTGGTGATGCCAGGTATGGGTGAGTGAGGGCAGGCGATGGAATTAACACAATGGAAACTCAAGAAAGAGGTCATCCTTAGAAATACTTAACAATCAAGAGTCCCTCCTCAATGAGGGACCCTCTGTGTCAGCAATGCTGCGGTGGAAATTGTGGCCCCATGGCTGAGCTGCTCTTGACTCTCTGAGCTCCATACCGATATCTACTTTGTCTTGCTCAAGAGGTAGTAGAAGCACCAGGGCCTCGCCTGTGGTGGGCATTTCCTTCCAGAGGAAGCAAGAGGCTGTGTCTGGGCTCCGGTTGTTGCAGGCATTTCCCTCCAAGCCCTGATTCCCCTAAACTCAATGAGACAATCACAGGCTTCTGTCCTTTCAACTTCAGTCTCTGAAAGTTGTTCAGATTCTAATTTGCCAATAAAAGGAGTGTCATGTAAGCAAATGTAGATAAGGCCAGTTCCAGTTGGCAAAGCTTTCTTACATTTCTATGCCAAAGCTTAGTGATTGAACCAGGGCTAATTCCTCCCCTGTGTCTGTTGGCCAGTGGGTAGGGGATGGCCAGGTTCTGCGACTGCTTGGAAATGAGTCTGACCTTCCCCAGAGCCCATCTTTTGTTCCTTGCTTCTATCCTGGGCTTTGCAGAGTCCCCAAAGTTCAACACTGAGCCCAGGAGGGAGATGTAAACATGACATTGGTACTATGCCTTCCCCATGTTGAGCTCAAGCCATTCTTGCCATGGAGGAGTTCATTTTGTCACACTCTAACTGGTGACTTTAGTTCTCTTAAGTATTCTGTATACAACCCCTTGCTTATTATTGATCTTAGAAGATACTCGAACATTTTAATGTCTATTTAGAGCTCACTCAGTTGTCCATGTACACCACCACCTTCCTCCCAGATCTTACTCTGCATCATAGAGTTTATCTCTTTTATTGTTTGGTCTGCTTATTACTCTTAAGCAGTTTTCTCCTTCCTAGGTGCTAATTTCCTTTTCTTCCAAAAGCATGAAGTATGCCTCTGATGAAGACTTATAAATACATAAAACAAAGGAAGATCTTTCTTCCACTTTTCTGCACTCTAAGAGAATTGTTCCAGAATGAGATTTATACACTAGTGGTAACAAGTGTTCTCAGAGGGCTATACCTCCCATGACATAAAAGTGACATCTTGCTGGACTCGAGTCCTTTGATGATATGTTCTTGCCTGCTCTGACTTTCAAAACCTTTTAGTGCAAAGGATCCCTCTGTTGTTTATTTTGCTCACAGATTGAACAGGAGATAAGGCTTATCAGAGGTGAATGAAATGGAAAATACACAGGACTTACAGGTTGGGTCTCTTGGCATTGGTCAGGTGACTTTTGCTTAGTTCACTGTGGGGACCTCACTCCTCACCTGTAATGCCCTCTGTGTTTCCCTCAAGCTCTCATAGTTTGTGGAACCTTCTAAGCCTCTCTTAACGTGAGCACCTTTCTCAAGTCAGGCACTAGAGTCAAGATAGTCCTCTTCTATCCACAAGTCACTATAGAATCTCTCAATGGTAGGTTCCATGCCTTCTTCAACTTTAATTTCCCAGGGCCTGACGCAGAGTGGGGCTCATGGTAAGCCCCTAACAGGCGTTTCTGATGGCTACTGGTGGTGGTGGGAGCAGGGGTAGCAGCCGCTGTGGGAATGGTAGGAAAAGCCCTTCTGATGTGGCAAGTGGCCAGGTGGGTTTTATTATAGACACGAAGAGTAACCTAGTTCTGCCTGACTGAGGAAGACTCACAGATGGCTATCTTAGGCTCCTTAGAAGGCAGCCTTTCATCCATCATGCACTTATTTGTCGTACTACCACTATCTGGTCTGGCTATACCAACGTTTAGGAACATAGGTTTTTTGGGAAGTCTGACTGATGCCTATGAAGAATAAACTTCCACTTTTCCTTGCTTGAAATTAGCCTCTCCTTATTTTATTTTATTTTATTTTATTTTATTTTATTTTATTTTATTATTTTATTTTATTTTATTTTATTATTTTATTTTATTTTATTATTTCGTTTCATTTCATTTCATTTGTTTTTACAGAGCAAGTAAGGACTATCAGAATTGAAATTGCCCAACCTCCCCTCTCTCCACTAATAAACTTTTATCTACTCTCATTGTTCTTTGCTCCCTTGCCTCAGAAAATGTCATGAGTTCCTTCCTCTCCAGGCTAAACTCTCCACCTGTATGGTGGCTCCCCCTCCCTCTCTGCTTCCTTTTAGACCCCACTCCTTCAATAGTGTCTTCATCCTCCACTTTACAGCTCTTCACCACTTGAATTATCCCTCTGCCAACCTTCTGTCTTCCCCCCAAATAATAGTTTTACAAACATTTGACTCTTTTACTACTGTTTCCTTTCAGCATTTTACCACCAAATTTCCTGAGCGAGTCATTTATGCATCTTTTCTCTATGTCCTCAACTTATTTTCATTCTTCAAATTATTCTTATCTACTTTCAACCCCTTTCACTCTACAGAAATAGCTCTGGAGAAGGAAATCAAGGGCTTCCTAATCAGAGATTCACTTTTCCATTTGGTGATCATTTTATCTATATCACCTGAAGAATTTGTCCCTCTTGACCGGGTCTGCCTTCTTGAAAATACTCTCTTCCCTTGCTGTCCCCAATCCTATTCTCTCCAGAGAGATTCTCTTCCTAAATCTTTGGCCTTTACTTCTCATTCCTTTTCACCCTTATTCCTCTAAAGAAATCATTTACATTTTACTTATTTTCCAGAATTTCATCTGTGATGTTCGTCTCTTCTTCACTGTTGCTGTGGGATTCTCTTCTATGCCCACCTCAACCTCCATCTCTAATCCTTCCCTTTCCCTTAAGACTCAAGAGCTCTTTTGCCCTTGAGTGTTGAGCATTTCTATACTGGATATTCAGCGGGGACCTCAGTTGTCACCGTCTCTTTTCTCTGTATTCACTAGGAGATCTGTCCACTCTGTTGAGGGATCACCACCCGAAGCGAAGAGTCCTTGATGCTCTCCTCCATCCTCCATGTTCACCCATTTACAATGTGCTATTCTTTTACCACTGAAAGACTTCTCCAGCAGGTGTCTTCTCCTATCCAGTTCCCAAAGCTGTATGAGTTTACAGTATCAGCTCTCATGAGAACCGAAACTGCTTCCTCACGTGTCTCCCTTTCTTTGGTTTCCTGCCATTCTAGTCTATTCTGCATGAGTTATCTTCTTACAGTGCCACATAATCACATGACTCCTTAGCTTGAAGCCCTTCATTGACTCCCCCTATTGCATTCCCAACATGAGCGTGACCTTGCTCCCTGTGTTGGTCCTGGGCATGCTGTAATGAATCGCCCACAAACTGGGTGTAAATGTATTCCCTGACTCTTCTGGGGACCAGAGGTTCAAACCCAGTTTCAGTGGGCTAAACTCAAGGGATCCATAAGCTGGTGCCTCCTGGAGGCTCTAGGGGAGAATCCCTTCCTTGCCCCTTCCAGCTTCTCAAGGCCACCTGTGTTCATTGGTTTGTGGCCCTCTCCTCCATCTTTGAGGTGCATCACTCTGATCTCTGAGTCACCCAGGACTCTTCCTGCCTCCTCTTTCTTATAAGAACCCTTTGGACTACTGTGGGCCCACCCAGATAACTCAGGATAATCTCCCCATCACAGGAGCCTTCATTTAAGCATATTGGGGAAGTCCCTTTTGCCATTTGTGGGTGACATTCACAGGTTCCAGAGATCAGATCCTGAGAGTCTTTGGGAGGCATCATTCAGCCTGTCACACCTCAGCCCTCTCCAACAGCCTCGTCAGAAGCCACTCCCTATGCTGTGTCCTCCGCTCTGATAGGAGGCGGTTTGCACTCAATCCCAAAAGCTTGCATTTGCTTGCAGCAGTGGAAGGCCTCAGGGCCTCCTACCTTGCCCCAGTCTAAGGCCATAGATAGGCTCATTGAAGTCTCCACCACTAAGCTTCTGTCTCATGCAGAAATGTCCTCTTGGGTCCCTGTCTTATCTCTTCATGGGGTTCTCCATTTTTCTCCTTTCTTAGGTATCTGTTGAGTTGCCTAATCTCTGGGAGTATCTCCCTTGCTCATTTGCCCCTTAGGATCAGCAAATTAGTCTTCCTGGCTATGATTTCTGTTTCTTATTTCATTTTTTTAATTGTCCTCTTCAGTCCTATAAATTGCCATTTTCAATTAAATGATATCCTGTCCCAGTGTCAGGCCGCACATCTCGGTCCGGGGTCAAGTTTTGGAAGAAGGCTTTGATCCTTCGCCACAACTCGGAGCCTGCATCAGGCCTGTGCTGTCTTGTCGTTTCTTCTCACTCCCTTCTGCCATCCCCTCCTTCCGGTTTGTCCAGATGAGAGAAGCTCACATGCCGCCATGTCCACCACACCTCCCTTGATGCTCTGGGCGGAGGTCTCTGCTCCTCTCCCAGCACATGGTATCTATCCCTTGGCAACGCTCTTCCCATTTCCCTCTGTACTCCTTGCCCTGCCTGCCTGTCTCCCATGATAACAGATCTGACAGCACTTACCATAGTTCCCTCTTTTTAGGTTAACAAGAGTATTTATTTAAAAAATTTAAAATGTATAAAATAGAACAAATGAAAAATAAATATGCCTCCCACTCTTATTTCCCAGTGATTGAGTTCCATTCCCCAGAGGCGGCTGGGCAGCCATTGCTACCAGTAAGCTGTGTAGCCATCCAGACATATTCCAGTCCTAGCCATTTGGAAGTGAACAAAGCAAATTGCAAAAGAGTATATATATTAGGGTCTCATCTGTTTTAAAAACTATATTTATAAATATATGTCAATACACACACATACATACACATAATCTTCCAGTTTCACTAAAAATATGTCTGTGGATGTGTGTATATAATATGTATATATACATATAATATATATAGAGAGAAACATATGTATATAATCTCAAAATAGCTTTATTTGTATATATATATAAAAACAAATTATCTGTTTGCTCCAACATTAGGGCTATGTAGAGACTTTTATTTTTTGTACTAGAAATTTCTGTATTGCTTTTTCCACAATAAGCATGTGCCACTTTTACAATCAAACCATTTTAACACATTGAAAAAATATATTCTGCAAAGTTTGTGTTACCTTGAGTGAAGACTTACAAAGTTGACTTAAAAAAAAAAAAAACAACGAAACCAAAACAAAGCGTACAGTTGTTCTCTACAGAGAGCCGAACTTTGGATAGAAATCCGGGAGGAAGTGCAAAACAATATCATGTCTTATTAGTATTTGCGTCTTTATCCCTGACATGGTGCCTGGCATATAATTAGCATCCACTGTTTTGGAAGGAATGAATCTTTTATTTTGTTCTTACTTCAGAAGAAACCAATAAAGAGCTACAGATCTGTAGAGTCCAGAGAAGTGACCGAAAAAGAAATTGAATCTTCTTCAAATAAGAACTTCCAAGGGCTTAATTTCAATCCGCCGCCTGACACACTAAACACAGTACATTTTCTTTTCTTCTCTCTTTCTTTCTTTTTTTTTAATACTCCATTCAGGAGTGGATTTCCTCCAGGCTTTCTTCCTTTCTTTTTCCAATACCACTTTCATTGTTACTTGAGATCTGACCTTTGTCATTATCTTTTCTTGCCATTGCCTTTGGTGCACATCAGGGAGGTTATCTGGGTTGACAAGTGGCAATCTGGAAATTCTTCTTTTCTCTTTCTAGTCCATAATCCACTGGGTTTTTGTCTGTTTGTTTCTAGCCCGTTGCTCCCTTTCCATGGGCAAAGCTAAGAAGAACTGTTTCCTCTTCTTCCATGATACAAAGCTGAGGGGCTTTTTTTGTTTTGTTTGTTTTTTTGTTTTCCATAAGATGACCCTCTAGCTGCAAGATGTCTCAAGTCAGATTAGAAGCAAAGGAACAAGTAAGCCACCTACATGGCATTGTATTTCTGCCACACAGGATGCCATGTTTTCTCCTATCCGTTAATTTGTTTTTTCCACTTTCCATTGATTTGTTTTTGGGTGGATAGAGCCCAAGATGGACTCCGTTGGTCCTTCTCCCCAGAATGATGAATAGGTTTCTCCTATGGCTGAAGCAAAAACAATATGCGGACGAGCAGTCAGCCTCCTGAGCCTGACCTGTGAGTGCTTACTGGTCACCAGAGACCCAGTCCTGTGCCGGTGTAGTTCGTCGGCTAACTTACATAGTTGTGATAAATGGCATAAAAATCTGATTAAGCTCAGGAACGCAACATAGAAATCCAACCGAGAGTAATCACGTTGCTACAACGTTCTGTGTTTTACAACCGTAGGGTTGCAAGCCAGCTCCAAAGGCGCTTTTTATGCACATTTACAACCATGAAGTTAGCACTCCAGTGGCAAAGCAATTATGGCATATAGCTGTTTTCTTTAAATGATTAATTCATTCACTCCTCAAACATTTGCTGAGGGCCTGCTCTCCACAAAGCCCCATAGTGAGCGGGGAGGGATTGAGGTTGCGAGGGGACAGCCTCTCTCTAGGTTTCCCCAGACAGAAAGGTCTGGGGAACTGGGGAAGGTGCTGCCAAAGCTGAGCTGGGCGGGATCGTAAACAGAGGCTCTGAAAAGGAGCTAAGCTTTCCAAAACATATGGGCGAGGTTTAATTTGAATCTTCAAGTCCCTAGGCTCTGATGAGAGTCTGGAGTAATCTGGATCTGTAGGCTGGAAGGAAGACATCATTACGGATAATCCTACCAAATAGCGTGTTCCATAACTTCTCTCACTGAATTCCGAAGTCTTACCCTCCCCATTTCGTAGATAAGGAAATCAAGTCTCAAAAAGCTTAAATAACTTGCAGGTAGACACATAAGCAGTCAGGGCAGAGCCAGGGCAAGAAGAACACCTTCACCCCCGGAGCTGTCCTGGGGACAGGGGCTGCCGATTCGCCTGCCGATGGCCCAAGAGAGATTAAGGTAGCAAGGTGCGTGAACAAAATGGAGGCAGGACTGGGACATAAATGAAGCCAGGCCACTGATCTAAGATGAAGGCAGCATGACAGCCCTGGTTAGACTTCATAGCGGGTCCAATGCCTTCCACCTTGAATTTCCTGGATATTTGATTGTTGGGGGTTTGGGGACCATGACCAGTGGCGATGGTACAGTTGTTGGGGTCGCTTTGTTTTCCCATATGCCAGCATTCCTCAAAATGAACTGTGCATATGTATCACTTGGGATATTGTTAAAATAGACGTTTTGACCCAGTAAAAGCGTCAGTGTGGCTGACGTTCTGTGTGTCTAAGGAGCTGTCACTTGGTACCAGAGCTACCAGTCCCTGGACCCGTTTTGAACAGCAAGGTGAGAAACTTGTCCCAAAGATGAATGGGGAATGTTCCCTCATCATCCTTGTCCATCCTGTCCAAGGCAGAAGCTTTAATGCTGGGGCCACGGCGCGGTGGCCTCCAGGGGTCTGTCCCGGCGTCATCCCCACACAGGAGTGTCACAGATAAGAGGACTAGACTGAACGGTTTTCACTTTGGACCCGGACTTCTCTCTGATGAAGCCATTGATCGGTTGGCTTGTGTGCAGCATTGAACAGTCTTAAGCCCTCAGGCACTGAAGGGAATTGGAAACATGCCAGTGATCAGGACTAAAGGTGATAAGCTGATTTTTCTAAACTTTGTACTGTAGGCAACACTGTTCTCATCTTACTGTCTCAAGCAGTCTCTGAGGTTTTTTTTTTTTTTTTTAATTTGTATTCAAGAGGTTCCCATTTTTTTTTTTCCTTGTGGAAACCACTAATGGTTGTAGAGTTTTATGTTTTAACACAGGGCTAGCATTTTAGTTAATGGGACAATTGTGAGTAGTGATGCCCAATTCCCTTCATATAATTATGGGCCTGACAAGAGTGACATATTATGCATACACATACAATTTAGTAGTTAATTATATAGTATTCTGGATTATTTTCTACTCCAGAGACATGTAAGCTCTGCCCTCACAACTTGATTGATTGCTTCTTGGAAGAGAGCTTACCCATTCATTTAGTTAACACCTTCTATATCTAAACATTGGTCTAGGCACTGGGCATTTATTATGAATGACACATGAAAGTTTCCTGCTTTTATGGAGCTCATATCCCGGTGAAGAGAGACAAACAGTGACAGGTAACAATAAATGAAAGCAGTCATCCTACATGAGAGATACTACGGAGAAACTGTAGCCAGATGATGTGATAGAAGTTGGCTGGAGGATTGGGGGCTGATTAAGATGGTGGCCACAGAGAGGCCTCAGTGATGGTGATAAGGGGGCGAGGTTGAGCTAAGAAGTGGAGAGGATAAGAAGGAGCTGGAACAGAACCATTCAGGCAGAGAAAATAGCAAAGGCCTCATTAAAAAAAATTTTTTTTTAATTCTCATAGCTTCTAGCATAATGCTTCTAATAGGGTCTATAAAGTTACTTGGTAAATATCAGACTGATACCCAATAAGACTGGAGAAGAAAAGAGCTTGTGTTCTCTGATGGCAGATGAAGAAGAGAAAGCCTACTTTCTCCGAACTTGTTTCCTAGATTCAGCAAGCTGAGATAGGACCAATGTGTTTACCTCATCCTCGTGTTTTAAAACTTTTAATTCCAGTATAGTCAATATACAGCACTATATAAGCCCATCCTCTTTTATCCAGCCTGTAGATCTGTGCTCAAGTGGAATGGTTGCAATAATACAACACAAGTTCAAGAGAAATGAGCCTAAGGTATAATCTATCTACCAGCACTTTTTATCTCAATGTTATGTACTCTGCCCCACAACTAATAGTTTATTTCTGAAAAAAACAATGTTGGAAATGAATTTGCAAGATAGATGATGATACAAGGGGATATTTCATACCAAATGTGAAAATCTGAACTTGACAGGACTTGGGGTTTTCATGTCTTTGGGGATGAGTGGCTTGTTTCTGAAGTAGTAATATGTCTCTATTGCCTACCCTACTCTAAGGTGGTGTGTTGAAGGAAAGTGCACTGGCTGGGGAATAAAGAGACCTGGGTTCTTCGTTCTCAATTGAGCCATTAGCCAGATGGACTTGAGTCAGTTATTTAATCCTCTTCAAAACAATCTCACCTGTATGATAACAAAACTGAGTTAGACGATACTTAGAATTCCTTCTTCTTCTAATGTTCTGTGACTCTATACACTCGGCAAGTGATTTCTACTTCGGATAACAGAATGCAACATTTGCTAATGCCTGGTCCATGGCTAAATAGGTTAGCTCAAGTGATGTGGAAGGAGTTTACTGTAGTTGTTTGTAGCAAATGTTTAAAGTCAGGCAGATTTGCATCACAATTTTTATTAGCTGTGATCTGGTAAGGTTTCCTTAATGGCTATGAGCCTCAATTTCCATGTCTGTAAAATGGGGCTGTGAGTATTCATCATATAAGTGAGGATTGGGTAAAGACTGAATACAGCAGTTATACATGAAGCACAACGTCTGGCATTCTTTAAGTGTTCAGTGCATTGTGAGTCTTATTGTTACTACTATTATTATTAGGATTATTTTAATAAATTTGCAGTTCAGCTTATTATTTTTTGAGCACAATAGTAACAGATAAAAATTTCAAAGGGATAACAAAAAAACTTGGCGTAGGTAAATTTGCTCTGCACAGAAACACTGATGTAGATTTTACAGGTAGTCACAAATCACCTACTAGTCAGGCTAGCAGAACAAGGGGGCCCAGATCTTCATTCCAAAACTCAAGGTCAACATCACAACCATTTGGCAGCCATTTTTGGTTCCAGTTGTAGTCCCTTTGCTGGGGAAAGATCAGGAAATAAGCACAATTTCTCCCACCCGTGTGAAAGGGATTTTGGGGAGGTGGAGATGGGGGTAGTGCTTGGGGGCTAGAAGAATGTGCTCCCTGTGGAAAAGAATCCCTGGGGAAGCCTTTTTGATAAGCAGCCTGGGTGCTTCTGCCTTTTGAGTGCAAAGGAGCTGCCGAGTGCATTCCACAAAGGAGGAAAAATTCATGAATGTGTCCAGCTGCACCAGCCTTCCCTTTAACCAGTGATTCAAAGCCTCTGTCGTCTGGCACCACAGCCTGCATAAAGATGGCAACCCAGATTCCCCTTGGGCCCCGGGGGGTGGGACCCTGGCCCTAAGGGCAGCTCAAGTTCCAGCACAAGTTCACAAGTTCAAGTGTATGGTGTTAGGGCCGAGAGAGAACTGGTTAGCAGTTTTCCGTTGTTGTTAGGCCGCTGTCCTGTCCTGATTTCCAATGAGTCTGCTGTTGAGGAACGTCTAGGCATCTCTAGGTTCCCGCCCCACGCTGACCCCATCCTCAGCAAGGTGGAAACACCATGCACAGTGTCTAGCCGCCGGCCAGTCAATATTGATAGAATGACTATGTGAGTGAGCACCATACTTCTCCTCTTCTTCTTCCCCGTCCAAGGGGAAATGATAGCATATTGTCTGAGACAGCCTCTCCTTGAACACCTTGCCCCCACCGCCCCTGGCAGCCCGCACTTTCATCATCCCTTCTCCCTGTCTCCAGGTCTGAGTGTTTTGTGGGTGTGGGGGAGGGGATGGGTAGGAGTAATGTCATGTCCTGGAGTTTGGCATTAGAAAAACAGGCTAGAAAGATGCCTGGGTGGCTCAGTTGGTTAAGCCTTTGCTTTCAGCTCCAGTCCTGATCCCAGGGTCCTGGGATGGAGTCCCACTCCCTGCTCAGTGGGGGTCTGCTCTTCCCCTTCTTCTTCCCCTCCCCCAGCTTATGCTCCCTCTTGCTCACTCTCTCAAATATATTTTAAAAAGAAAACAAGAGGAGGAAGAATAGTGTAAATGTTAAAGCCAAGTGATCAGCACAAGGTGGGACTAGGATTAAATACTAGGAGGTAGCATTAATCCAGGTGTGGCCCTCAGATTTGTGATAGTTATTCCAAATTTTTGGCTACCAGTTAATGTTCTAGAAGCCAATAACAGCCTTTTTTTTTTTTTTAACCTCTTTTCCTGAAATTACCTTTCTTTTACAAAGCAAATCGCCGTTTTCTTTGGGGGTGGGGGTAGGGGCGTGGGATACATGTCAGGTGTAACATGTAACTTGAGTTTAAACAGAAATATGAGACATAAAACCATTTTGACCTAAACCAACAAACTGACAAACCCTGTTCATCTGAGCTCATCTGGTTGGCCACTAGCCATTTCTGGTTCATTCCTAATTTCCATTCCTCTGTTGTCAGAGACAGTCTTCCTGAATCTCACAGAAATCTTTGGAAGTTGTTTCAGTTATTGGAAGATATAAAAAGAAAATTTAAAAATACGTAAGAAAAACTAATGTCAAAGAAGCCAGCAAGAAATGGATAAGATAAGTAATTGATTTTGAAAAAATGAGAGTAGTTGACATCGTTTCCAAAAGCGGCCCCCAGTGCCAGCTACATTACCAAGTGTAGATGACTAATTCTTCAAGAGACAGAGGCTCCAGAATACACCATTTCTTTCTCTGTTACCGGTGAAGGAAAGATAGTTCTCTGATCAGATCAACTTCCCTCTTTTAAAAATTCTCAGGTACACACTCTGACTACTTCCGATAAGCTGCTGCCGGCAGAGGCAGTGACATGCAGACCTCAGTTAGCAGCACGTTGAGGGAAGGCTGAATTCCTCTGCAAGGTAATGATATTTATGCATGCATTCCAAAGTGTTCATTGGCACAGTGCTAGGCATCAGACCAAAAAGAGGTCTCCAGACCCACTGTGGAATTCTAGATGTTGAAGTAAAGCCTATTTCCTCTGCTAGCCTTTCCTTATCTCTTCTCTCCTTGCGATCAGCTAGCCAATATCTGTGGGACAGCGTGGTAGAGCCCTGAGGGAGGCCGACAAAAGAGGTGAAGGAAGCCATTTCAAGATCCGGAACATAGTTGCCACCTTGACTGTTTCTTCCATTCTGTGGAAAGTTCTCAGGGGCAGGCTTAATGCACATTCTGTCAACTCTCAAAGATTCTGTGGGCATGCTGACTGAGGGAAGCAAAGGGACACATGTGGAGATCTTTAAATGAAAGACCCCTTGCAACATCAAGCATATCTGAGGAGAGACGCTGTTGGGCTAGACTGTGCCCTTTCATCAGAAGGGAATAAACAGCTCAGCTCAGTCATCATCACACAAGACCCATCGACTTGATTAAGTCTGCCTGAGGACAGTGTTCACTGCCCTCTGTTAGGAGGTGACACAACTACGGCCTTCCGTGTAAGGCAGTCGCAAAATCAAGCAGGTCCAAAAAGACCTTAGAATGTTTTTGTTTTTGCTGATTAAAAAAAAAATAACAAAGGAAGAAAGAAAAAGAAAAGAAGAAAGAAGCATTTCTTCAGCTCTATTTCTCAGTAAATCTGCCAGTTAAGATATGTACTTTGTAGGTGAAATGTGAGTGCCAGTGACAGGGAAAAAACAACCTAATCGGGTAAACCAGCAGCCTGGACTCCCTTGACATTTTTCTGTTTCCTTGGGGTTTTTCTGTAGTCAGGCTGATTCCGCAGGGGCAGCTCATAAGATCACTCTTTGTGTGTGCTTCCGCCACCCGTGCTCCCTGCCAGGGCCCCTCCTGTCAATTTCTTACAAATCCAGTCAATGACTGTGGTAATTGGTTCTATATATATTGATGTGTTGGGGGCATTTATGACTTTATGTATTTTTATTTGGTCGGCTCTGCCTCCTCTCTTAGAGAGCAGGGAACTCAGCCCACCTTTCTGCAACTCCCCACAGATGTTACCGTAGATTCTGCTCACAGTGGGCTCACATTCAATATTGATCACAGTAATGTGGATGAGGATATCAGGAGACACTGGCTGCCCAGCTTTACTGGTCTCTGCCTTCTTTTACACGGCTGAATAGAAAGGAGATGTTATCACTGCAAACTGTCCACAATCTCTGTCTCCAAGGGTAATTAACATGTCGGGACCTGTGTAGACAGGTTGCTGGGCAGGTAAAGGTCATTCTGATCGACGGATGAACATCAAAGCAAATGGAAACCCCAGAAACTCTCCCCTGTAATTCCATCAGCTATTTTTTTTATGCTTTCATTATTTTTTTTCATCATTATTGAGTCTCCACTTCATGCAGGTGTTGGGCAAACACACTGTTGGAAGGACAGGAAATCTGCTCTCTTGGGGAAGACTATAAACCAGCAAATGAAGAATAAACAATATGTCAGGAACTTTGACAACTAGGAGGGTGATGAGGAAGGTGCTGTGACAGATGCCAGAAGCAGGGCCCACTTGAGCCATCCGGGAAGGTGTGTGCGGACCCTTTGCTAAGATGTGGAGGAGGAGCTGGAGGAAAGACATCACAGGGAGGGAGTGGCCAGTGCAAGGAGGTAGGGAAGCATAGTGCGGCCAGAGCTGACTGACAAGGAAGCTGTGGCCTTTCTGGAGACCGGACAGGCTGAGGGTGGCCATGCAGAGCCACAAAAGCCCCAGCTAGGCAGCTGGAAGGGAAGCCGCAGAGGCCAGTGGCACAGTCCTGTGTATAATGCACTAGGATCCCTCCTGCACTGGGAGGAGAATAGCTTCAGGGGAGGCCAGACTGGGCACAGGGGCACTGGATGGAGACCTAAAACTGTAACCCAAGCAGTGGACAGGGAGCGGAAAGAACAGAGCCAGGTGGAGCAGAGAAACCCCAGGACAAGAGTGTCTCAGGGGAGAGTGGAGCAGGGCAGGAGGAATCAGCATAATTCCCAGACATTTGCTTGAGCAACTGACTATGCCAGCATACCATTAACAAATTAAGGGGTGTTGGGGCACCTGGGTGGCTCAGTTGTTAAGCGTCTGCCTTTGGCCCAGGTCATGATCCTGGAGTCCTGGGATAGAGCCCGGCATCGGGCTTCCTGCTCAGCAGGAAGCCTGCTTCTCTCTCTCTCGCTCCCCCTGCTTATGTTCCCTTTCTAGCTGTGTTTCTGTCGAATAAATAAAATCTTAAAAAAAAAAAAAAATCAATGGGTGTTGGGAGACATGGGATGGAACAGATTGGGGGAGGTTGGGGAATAGATTCATGCAGACTTGTCAATTTTCAGTCTCCATAGACACATCCAGGTGGAGTCCAGTAGGCTGTGGGGCAGGCAGGCCTGGAGCTCAGAGGAGAGGTCAGGGCCAAGACATGCAAATCTGTGAGTCTGCAGAATTCAGCCGGTACCTAAGCTTTGGGATGGCTGACGGAGAAGATGAGTGGGCCCAGGACAAACGCCTGAATGGTTCACGAGTGGAGAGGGTGTAGAGGTGGCAGGTAGAGGGGAGCTCAGCAAAGGGGGCTTTCAAGGAAGCACCAGCAAGTGTGGGGATTACACGGAGACTGTGGCAAAGAAGAAAGCAGGCAGATGGGTTTTGTCCTGCTGAGCGAGGAGGGAGATTAGCAGGGCAAACATCACTGCCCTGTTCCCTTAGACAATCGTAACATACTGTTACCACAAAGGCCCTGAGAAATCATTGTGATCACCTACGATGATCAGTAGTTCACATTTATCCTATTTCTCAGCATTTAAGATGGGAAGAGGTGGGTTACATGTGATGACCCTCTGGTGAAGGCTCTTTTGTGAGCTGTTCTCAGTCCCTCTGAATTGGAAAAGCAAGAAAGGCACCTTGCAAATGCGAGCTGTGTCCCTTGGTGTATCTGCAGGGCTCACGTGTCATCCCAGACCCTCCGGGTGCTGAGCTGGAAAAACATTCCCCGCCGGGGACACCTGCCTGTGGACCATGCATCCTTGCAGTAGGACTCTCTCACCACCTCCTCCCCCACTCTGGCACTCCAACACCCCTGATTCCAAAGGGGAGTGCTTGGGGCCCGTGATGTGAGGACCCTAGGCTGTGGTCACGCACCGAGTGGCAGAACACAGGCTCGGTCACAGTCCCAGTCTCAGAGCTCTGTGTCTGTTTCTCCACCTCTGAGGGCTGTGGGCACTCATCCACCGTCTGGGTGCCTCTCTTTGTTTTTCTGATCTGCCCGTCATGCTGACCCAGGGTGAGCACCCCATCCCAAAAGGATGCCAGATCACGCATGGCACGACCTACTCTTAACAGTTCTAGTATTGCTAGGCAATTTAGCTTAAAAGCGAACAAGATGAAATCCTTACTCTGCCCAGTTCTTAGCTGGCCATCCCACCCGTGGAGGGAGGGCTCTAGTCTGTAAGTTAGCAAATGCTCAATACCTGTGGCTTAAAGTGTCCCGAGTGCTGGGCCTTCTGCTAAGTGTTGAGAGTATATTGATGAATAAGAGCCAGGTCCTGCCCACAAGTCATTCATAAAATATTTGGGAGGATGTCCAATAAACTGGAATTTGTAATAATATGGTAAGGGCTATAAGAGACCTGAGAACAGGAAGCAGCAAAGGGGCTCCTAATCTGGAGTGGAGCAGGATCGAGAAGACCTTCCTGGGGGACCTTTTTCCTGGACAGATATCTGGGCAGGGAGCATGGTTGGAGTGGACGTGAATGCACAGCCTCTGGGGCCAGGCCAGTCTCAGTTGGAGCAAAGCAAGGCACAGGAAGTCTGGGGGTGTGGAAATGCAGGGGAAGTGAGCCTAGAGAGAGGCCAGGGACAGGTGTACAGAGTCTGCTGGCCATGCCAATTCCTTTAGTTTTCCCTTAAAGTCATTTGAGAATTACTGAAGGGTTGCACTGGAGAGAAGGAATGTCTCCATTGTGCTTTTTAAGCATACACCCAGGGGCTCAGTTGGTTGAGCATCTGCTGTTGGCTCAGGTCATGATCCTAGGGTCCTAGGATCGAGCCCTGTGTCCAGTTCCCTGCTTGGTGGAGAGCCTGCTTCTCCCTCTGCCCCTTACCCTGCTCATGCTCTCTCTCTCTCAAATAAATAAATAAAATCTTAAAAAAAAAAAAAAAAACCTCCAGTAACAGTGCAGAGAGTAATTGGGAGATGTCAAATCTAGAGATAGGTTGATCGTCAGGAAAATTTTGGAGTAGACCAGTGGGAAACATGGAAGGTCTGGACTAAGGGGAACAAATGTCAAGCATTGTGTGGATGTGACAATAATTTGGGAAATGTGCCCCCAAAGCTGACTCTTGGCATGTGTGGAAGGTGAGAATGGGGCAAGCCATGCAAGGCTTGCCCACAGAAATCTCCTAGGAGGACATAAATGGAGAACCTGTGGGCCCTGCGGCGACTTCCCTCCTTGTGGAACAGCAAGAATTTAAAGCTCCTTGGCTCAGACATTGAACGAGGCTGACGTGGATTTCTGAGCAGAATTTTTGCTTTTCATGGCAGGACAATTGACTTCTCGATGCTGACAAGGCTGGGGATCCAGAGGCAGCAAACCCATCTTTCTAGAATGTCCATCCCAGCAAGATCTCATTGAGGGGGAGTGGGTTCCTGAACTGCGGCCATGCATTACTGAGATGTAAGGGAGGAATGGGGAACATGGTCACCTGTATACTTATCTCACCAACAATGTGTGCGATGGCAGGAACCGGAAGGAGAAGCACCTTGAACCCAGCCCAGTCGTCTGGCTGAGTGCAGGGGAGGAAGGTCAGCAGTGGTCTTTACGGCCTTGGGTTTTCTGATCCACATGAGTCCATTCACAGTATTAAACATCACAGTAGCTTTACCTGGGAAAGCTGGGGGAGATGAACTACGGATGTTGGTGAAGATTGAGAATGGGCGGAGGAAGGTGGGGAGGTTCAGATTTGTAAAACCTGCTAATGCTTCCGTGCAGTAGCTAGCGGTCACATTTTTGTAAATACTCTGATTCTTGCCATTCGGAGCATATGTCTCCTTGTTATCTTTTAATTGGTTTTTATTCTAAATTTAACACTAAACAGTTTGTGATGGGAGAAGCTGTGAGCCCCGGTGTGGCGCATGTTAATTCTAGGGACTCGTGAGACGTCGGGACTTACCTGTGCCCTCCCTCTCCTCTGCATGTCACACGGGGGCTGCATCAAGGAGCTGGAGATCACTCGTGCCCTTCCCTGCCTGTGTTGTCATGTTTGTAGATGTCTGGTTCTGGAACAAAGGGGAAAGAGTCACCTAAAATCTGAATGACACCACCAGCAGCCCCGGGGAGCAGCAGGTGAATGCTGAGGGAGCGGAAGCTATTATCTGCAGGCCCGTGATTCAGGCCAGCCTTCATCCCAGGAGAGGCCTTCAGAAGTTGTTGAGAGCAAAATGCAGTAATTAGGGTGTTCTGGAGAAAGCCAGAGAAGTCTGGGTTTGAAGATCTCATCCCTCTGTGATATGGAAGAAAACCAGGTACAAAGTGGGGAGGAAAAGGATGTGGCTGAGTGATTTTAGAACAAATGACGCAAAGCCTCTGAGCCTTAGTGTCCTCGTCTGCAAAATGGGACGAGGCTAATATTGCCGAGTGTTATGAGGACTAAGAGTCTTGAGGCTGTTAGAGCGTCTGGCCCGTAGTAGGTCCTCGGTGATGTTAACTATTAGGTTCTCTTTCAGGAGGGGTGCAATCCCACACCAGTCCAACAAGATGCTCCACAAGGAATGAATTCCACGTTCAGATTATTTTTTGACAACACTGCATGCAATTATTTCCTTTTTGGAGATTTGTAACACATATTAGAATTCTAAAGGCTTCCTGCAGATTTGCGAGAAAACCTATTTAACTTTTACTTGTGTTGTTCGTTCACATTAGAGCCTGAACATCTTTTTTATTTGTCTTTCTATGAGCTATTTTTAATAATGCTAGGAGTGGATCTAAAAAACAAAAGTTCTATGAAATCTACTTAGGAAAATCATGAGTTTTTATTACATGGCTTCTAATAAGGTGAAAGCTTTCTCTTTAACCTCCTTTCTTCAGATGAGGCACCAAATTCTTGTGTTCCCAAAGCAGTACTCCCCCAGTCGGCCCCGCACGCGCGCACAAGGCTGAGCGCAGACAGCCAGGCTTGCCTTGTTACTGCAGCATCCTGTCTGGTGGCATCTGCTTCCAGGCTCCCATTTATTCAGGCATTCGTTCCGAGTCGGTCTGCACTATACTGCCTGCTCATCTTCCTCACCCACTTCTGTGCTCCACGCCCTGCTCCTACTACATCAAGCCCAAGCTTCCTGGTCTGGTTCTTCAGAGGCCCATTCGGTACAGCCCAACCTGACCTGGGTCACTTTATGTAAAAGCCTGTGTCACAGAATGAAGCTCTTTAAAGAACTCTTTGGCCCCCGCCGCCTCTTGTTTGACCTTGTTGGCCCTGCCCTGATCATCCATGTTGTCCCTGACCGCTTTGTCAGCTCCTCCCATTTGTAAAACGTGGTCTTGGAGGAAGCCTTCTGAGCCTTCTCTGGCCCTCTGGGCTCCTCAAACGCTGACCGTCTCAACCACACGATGTGGGACTGATCATGCACCCAGAGTACACCAGGCCCAGGGACATGTTCTACCTCCCCACTTAAAGCTTTGTGACCAGGGGCAAAGTGATATCTGTCTCTGTTGCTCGGGTCTGTCGTCAGTAAGGTAGGGACAATTTCAGCAACAGCCACTAAGGTCGATAGGAAAAACTGACAGTGTTGAACCTTACCTGGACAGGAAGAAATCTAGTCATTCTTCATGTTCTAGAAAATGACTTACCACGACGAACTAACTACTTTTCTCCATGAGATGATGATAAGACTCACGGTTGCCTCCTTTGTTTATGAGAAGGATACAGACTCGAAAAATCCCCATTCTTTGCTCTATAAGGGATTACCCAAACTGCTTGTCCCCAGGGATTGATCAGAACAAAATGCTTGCTTATCGAGCTTTGATTATACCCCTGAATTTTGGTCCAAAATCAATCTGAACAAGCATATTGCCCCTCCTGAGAAGAGGCTGGCCTCAAGCTTCTTCTCCACACCTGGTTCTTTCTAGCTGTGTTTAGTGCTTTCTGTAAAAGGAAAACTTTTTACCTTCCTCTTGAGATGCTTGCAGATCTCATCAGAGTATTCTCCCTATTGTAACAATCCCTTCTTCATATTACCATAGTATCCCCCAACCCCAGTTGCCTTGCAATAATCCTTTTGAATAATGCTCTCCTTACTAAGTCTGGATTTGTTTTTTACTGGTCAGAGTATGTACAAAGCGTTTAGTAGAGTGCCGAGATGTCTTATAAAGAATGGCTATTATTAATATTACTATTGTTATATGTTGTTAGTCTTGCTATCCCAAAGAGATTGCAAATTCCTGGAGGTCAGTATCTTCAATTTTAGAGCTCTCCACAGTCTGTAGCATGGTGCTGGGCCCATGAGAGATCGTTAATAGAGGTATGCTGAAGCATGAAAGTTGGTATCGTGTCTGGAAGCCAGAGACCCAGTTTGGTCTGCAGATAGTAAAAAGGACACTTGGCTCTTTCGGAGAAGGAAGGTAATCAAAGAAGGATCGAGACCACTACCTGGCGTCATCCTGTCAGGTGCTGGGAGAACATGGCAACTCCTGGTTTCCTTCCATCTTCTCAGCACATTAAATCACTTTTAAACAAGAGACAGTAGAGAAGCCATGTGTAAGAGAACCACTGCTCAGAATGATTGAGAAGTTAGCAACTTTGAGAGAATCACATCTGAAACACACACGTTACCCAGGGGGACTAGGAAGACCTTCCACATTTGGGCTCCCGGCAGCCATGGGGGAAGAGAGGGTCGAAAGATTGGAACGAATGCTAGAAGGCTCTTCTTTTCCCTCAAGATACAGAAGAATATTATATTCTGGAAAGGAGAAGTTATCAAACATGACATCCACACCCTGCATGACTTGTGAAGAGAGAGAACATGATGATAACAGAGATTTAAAATGAGTTCACTGTGAGCCAGCCATGATAGCAAACCTGATATTTGTTAAAAGGGTTTTTAGATTTGGGAATGCCTCTGGCTGAAGAAAACCTATTAATTCCACTATTCCTTAAGCTCCTTACCATTCCTGGGAGGTCATATGGTCTCGTGGTTCAAAACAGGGTCTTTGAAATCTGTATGACCTAAGCCCTCTCAGCTCCACTTCGATATCTAGAAAATGGACTGATGATGTCTACCCTGCAAAACAGGGGTGAGAGAGAATTCAATGAGATCGCATATCATAAAGCACTGTGTTTCTAGTGAAAACTCAAGAGATCAGGAGTCAGCAAGCTCTGACCTGCAGGCAAATCTACCTTTGCACGGCCTACAAGCTAAGAATGGCTTCTGCCTCCTTAAATAATTGAAAAATAAGGATAAAAAGGGAAATGACATTTTATGACATGTGAAAATTATACAAAATTTAAATTTCAGTATCCAGGGACACCTGGGTGACTCAGTTATCCCGGAGTCCTGGGATCGAGCCCCGCATCGGGCTCCCTGCTCAACAGGAAGCCTTTCAGAGACTGCGTGAGCTACAGGGCTTAAAATATGGCCCTTACAGAAAAAGTTGCCAACTCCTACTGTAAGTGGTAGCTCTTGTTATTAAGGATGCTCTCATCTGGGGCGCCTGGGTGGCTCAGTCCATTAAACGTCTGCCTTCGGCTCAGGTCATGATCCCAGGGCCCTGGGATCAAGTCCCGCATCAGGCTTCTTGCTCAGCAGGGAGCCTGCTGCTCCCCCAGCTTGTGTGCGCGTGCTCTCTCTCTCTCTCTCTCTCTCTCTCTCTCTCTCTGACAAATAACTAAATAAAATCTTTATTAAAGAAAAAAAATGATACTCTCATCCCTCATGGCCTCACCCAGCAGCTCCCTCTTCAAGGAAGCTTTCCTGGTCTAATCCTAATATCTGGTCCTTATCTGATCCTTTAAAAAAAAAAATGGCCCTTAAGTTTCGTATATCTGTTTTATCTCCTCTACAAGATAATACAGCCTTTGAATGTAGGGATTACACATAATTCATTTTGGTATATTCAAAGACCTGCACAGTACCTTGTAAATAGACATTCAATAACTTATTATTTGCTCTATCAAATTGAATTGAGTTCCAGTTTGGGTCTTTTGACTTTTGCTTGATGTCAACCAACTTTTTGATGGAAAGAAAGTCCCGAGAGGCTGAAGTTAAAAGTGCAGGAAGGGTCTGAAAAGATTTGCACTCAAAAAAATAAATAAATAATGGCAACAACCTTGAGATGAGTACTTACTTCTGCACACACAAAATTTCAGCATTGGTTGCTTGTTGACAACATTTCTTCCTACTCTTTCTGAAAGTACAGTTAGATGTGCCTCAGGGTGGAAATATTAATGATGAATTTTTTTATCAAACATTTTAAAGGCTTTTCCCAGCTTCTTTGACATCACTGAAGTTCCTGGCACTGGAGGAAAATTGTGCTTTTTTAGCGGTGTGTTCACGCACACACACACACACACACACACACACACACAGACACGGCAGACAACCATTCTGTTGTATGGCTTTATTTGACATTAGACTGAATTGTCTTCCAGTAGACTTGTTACCATAGGAATGAAAATTAAATCCAAGATCCTATAGCTACAAGCTTTAGAAAAAGATAGGATTCATGACTTAATACATCTGAAGTGGCTTATTTTCTGTATTTCTCAGTGGGTTTTTGATTCTGGATTTATATGAGGGAAGGATACCTCTGGGGTCTTGCTGATACCTGAGAGGGATTTGCTTTTTCACTTTTCTGTGAAAATAAAAAAAGAATCTAGAAATCCTAGCACTCTATTAACACTAACCCCTAAGTAGTATACAATGTTATCTAAGACTTGAAATGCAGGTCCTTAAATGCTGCCATTTATATACCACGCACCCTTGCATGTACCATCCAAGTCGTGTTGCATTTCAGGGAGAAATATTTTTTAACTAGAAAGGTTAGATTGGGGGACCAAAATTTAATCTTATTCCACTAGTGTAACATTTTTATTTGAAATAATTAAAGCTTAGCATGGTCAACAGCATCTTAATCTTAAGGGACCCATTTGTTCCTTAAGATGAATGAAAAGATCACCCAACTGCTGGAGAGTTGGGTTGCCAGCCCCGGGGTCACCTTGGGACCCTAGGGACCCTGTAACTCTGAATAAGCATGTTAGGGACAAGGATACCCGAGAGGCCACCATTAGGCAAACCAGCCACATCTTATGATTGATCGTCATGCATCAAACTGTACATGGAAACATGATGTTAAAAACTACGAATTTAGCATCATCTTCTCCTTCCGCTCTCTCATCCCATGGGTCCATCAGGAACTCTGTGGCGTGGTACTGAAGCCAGTGGGTCCTCCACTTTCCTGCTGCACTCCCTCCTGCCATCTCAGGTGGGCGGCTCAGTATGGCAGAGGCCTGGACTCAGGCATGGCTTCCTCAGTGGAGGCCTTCCTCAATCCTAGTTTTGTTTCCCCACAGTTGGGGGGGGGGTGGACCTCTGCTCCCTTAACTATATAGGAACTGACCTCCTGGCAACATAGGTGGTTAATTCCAGCAGGCCCAAAGCCTGCAAGTGCAGTCCTCACTTAGCAGAGTGTTCTTGTTCTGTCTCTAGCTCATGGAGATCCTTGCTTTGTTTTTGAACATCGACGATCATGTGTTTGCTTTTCCTTCATTTTATATGTATCAAGTACTTCTTGGGTACCAAGACTGTGCTAGGTAATGGGACTATAATGGTGAACAATGGCTACCATTGAGAGCTAAGACATTGGAAGCTGAGCTAAGCGTTGTGTGTATATTATCCCATTTAACTCTCAGAATCATTCTGTGAGATGAGTTGTTATTAACCAATTTAACACATAAGGAAACTAGCCCAGAGAGTTTAAGCATCTTACAATATGCCCCAGAGCTCTGAATTTTAACCCAGGCCTAAGCGCCTCCCCTCATGAGGTAAGGAATTCAGGGTGGGGGGGACAGTCTGCCAGTTGAGATGGAGGCCTGGGATAGGGTACTCCTACAGTCACTGTCTTGGCTGCTTAGGCTGAGACCTGCTGCACGCCTCTCTGGCCTTCCCTTCATTTTCCAGACCAGACAGCTGCTTTTCTGCTTTCATTGTTCCCCTATCAAAGGCCCCAGAGATGGGCCTCCTCATAGACGGTGTCCTCATACACTATTGGGTCTGAGAGCTTCTGTTGGCTCAGTGGCTGAGCAAGGCCATTTCTGTCTGTCTGGCTGGCTGTTTGCTGTTGTTCTCTATCAACCGTTAGTTTCTCTGCTAAAAGGAAAGAATTGTGTGCTCAAGAAAGTAGACTTTAAGGGGGACAGTGGTGTCAGGGGCTGTAATGGCCAAAGTGAGAGGATGGGGACACCTGGGTATCTCAGTCATTAGGCGTATGCCTTTGGCTCAGGTCATGATCCCAGGGTCCTGGGATCGAGCCCCGGATTAGGCTCCCTGCTCGTAATATACTTGTAATTGTTTTAATATCTACTGATGCTATCTGTGTGCAGGGGAGTGAGGTACAAGCACAGTGTCATCTTGGTTGAACATAATGATAATGTTCTCTTTATGATATTCGAATGAGAGAAGTTAATAAAGGGAAGTGGTAATACGCACACACCTCTGAACTCATTGTCTGAAAGGCAGCCTTAGGCCTGGCTTCCACATCTCTGCCTCACTTTATTGTCCCCGGAACAGAACTGTCCACAGGGGTGTTGCCTTCTTCTCAGGACCCCATCAGGTCCTTTATAAGATAAATGCACATGATTGAATAGATCGAATATTCGTGGTCGAGAGTATAAAAGTTTTCTGACTTTCATCATTACTGCCTCGGTAGGACTGACCACATGGTGCTTTTTCTCTGATAAAATCCGGGAAGCAGAGTCTATAGATGGCCCGTGCTGTACTCCGCTGCTGGTGGCATTCTCCTTCTCAGGGTCAGCATGCCGCCGTCCTCTCGCCCTGGGAGCATGCTTGGTTACTTCTGGAACACTTCAGGCCAATGTCATCAGAGTCTGAATCAGTAGTTTTCAAATTAGGCTGCTTGTGCCCTGGGGCTCCGAGTAGATGCCTGAATAGCTCCATACACAACAGAATTGTTTATTTTTACCAAACAATAATGATGCCACATGCTGGGAGTCTATTCCCCACTCTTACCTCTTTTACATATTAGGGTGACTACAAGAATTTGTAAGAAGTCTTCTGGCAATATTTATAAAATAAATTATTCCTGTTTAGGGTAGCAAATCCCAATGTGTTATCTACGTGGCGAGGTATCCACGGTCAGAGTCATTTGGTGGGCTGGGGAGAATGCACGTCTCCACCCCCGCTGCTCCCCTGGCTTAGCCGCAGACAGAGACAGGTTGCAGAATAATAGAAGTTTCACAGTTGGCTATTGAGGGTATGGGAGCCCTTCCAAAGAACTCCCCCTGCTGGGCTGTCCCTGATAGTGACTAGCTCGCTTCCACGGGAACGTTTCTGCTAGCCCAGAGCCTGCCCTCTCCAAGGCTGCCCATCTTACTTTGTATCACTTGTGAGTTCTATAAAACTTGTCCCTGCGGGCACCTGGGTGGCTCAGTCGTTAAGCATCTGACTTCGGCTCTGGTCATGATGCTGGGATCAAGCCCTGTGTCAGGCTCCCTGCTTGGCTAGAAGCCTGCTTCTCCTTTCATTCCCCCTGTTTGTGTTACCTCTCTCACTCTGTCTCTCTCCAACAAATAAATAAATAAAATCTTTAAAACAAACAAACAAACAAACAAACAACTTGTCCCTGAAGGAATCAAGTCTTCAGTCTCCCTCAGCCCAGGGAAGTGGATTTCAGAACTTCCTCGTGGTGTGCCCGGCACCCATGTCTGATGCCTCTAGTATCACTCCTCATCCTGTAAGCGTCTACTTCTGGGCCAACTCCTCTATCTCACACACGGAAAAATGAACCTATAAAAAGATGTAGCTATGTACCTTAGCGCTCGACCTGACATACAGTAGGCTCCTGATGGAAATGTGCAATTCAGTAAACTCTTTCCCTCTCATTTCCTTCCTTGGGTCTTAACTGTGCCCTCTGAAATGTACAAGAATTCATGTGATCCCACTTGGCATGACATCCCTCCAAATATATGGAGAGAAAGCTCCCAAGCCTGTTTCCAGGTCTCTTATCCATTCCAACTCCCCCAGTTGTTGATACGACACTGTTCCCATGCCCTGGGATCCTGACGGCCCTCCCGAGTGTCAGAATGTCTCTCCACTTACGTCACCCAGAAGCGGACCAGCTCGTGTAACCTGACAGCACCGTTTCTGTCCTCCGCCTTGTTCACCACACTCTGCCAAGCACAACCTGAGGTCGTGCCCGTGTGCCGTCCATCGCCAGACTCTTCGTCTTGGAAACCTTGCTTGCCCATGCCTCTGGTCCTTCCCACCTCTTGCAGCCATGCGGAGCCCCGGAGGCTGCCTGACGGACCAGCACGGGTTGCAGCTCTGGGTGAAATGACGTCTCATGAGGAGAGTTTGATTAAGGCTGGATGGACAGCTGCAGAGACCACAGTGTCTGAGAGTAAAGTGTGGGTCACTGAGAGGTGAAAAGGGCCTGGTCCACTCAGCACGTTTGAAACTCAAGAGATGAGGACCAAGAGGTAGAGACTTGAGCAGAATCCCAATCACCACCAGGAGCCAAAATCTATTTGAGCGGGTGGCTCCAACGGGCAGGGAAGCAGCATAAATTTCAGTGAGGCAAAGCTAAGTGGTAACGGACTTTAAGTTCTGTCATATATAGTTAATTTGCAGAATAAATTGGTCAGGGCAGCAAAAGGATTTAACATCCGAATTCATTTGAAAAACAGAAGCTAGATGAGTATCAAGAGGAAAATGGAGACCGTTACAACATTCCCTTGCTGGTTAGAGTAGTATTATTATTGAATAATATTTTTATTAAAAATTTCTAGACCATTTGGTAGTTAAAGATATTTATAAGCCAGACTCCACAGTGTCTCAGCAAGGCATTGAATCTCTCACTGTGGAGGCACGGAAACCATAAGAGCCTCCCACTTACGTGTAACTCGTGTTTGCACCCTGGCCGCACACACACACACACACACACACACACACACACACACATGCACACACACACGCACACACTATGCATAGCCAGACTCTTGTCACGTGGAGCCAAGGCAAATACTGAGCACGTGTCACTTCCACCCATTTCAGAATTGTCAGAGTTTCTCTCAGTTATGCCGGTCTTGTCCAGATTTGAAGCCAGAAAGAAAAGAGACGACGAAGTCTAAGCTGGAGTGTATAGGGCAGGAGACCGAGTAAATGGGGGAAGAGGTGGAAGGAATCACACAGAGCGTGTCCCTGAGGAGATGGTTCTGGCAAAGCTAAGGGGACTCATGGGCACCCCTCAGCTGGGAAATAATGCTGCTTGGTAAATAGAGGGAAACGTTATTAATTTCATGCCTGATCCGAATGGAATCTCCGAGAGGCCCTCGGTGGAGCCCTCAACACTAGCAGAGGCCCACGGGGGCGCTGAGAGCTCTCTGTTTCTCTCTGGTCCAGTTTCCTCTCTCTCATTGTGCCTGGGCTACTCCCCAGAGCAATCCTGACTCCTTCTAGAAGAGGACTCCAGGGTGGGGGGTTATCTTCTGCTCTTGAGTGGTCTGAGATGCACACTTGCCTTCTCAGCTCAGCTTCCCAGACAGAAAACACAAGACTGGGCTGGGCCAGGGGAGGGGGCAGGGGGAGCCTTAATCTCCAGACAAGTGCACGGGAGGCTCTTTGCTGGGAGCCTACTGAGTGTGCCCACTCACTCACATGGTGTCTCTGCTAATGGAGATTTTCAAAGAGCCATCCCGCAGGTGTTCCTCATTTTCACCTCCCTCTAAGCCTGGTCCTCCCTCTCCCTCCCCATGCCACTCTGGCGAATCAGCAGGAATAATCCCGTGCACATTGGAAGGCTGTGACTCTGAATCTCTATGTCAGGTTTATTTTGACTTTGCAAGAAGCTGCACACAACTGCAGTGGGGCCTCGGGACACTGAGGGAGCCGGAAACTCCTTCCCTCTTCCCATTGCCTGGTGCCCTGGGAGGAAGTTCAGCGAATGAATGGCCAGCTCCCAGGTGGGCGGCAAACTTGTCACTGGCAGTGGGTCAGAGGCGGCTCAGTGGGTGATGTCACAATGCTAAAGGCCATGGACATTGCAGTGAGTCGAGTGGTGTACCCCTAAATTTCATACCCACCCAGAGCCTCAGAATGTGACCTTATTTGGAGATAGGTTCTCTGCAGATATAGCTAGGATGAGGTTATCTTGGACTTAGGGTGGACACCAGATCCAATAACTGGTGTCCTTAGAAGGGAGAGGGAGATTTGGACACCCAGGGGAAGGCCGCCGAACAACCAAGGCCAGGACTGGAGCAACACAGCTCCAAGCTGAGAGTCTCCAAGAAATACCCCCAGCCAAGAAGGTGGAAGAGGCGAGGAAGGTTCTTCCCGAGAGCCTCAGAGGGAGTGTGGCCCTGCCGACACCTTGATGTTGGACTTTCCTCCCCCAGAACTGGAGGAATAAATTGTTGTTGGAAGCCACCTCATTACCGGTGACTTGTTTCGGCAGCCCTCCGTAATGAAGGGGGAGCACTAGATACGGACAGAGACCTTGGGGGAACCGCTCGGGAGTTGCACAAAAGGCATTTGGTGAATCAAGAATGAGACTGCAAGAGGCAAATGAAAAAAATGGAATCATGTCAGCATCCCAGAAGGGTGGTGTTGGACAGTGTACCCCTACATTCATATTACTCCAGCCAAGGCTGAGGGAGCACCTCTGGGGTACCAAGTGCTGGGCTCTAGCGACACACGGGAGAGTAGAGCCCGGTCCTGGAGGCATAGAACCAGAGCCTTTCTGGCACAGTGCGGGGTGCTGCTCTGGACACGGGCTCCAGGGTCCAGTGGAAGTACTTCTAGTAGGGACGATGGGAGCAGAGAGGCACTTGGTAAACCTATAGGGAAGGATGGAAAGAAGGAAGGAGGGAAGAGGGAAAGACAGACTCTGGGTATGTGAGGGGGAACAGTGGTCCCAGCCCAGTCTCTCATACCCCACATAGTGTGCACTTAGTAAATGTTTTCAGATAAGCCCCCACCCTGCCCCCACCACCTCACGTGTCCTGGCCTGGTCATTGTGGGGAATCCTAATGAGACTTTGGGGTGCAGACTTGGGGAGTTGGAGGCAATAGGAGACCAGAGAGAGTTAAAATCCCTCTGCTTCTTGCCATCCTTGTGTATTCATTGAATGTTTATCAAGCAGCCGGCATTGGGTGAGAACCAGAAGGGCCCAGTAAAACATCAGGCAGCTTCTTGACCACTGGGGACTAGCCATCGAGCCGATTAGAAAGGCTTGTTTCTGAAGTCAAAGCTTTAGGGCTTCCTAGGAGTTTGTGGATTTTATTTTTGATTCTCTTGAGACACATGGGCTGTGTAGAGAGGGTCCCAGGCCTCTCGGTGGTTCACCCAGCTGTCTTCATTTCCCTCTCTTTACACGAAGCCTAAGATTAAATGGGGTGCAGTGGGAGTCCCTGCTGGGCCACGACTATCTTTGTGTTTTTACTAATCCCTTGGCAGATGCTGCTATGTTCTTTTTTGGACCCAACCTCTCCTCCTAAATGGACCATCTCTAGGACTGACCCAAAAAGAGGCTGCCAGAGGGTCTGGTGGGTTCTGGTCTGAGTTTGGTCGGTTTGTTATTCACTTAACTGTTCCCATGCCGAAGAGGACAAAGGGCTTCTAGCAAAGACAAAGCCCTGCACCGACACCAAAACTTCAATTTCACAGGAACCTAATTAGCCCAGAACCTCAGCCAGGCAGCCACTCGTTTGACAAGACGCCCATGAAGGGACGGGGGCAGTCTTAAGAAAATGTAACCTCATGTTATCGGTCAGTTTTTAAAAGCCCTTCGGGGTGTGTATACCGCTTCATTTCTGTCTCCTGCAGCTTCCATTTCTGCATAGTCATAATTGATGAACAAAATGATCACCTGGAGGGCCTGGGGAAAGGTTTAATTCTGTTTGGTAGGCAAAGCTTCATGAGGCAGGCAGAAAATTGGAAAACTGCATTTTTAGACAAGAAAAATGTCAACGAGAATTGGAGGAAAAGTAAGCATTCTCTGGCTAAGTATCAATTAAACAAAACATTCAATTTTCCAGAAGACACCTTTTCTTCAACCTCCCAGTTAATGGAGCTTTACAAGGTGCCCAGTGGGTGTTTGAGGACTGCCAGTTATCTACACTGGACCCGCCACACCCAGAGATGTTGCTCACCCTTATAACAAAAGCCATTTGCTATTTCCAGAAACTTCCTGAATACCAAAGAATTAAACCTAGAGTTCCAAAAACTTTAATTTTAGAACAAAAAGTAGAGAATATATCCTGACAAAAGGATCTCTAAAAAATATTGTGAATTCATCTTAGGAAAGGACAGGAATATAAACCCCATGGAGTTGGGACTGTTTCTGAACGTGTTGGACAGTCACAAGCTGGTGGTTTTCTAGCACTGAATCCCAAAAAGCGCATCCATAAAGATGTGCTTCCTCTGAGCTAACAGGTAGTGATGAGCGTGTGGCTGAGAACTCGCGTGGGCTCCTGTGTACAGGCTGAGCTGGGGCAAAGCAGGAAAACTGCCGAAGACAGAGGTTTTCATGTGTCATCCTTAGGAACGTTCTCAGGGTCCAGTGGGTCCCCTGACTCTTGCTATTACAAGCACTGTCCTTTTTCTTTTTGCTGGGGAAGGGGAATGCTAGGCTGAATCCCGGTGCCTGTGGTGTCACACACACACCTGTGATGTGCCCTCCACTTCAGTTGTTATGTGGTACCCGTGGCCCAGGGCACTGATCAGATCCTGTAGCCCATCACCTCTGCGACACCAGTGGCTACAGCTTTCCCATGTTGACTAGTCACAGGAGAACTACCGTCTGCCCCTCGGTGCCACAATTGGCTGCTCCTTTTCTTAAGCTTAAGTCCTTCAGCCCCAGGGTAGATAAGTCCATGCACATCCACAACCTTTGGATGCCCATCTGTATTTTGCCCAGTTTGCAAGCTACCCTTCTGCCGTATTTCCTCAAAGCTTTGCAAGTAGATAATCTCAGGCCAGGTCACATTTGTACCTGAAGGGAGGGGAACTTGTTCTGAGTTGATGCTCCTCTGTTTAGGAGAAAACTAGAAAAATCTCCAAAGAACCTAGGACAGCAAGGAAGGAAATGAATTGGAACCCAGACTGTCTCATTAGTACCTCGTCACTTTGTATACAAGTCATTATGAATGATTTATTAATTCAACAGACATTTGTAGGCATTCAATAAATATTTGCTTAATGAATTGCCAAATGCATTAGCTACTTGTTAAGCGCTGTGGGCCACTATGACACTGGAAGAACAAGACACGGTTTTGCCCCAAGGAGCCCATCTGATGGCAGGGCTGGAGGGCTGGGTAGGCAAGTAGACAGGTATTGTGAGAAGAATTAATTTCCGGGAGTACTCACACCATCCCAGGCACCTTGAAACTCTCTTCATTGATTATGTCAGTTAATCTTTACCGTAGCTTTACTAAATCAGTTCAGTTCTTATCTCTTGTTTTATAAATGAGAAAGCCCAGCCACAGAAAAGTGAAGAAACTCACCTAAATTGTACAGCTCACAAGCAAGAAGGTCAGAAATCAATCCCGGTCGGTCTGACTCAGACCTTATACTGTAAGCCGCTGTGCCCTGGGGCAGCCATGGGCGAGCAAAGGAGTGAATCATTCTGGGGAGTAAAGGATGTGAAGACGCGGTGATTGGTTGGAAGGACAAGGGGCAACCGACAAGGAAGCCGAGACTTCCCCATTGAGCCACGAGGAAGCTCGTGTGGAGTGTGCTGAGCTAGCCCCTTTGAGTGAGGAGCAGGTTACTGGGGACAGTGTGGAGGAATGACCATGGCAGTTGGGGACACGTTGAGTTTGAGGTGCTTGTTGGACATTCAGCTGGATTTCTAAGCAAGATACTAATGAGGCTCTGTTATATTCATGGAAGGGGTCCTGGGTAGAGACAAGAGAGTTGGCTGTTGTTGGAATAAAACTTCATTCTTGCTGCTTGATCTCAAGCAGTCAGTAAGTGACTGTTTACAAATGCTTTGGTTGTGTTCTTTGTTTGACTTGTGTTGAATTTAACTCTATGATCGTGAGTTACTATATTCACCCACTTTACCCTTCCCCCCCCCAAAAAACAATATATATATACACACACACACACACACACACACACACAGAGGAAGAGAGAGGGGAAGACGGGGAGAGAGATGATGGATATGGATACACCTGAACTAGGGAAAGGAGTTTCCATGATAAAGACACAGTTACTGGCCCTGAACATTCATCGTCTCATACAGAAGAGTAGAGAGAAATGGCCAGTTTATGCCCTCTCCTCTTTCCCCTGATTATTCATCCGTCACATTGTACTTTGTTCCCGTCTCAGAGACTGGCTTCTGGCAAGTCTGGGAGTTCAGTTTAAGCCATCCAAGGTGACTTAAACCTCTCTGTCCAAGGACGTGACAGAGCATCTTGAGAGACTGATCGGAGCCAGAGCACATGGACAGAAGTGTGAATTCAGATAACGCCAAGACACCTGGGTGAACAGGAGTAGGCTGGAGGGTTGGGGAAGGGGATGGAAGGCGGGGTGTCGGTGGGCTCCAGGGCGCAGTTGGCCATGGCTGTGCCTCATTTGCCCCATGTCAAGCTTTCTTTCCCATAGATCCTGAGATGTCTCTGAGAGCTAGGATCTAATTACTTTACATTTGATTTCTTTGCTGCCTAATGAACTACCTCTGTAGTTCTAGCTGTGATGTCATTAGCATCTCATTGCCTTGGGCACCAACGCAGGAGATAGTGTCTTAAGCAGTCTCAGAATCCTACAGGAATTGTACCAATTTACTTCAAAACATCTCATCCACTCCCGTGACCTGTTGGTTCCTACCAGCAGATCAGACCCTCCGTGAGAATGGGTCAGTCACTTTTCTCTTCCTCATATGGTTTCTGAGTCTAGGTGGGTCAGGATGTACGTGTCTAAGGCCATGGGCACGTCCACAATGAGATTCTGAACATTGAGGATGCCAATATTCTCATTTCACAATATTCTATTGGGGAAATTCATCCACTGTGTGCTGTAGGATACAGATTTAGCCTAAAGCAAATGGCATTTATTTATAGCAAACTGTATTTGCAAAATGCTTTGCAGTTTTGGGGTTGTTAACTACATTCCAGGTTGGCTGTTCTTCTACTTATAAGAAAGCGAAGTGTTATGGCTGGACTCCAAAGCCTCCCGGAGAGCAATGAGATGAATTCTGCAAACAGGGATCAGAGGGGGCCGGCCACACCTGGGTGTTCTTGATCAGAAGGCACCTTTGCCAATTATAATCTATTAAGACCTTAGCTGTAGCTCCTTATGTCCAGAAACTCTGTAATTTGTTGAAATCATATACCCATTTTATTAAAAGGGCTAGAGTGTCTCCACTCGGGAGCTAGAGGGCATAAGAGCCAAGAAGTGCCTACAGAATGTAACTGGAGTGCCAGTGCAGGGGGTAGCTATTGAATCGTGAGGAAATAAGGTGGCATCTCCTCCCTGTGATTCTCCACCCACCGGCTTCTCTACTGCCCACTGCAACACGGAGGGGTAGTTAAAAGCAAATGTCAAAGAGCAGACTCTCCTAAAGCTTTTAGGATTTGAACTACTCTTTCACTGGCCCCAGACATGATGGTTATAGGTGCTCTCTTTGGGCAAAGGGAGATTTATTTGGGCTTTCACCACCGGACTCCATCATTTTAAGGAGCATTTCCCAATTGTGTCTTCAACTGTGCATGGAAAATACATTTCCTCTTTGAAAAATCTCTCTCACACACACATCTCTATTCTTTGCTGTAGCCTGAATAGATGGCTTTGGGAGTTCCCTGCTCATCACCTCTGTATAAATCCAGCTCCTCTCTAGACAGCTCCCTACTGCGTGACGAGGGGACTGGAGGGCCATCAGCAGGCCCGCTTTCTAAGGACCTGAATATTTTCGGGAGAAGGAAAATAGGCTTCAGGATTAAAACGAGAGTTTGGTAGTGGGCCACTGTCGTCTTTGGCATCCTCCTTCCCATGCCTCTCTCCTCCCTAACCCGGCACCTGTCTGGGGCTGGGGGATCTGAATGGGGATTCCTGAGTCTCAATTTTAATTGGGATAGTCAGAAGACAGCCACCAGGGAACAGCCCCTCAAATGTTTACAGCAATTACAAGCCTTAATGATGAAGCGCTGGGGGGCAGGGAGGTGGTCACTCAGCTCCACTGTGTTTGGGGACGCAGTGCCCTCTAGTGGCCGCACCGGTCTATCAGAATGGTGCCTCTAAAGTTATAATGGGCCCGGGCCCACAGGGATGTGTATGGGGTGTGTGGTGGGGAGGAGGGGGCGAGTTCCTGGGTATCTGGGGATTAAAGGTGAGGGAAGAGGAATTTGGTGGCATATTATTTCCCCCTGGAAGTAAATTTTACTCTGTGTAAAGGATATCCAGGGGGATTTTAATTTTCTGTCTCTCCATTACTCTGTCTCTCTCTCCTTGGGATACATGTTAAGGAATTGTTACTCATTAATTTTGTACTGTTTCATTGCAAAAATGGTACCACAACAAACTTTTTTAAGTAGCCAGGTGTTACTTTTCCCTGTTTTTCTGTGGTGCCCAGGTGACCACACAAGATTCATCACAGATAGTGCCTCTCCCGGAAGTCATTTTAGACTTGATATCCCCATCTAGTGTTCATTTCGTGGGAACTGTCTCCCAGCCCGTGTTGAATCCTCTCAGCAAGGAGGGCTGTGGGTTGATGAAATGCCTCTGACTGTAAGGGCGACGAGGGTCCTCCAAGAAACCTTCAAGCTCTTTGGCGTGCTTTGCACAGCAAAAAGGTTTGAAAATTTGTCTTGAATTGTGTCTTTTCTGATTTTTTTTTCATTCACCCTCCCAGTGAAAGAAGGCCAGTTTTTCTAGAAATCATTGCAAGAATCCAAGACCTTACTCACCTCCCTTATCTCTCCCTGGTCCAGATAGCCTGTTGAAGAAGACTGGAGGCCTGGCCAGAGGCTGGGTGATGAGACTCCTGCTAGATTGTGTTCATTTCACAAACACTCCCAGCCAGGGGGTTGACTGGGGTGCCTAACCCTGAATGTCAATCAAGATTTACATGTGGCTCTGAATGCCTCTGGGGCTGGCCAGTGTGGACTTCTGGGCCTCCCTGTTTGAGAACACCATTCTTCGTTTGGGTGTGTGCAGTTATGCAGTTCTCGTAACCTAGGAGAGACTTCAGTTCAACTCTGGGTTTGTTATTAAATCGCGAATGTGAAATAAATTATATTTCATGTTTACTGTCACTGAGTGAGTCCTTTGCATTAGTGTGAAGGAGTTTCTGGCTGAAGATGCCTCATCTGCCTAATGAGGATGTTCGTCTGCGAAACAACAGTGTTGTAATGTCTCGTGATGTGTCCAGATGGGCTCAGATTACATAGCAAACATGGGGGAGGAAGGCAGAGAGCTCCCTGGACCCCACAAGAGAGAACCCTGTTAGAAAGTCAGTCACTTGCAGCTCACAGTCACCTTCTTTAAAAATAAATAAATAAATAAATAAATAAATAAATAAATAAATAAATAAATATATATAAATATATATAAATATATATAAATATATATATATTATTTTTTTATTTGACAGAAACACAGCTAGAGAGAGAACACATGCAGGGGGAGTGAGAGAGGGAGAAGCAGGCTTCCCGCCGAGCAGGGAGCTCAATGCGGGGCTCGATCCTGGGACTCCAGGATCATGACCTGAGCTGAAGGCAGACGCTTAATGACTGAGCCACCCAGGTGTCCCTTGCAGTCACCTTCTGAAACCCTTTTGCAAACCCTTCCGGCCATTTTCCCCAAAGATCTGGCCCATCAAGTACCATATTCCTGAGCAGTCCAAGATGACCAGAACAAATGTTCTGTATCTGCCCCTTGTTTCCAGAAGCCCAGTCGTCTCCGTGAAATTGTTTCATGTTCGGGCCTGTAGCTGTGTCATGAAGGGTCTGGGATCTCCTACGGAGCCCAGGGCTTTTGGTCAGTGGACTGTACTTCCATCTTTGTCTAGCATGAATAAGTTAAATGGGAAATCATGAAGGCTTGGAAGACAAATATCAAGCCGTGTTTTCTTCCACAGGGAACAAAGTATGACTTATTTTCAGGTAGGCATTTCTCATCTTTGTCACCAAAAATAAACCAAGAATTTCTCTAACTGCCTTTCACTCATCAATCAGAGGCTAACATAAACCTGTCTCTTTGGAGTGCCCAAAATCATGAGTCACACAGTAATTTTCCGCAGTTCTTACAGTTTCCCACAGTTCACAAGTCAACTGCCCATAACCTGGTTAGGTAAGATAAAATTCCAAGAACAGAAGCAAGATGCATCGCCCTAATCCTGTTTGTCCCGATAAGCCAGACGCAGGCCTTGTAAAGGCCTAAACCACCAGGGGGTTATAGATAAGTAGAGGCCTAAGTCACCAGGGGGGTTACAGAACCTGTCATGGCTGCCCTTAGGCTAAGCAGGTCCTAACACTCTCCACTTCCACACATTGAGGAATAAGGAAGCAAAAAAGTCCTCTTTCTCCCTGGTGACTTGAAGGCTTTGGAATCTGACAAAACTGGATTCAAATCCCAGTGCTTATAACATCCGGGATGTGTGATCTTGAGGCTCTTGGCCTCACTTTCCTCCTCCATAAGATGGGTGCAACGGTAGACCTCCTTGCCGAGAATTCTTGTAAGGGTTAAAGGAGGCCTGCAACAGATCTCACTGCATAGTTTACATAAATCTTACCTATAGTTCTGATTAAAACTCCTATGATGACCACTGGGCATGCACTCATCGCTGTGTTATGTGCTTTAAAAACATGTTGCCATTCATTCCTCACACAATGCGAGAGGTAGGTACACTGAAGAGCTTCATTTTATGGATGAAGAAACTGAGTCCCGGGATAATCACTGTTGTTATCTTTTGGATTATTGATGACAGTCAAAGACCCCGCACAGACACGGTAGAGGTGTCCCTCTTCTGAGGGCATCCAGGACGCTGAGGTTTCTCCACAAGGAAACAACTCGATCTCACGTTTGGAAGGCCGTTTCCAACTCTAATACAGGGAGCATGGGTTCCCCACATCATTGGGGACATCAGTCACACCTCGAAGTGATGTTTTGTGACCTTCCTAGAATTTGACTCCAGCACTCGGGGGCCACGAGATCACGCAAGACGTCTTTTGCCTGCCTCATTGTTCCTTTTCTTTCTACGTCTGGCAGGCAACTCCCCATCCGATGAGTCGGAGGAGCGGGAAAGAGACCCCAAGGTGCTGACGTTCCCAGAATACATCGCCAGCCTATCAGAGTCTGGCACCAAGCGCATGGCGGCTGGAGTCCGCATGGAGTGCCAGAGCAAGGGACGGTGCCCCTCCTCCTGCCCCCTGTGTCACGTGACGTCCAGCCCTGACACTCCGGCTGAGCCAGTTCTGCTGGAGGTGACCAGAGCAGCCCCCATCTATGAACTGGTGACCAACAACCAGACCCAGAGGGTAAGAGGCCCGGGACTCAGGGGACTCAGGGAAGCATCCGCAACAACAGAGGGCTTTCCAAATTGCCTGCGGCAGGGGGAGAGGGGAGGTGACAGGGTATAGTTGAGCCCGTGCTAGAACATGGGTACTAAGACCTTTTGTTTAGCTAATCCAGGCACATAATTTACTTAGATTTGCATGTTTGCATATGAAGTCAAATCAGTGTGTCCACAACACCCAAGGTAGTGACTCAGGCATCACAACTCAGCATTTGTGCAAGTTCTTGAGCAGCAAGGGCTGGGAGGAAGAAGACACATCAGGGGGTGTGGCAATCACTGTTCAGAAAGTTCAGGGGACAGTCCTGGGGGGAGGCTGGCTTCCCTCAGAGATCCCAAGCCTGGACTGGGATGCAATGAGGCTAGAAGGAGTGTGTCAGGCATAGGTCCTAAAGGAAAAGGTCTGGGCTTAGCCTGGGGGGCGGGGAGGGGATGGTTTCCTGCCCTTGGCTCTGACTCTAAGAACAAAGACCACAAAACACCACGTGCACACAAATCTTCTGCCCTATGTTATACTGCTAGGTCATGACACATCCCAACCACCCCTTCTTTCCCTGCGTGGCTCCCTTGCTGGAGATGCTAGGAGAAAGTGAATGGAGCCAAAGGGAGAAGCTGGAGAGCTGTGGCAGAGATGGGCTAGCTCAGTCCCTGGCTCTCTGATCTCCTCAAGAACAGAAAGAACAGAGTGGGTCACAACACACACAGCAGCCATGGCGAAGATGATGACAAGAATAAAAACATGAAAGCTCAGGGTGTGGGGCTTCTGACACTGCAGGCGAAGGTGAGCTTGAGGGACAAGACATAGTAGAGTCAGAGCAGAGAGCTCCTTACCTGTCTGAGAGCTGTGCCCATCCAGGTAGAGCGATAATTGCTTTCTCTTTCCTCTTTTAAAGGACACCTGGTATGTCATAGATGTGCTCAGACCAGCAGGGAGGGATTCTGCACGTGTGTGCTGCCCTCGCCTTTCTGCCCCGCCCACGATAGCTCACTGAGGGTTTGAAAATAAGGTTCCTCACAGGAACAAGAGGATACATGGTTCTTCTGGCCCATGAATCCCTCTTCATTTTGGTGGAAGGGATGAGGGAAGAAGAGCTTGGGAGAAGAGACCATAGAAGGGGGGCTTGCAAGGATGACAAGAAGAATGGGTTGATGTTACCATGGAGATCCACAGCTGCAATGGCTTTAATCCAACGCCCTTGCCTGCCCCACTTTGTCTTCTGGGAGCACCCAAGGCTAGGGAAGCTAGTGCCCCAAGAGCTCCTGAGCACTTGCCCTGGGCCAGCAGAAGTGGGGTTCACCTGCAGCACATGGGACAAGGCAGGCAAAGCTGCAGAGCAGGGAAGAGCTGGCTGGGAGAGGAGGACCAAGACTCCCAGCGTCCTGCAGGGGAGTCTTGGGTACAATGGGGAAGCTGAAGGAATTTGTGTCTTTAGCATCTTCCTCTCAGGTCTCCTGCTGGCCAGAGCTTGGGCCTTCCCTGTCTTCCTGCACTGGTTTTAAGAGAAGGGTTGGGAGAGACCATCTGTCTGGCCATAATTGAACATTGTAATTTCTGAACACATAGACCAGGTGGCCCGACATGCTATCACCATCCCAGGTTTCTTCTCTCTTACTCCTTAGGCACAGTCTGTCTTCTCTCTTCATTCTCTCTTCTCCTCTGCTTTTCCTTCTGACTTTCCCTTTTTCACAAAGAATGCAGATGTAGAGTGAAGAAGCAAAAGAAGAGAGGTGCTAAGTCATCATGCTAACTCCATGAGTTTTCTTATCTCTACCCCGTTGGTGGGTCTGGGGCCAACTTTTCTAACCTCTCTTGGCCTCCTGCTGTTGGCTTAGATCATCTGTGATGTCATATTTCAGTCTAGTGATGAGAAACAGTCTAGAAACCAGTAAGTCAAACCATGTAACCCACCAGGTACCTCCATCCCAACATCTTCCACCCCAGACAGTTACCCTTGTGCTTCAGTCTCAGTGAATGGGATTCTTTTCTACCAAATTGCCGAAGCTGGAGGCAAGTATGCCTCCCTGACTTTTCTTGTCACTCCCTCACATCTGCCTATCACCAGGGATCGCACATACTTTGGATCCATCCTCCCGTGACTGTCGCCCCATTCCCATCATCCACTGTAATCGCAGGCCGCCATCTTCTTGTTACAGTAGGTTCTTCCTGGTTTTCCTGTGAGACCAGTCAGAATTTTTTGTCCGATACGGACATCAGATCCTGTTGCAGCAGGGTAATTCAGTA
Source organism: Spilogale gracilis (assembly GCA_004023965.1). Lineage (NCBI taxonomy): Eukaryota > Metazoa > Chordata > Mammalia > Carnivora > Mephitidae > Spilogale > Spilogale gracilis. Next base: position 119,813 of record PITA01001592.1, read on the forward strand.
GCTCAGCAGAATCTGCTAAATACAATCTAAAGCCCTTGGCATATCGTTAGAAGGGCAGTTCACTGTCCAGTTTGGTCCTGGCTTACGTGGTCAGGTTGTGTGCACTCTATGCTTTGTGTTCTAGCCTCCAAATTTACTCCTGGTAAAACTCCCTGAAACACTGCACATGTTCTGTCCCTTTAGACTTGTCATTCTCTCTCCCAGGAGAGGCACGGCAAACTGCTGCTAGGGCGGTACTTCCTGGTTTCAGGTCGAGCATGCACAGCTCTGGCAAGCCTGCTGTCATTCTTCCAGGCCAGCCCCTATTCCTTCAAGTGGCTCCCATTGTCTGTGTCCCTACCTCTTCTGAAGCACATACTACCTGCTGTCGCGAGGGCTCACGTGCTTGTTGACGTATCTGTCCTGTAGACTCTGAGAAGCACTCATTCCTGGATGGAATCCCTGCACCAGTGGGAGCTGACACATCGCTGGCACCCCACTGAATACATGAGTGAAAGGAATAAATGGAGGAATGAATAGATGGGTGAACTTGGCCCGAGAGTTCAGCCTCTTTCCCCAAAACAAATTAAGAACAGAAGTGGGAAAATCCTATTTCTTTTCTGGAATCAGGATTAAGTCGAGTAACCAGTGAGGATCTCCATGCCATGCCTGCTACATTATAGATACCAAGAAAAATGTGATTTTTTCTTCTTCTTCTTCCTTTCCAGAGGGGCTCCTTCTTGATTTCCCCTCTTCTACCCGATCCTACCTTCTGCAGTTACTGATAGCCCAGGATTCAGGAAGTAGAAAATTGTAGAATTGTGTGAACCGAAGGTGGAAAGTTAAAGCTTTTGAAGAACTATCTGTCATCAACTTTGGTCCTTACTCCTTTGGGTTGAAAATCTGATCATGTTGCTCCCCTGTTTAAAACAATGGCTTTCCCCAGCCCTTAGAATGTGACACCATCCTTTCCCGTCGACCACAGGGCCTCTGTGACCAGCCCTGCCCCTCCCACTTGCGGAGCCCCTCTTTGCCCTTCACTCTGGCTCCTACAGCCAGAGGAGCTTTTTCTCAGTTGATTTTAGAAGTCAAGTTTCACCCAGGCTGAAGTCGTCTTAACATTGGCTTTTCCACCTGGAACACTTCCCCATCTTTTCTGACCAGATAACTCTTGATCTATCCTTCCAAGTTCAGATAAAAACACACATCCTCATGGAGGCCTTCCCAAACCCCTCTGTGAGATTGTCTCTCATCCTTGTCCCACCTATCCCAATTCACCCTGCTCCTTTGGAGCCCTGGCCACCAGTCCTAGTAATCTGATTACTTGTGTAACTTTTGTCTGTTCATTTGGTTATTATTTGTTTGTAAGATCTATCTGGGCAGGGGCTGAAAGCTCTCATGTCCACTGTATTCTTAAGCTGAGCCCAGGAGCTGGACCCTTACAGGTGTTTACCTAGTAATTGCGGACTGAAGACTGTATGCGGGCAGCCACAATTGCCTCTTTATTGTACTTTTCTCAGGCAAAGTTGGTTTTCCTACTTTAAGAAAGTATACTTTTGATTTGAATTTGGTTGTTAGGCAAAGCATGAAGTGAGCACCTGCAGTGCACTGGGCTTCCTGCTGGGAGCCGGCCAAGAAGCTGTCTCATTGAGCTCGGGCTCTGGTGTAGCCCCACTCGCCAGCCTCTGACCCTGAGCAAGTCGCTAACCTTCTTGACTCTAAGTGTCCTCCACTGTAAACGCTGCTTACCACGGAGCTCAAGCTACAGTATTAGCCCTAAAAAGGCCTGGAAATTCTAAAACTGCACACATAGTGATAATCAAGCATTGATCCCTGTTCCTTAGAAGCTCCCAGTCAGAGGGTGGGAGGGTGGGAGAGGGGTTAGTATGGACCCTTGTTTCAACTATTCTAACCTAAGGTGGCCTGCGGAAGTCCCGGAGGAACGTAACTTAGGATATTGGCTTTTGGCTTGCACATTTCAATTTTTGTAGGGCTATCTGTCATTTTTTTCTTCTTCTCTTGTTTTCTTTTCCTTCCTTCCTCCCTTCCTCCCTCCCCCTGCAGCCCCTCTCTCTTTCAAATTTTTAGCCTAAAATTTTCCAAGATGGCTGCTTCATTTCTCTAATTTACCAGTTCTGTGTGGGTTTGGTAAGAGTGGGTTGGAGAGAAGAGACTCACAGGAAAACAGAGGCTGCAGACGATGAGCTGACCCAGAGAGAAAGCTGACCTGGGCCAGAATGGACAGCCACGTGGTCTGTAGCCAACCTCACTCCCTCCCTGTTTCTGGGCTGGGTTGAGGCAGGAGGGCCCCACTGAGGGGTTGCTGCCCATCAGGATCTGCTTCCTCACCAGGGAACTGCCACATCTCAAGTTCTGTTCCCTGACTGGTCTAATTTTATCCTTTTATCCTTTCACTGAATAGGAAACATCTCCCATGAAATCACTGTATGTAAAGAATTTTTCTAGGCTCTGTGGCACTTACATGCTTCCACAGAAGACCCAAGCCCGTCATCCAAACACAATAGTAATTGCTGACATTTATTGATGACTGAGGTACTATTTACATGTGACTAATATGGGCACAGCACAGGTCCTGTGCTCTGCCCTTTGGTGTATATTCTTTCATGTAATCATCACAAGAGCTCTATGAGGAGAGTGCTCTTTCTATCCTATGTTTTCCACTGAGGAGACCAAGTTGGTCTAATTTGCCCCAGGTCCCATGGCAGTGATTGGCCAAGGTGAAGTCCTCACCCAGGGCGGAGGGATCTGGAGTTCAGGTCTTCACCTGTGTGCTGCGCGGTGGCTACCTTCCCCTAGGAAAGAGAGGTCTCACACACACACACACACAACCCAAGGCAGAGCTGCCCTGCAGGTGAGGTGCACCTTTGAGGTACAAGGCACCGCTGAAGGAATGCAGCAGAGGTGATGCTGGGCAGGATGCAGAGGGCAGATGAGAATGCCCGGAGAGGCATTTGGGAAAGGGCTGAGTGTATTAGGGCAGATGGAAGAGGGTTCAGGCCAGTGGATGGTCAAAGGGTTATTGTTGCCAGGGCCCTGGGTGTGGAGTGACGGACGGAGAAGGAGGGAGAAGTAAGACTTACTTTCAAGGCGACAGCCCCCAACCGCAGGGGTGAACCCATGCACTAATGAAAGAGTAGCACCTGGGAGGTCTTGCGGGGGTCTACCTTCCCAGAATAGGTCTCCTGGGGTAGGAATTTTAGATAAAAAATTGGGGACATGGTGTCCCAGCCTACTGGCTGGAAGTTCTCTAGAATCAAGCAGAGCGTGGATTCTGTCTCTTGACTCTGGTGACCCAGCCCTGGCTCCTGGAACTCACTCTTCCTCCTCTTGCAGCTCTTACAGGAGGCCACCATGAGCTCACTCTGGTGTTCGGGGACTGGAGATGTCATCGAGGACTGGTGCCGATGCGACTCCACGGCTTTTGGAGCAGATGGACTCCCCACCTGTGCGCCTCTCCCGCAGCCCGTGTATGACTCCCCTTCTCTGCCTCTGTTGTGTGCCCGCTCCCACCCGGTTCTGCAAACGTCTCTTACACAGCATCCACTCATGGCAAAGCAATAAGCTGGGTGCCCTGGAACAGGAAGAAAAACACGAGGCAGCGCCCAGCCTCGGGGGCATTTTGATCTTAGGGGAGGCCACCCACAGAGTGTCACAGTAGAAGACATGGTCTGATAAGAATTATTGGAGATGATTAAATCAAGCATGAAAGGGAATGGTCAAGTCTGAATTTGGGGCATGGTGAAGGCTTTACGAAGGAGATGGCACTTGAATTTCTCCCTGAAGGTGGAGAGGGTAGGACAGTATGGACAGAAGATCAGAGAGGTAAAGTGATAATGCAGTGGAGGAAGTGAGAGATCGGTAGTGAGACTTTACTAAGCCAGGGACACATTTCCTGGGTAGCAGCACTGTGTGGAGCCATTAGGTACTGTCACCATTTCCATTTAAGAGAAAAGGAAATGGACTGAATGGTTTCTTGGCTGTGATCTCAGCCATGACAGTGTGGAAAGGACCCAACAAAGAGATGACTTTGAGTAGAACCAACTAGGCGGTTGTGGGTGACTTGTTGGTGTGGGAGGGAGGAGGAGGGAGAAGTTGAGAATGGACCTGTGACTTCAGCTCTGGGGATTGGGAAGATGAATAGGCCACAGCTGAGGAAGGAAGCATCAGGGGATATGCAGGTTTGAGGAGGAGGCTGTGTCCGGTTGGACCTGTCTTGGAGATAGAGCAGGGAAGGTCTACCGAGATGTTCAGTGTTCAGAGGGAAAGATGGTTTGGAGAAACAGACACTAGAGATAAGAAGATTTAAATCAACCCCAGTGAAGTGAGCAATGGAACCACAGCTATGAGAAAGAATGTTCCCAAAGAAGCATCAACTGGGAAGAGGCGAGGGTTGGAGATGAGCAGTAGGGATGATCTGCCTTTGAGGCGTGAACAGAACACAAAGGGTTGCTAAGGTGATTCAGGATGAACATGTCCAATTTCCTTGGTCTCAGGGGAAGGCTGAACAGAACTGGCCAAATCCTTCTGAATCCTGACAGGCTAAGGCCTGACTCAGGCACCCCCTTATCCTCTACTATTGTGTCTGCTCTATGAGGGAAGTGCAGAGATATGGTGTCTAATAATGAGTGCTGGCAGGAACAGCTGGAGTTGCATGGACCCATGGGTTGCTGAGGCAAAGAAAGCCCAAAGGGAGGCTCAGGACCAGCGGAACTGGGAGAGCTGAGTCAGCAGAAGCCAGCCAGCAGCTGAGGGGCTGGTCCTGTTGCAGGGAAGTGGGTGGGTACCAAAGAGCCAGGACTGAACAGGAAAAGAACTGAGAAAGAGGAAACACAATGGTAGACTGTGAGTGCAAACCAATGTCTTCTCTTGTCTCTGTGCCCTCTCTCTATGGGTAGCTTTAGATACCCGAGTGCTTGGCTTCTTACTCTTCATGGCCATGACTTGGACCTCTTGAGTCAAAAGAGAATCAAGCTCATTATTAGGCAAATTCCTTTCTTCTGGTGTAAAGGGAGCCACTAGAAGCAGAGGGTGCTTCTAGATGGATTCACCCACTAAGAAAATTACCTGAATTTTGACACAACCCTGAAGCACTAAATGGTTATCATCAGGTAGACACAAGAGCCAATCATTGGTGTCTTAGGGCTGATTTCCTTTGTAAACCTGTGTTTACTCTATGTTATTGCTAAAGATCAAATTGAGCTAAATTTCTATAAGCAGGAACATCTATTAAGGACTTCAGTTCTCTTGTCAACTTTCATCACTTCTTTTAGTAGCAGACCTTAGTTTCTTGAATGTTTCTTGGTAATTGGAAATAGAAATGCACTCTGGTTTTACACGAGTCTATGTAAATCATGTGTGCTGCTCTTTCTCAGTAGAGGCTGGCTTTGGTCCACATTTTCACAGAATCTGACTTCTCAGAAAGGCTTAGTTACGTACTTAGGCTTCCTAATGCTTTTTTCTTCAAAATAGTGCTCGGGCATATGATTCTAATTAATGAATTTGTCAATATCCGCACTGTTCTGGGTCTAGTCCATCTTTCATGTCATTTGCAAACTATGCACTCCTTCACAGCAAACCACGAAGGAGCATGTGTTTTGCATTATTTCCCCACTGGTTGAATTCCTTGCTATTGCTCCCACAGCCTCCTGTGACTTCTTCTTCAAGTTCTTATCACACACTGTTACAATCACATCTATAACTGTATGTTTATCTATTGACTGCTCCATGAAAAAGGGGGCTAGAGCTGGCTCGTTCACCACTGCTTCTTGAGCGCCAAGCACATTCTGATATGTACTAGGTGCTCAACAAACCTTTGCTGAGTTGAAATTGACCATGGCCTTGGTGTGCTCCATCCATAGCCCCTGGCACAGTGACCCCCTGAGACCAATGCCAGGCATCTGTGAGCTGAGTAGAGAGCAGAGGTTGGTGGTTATAGGAGGTCATGAGACATGGGGACCAAGAATGAGGGTGAATGGCAGGGATGGCATGTGATAGAGGGAGACTGGAATGAGCAGGAGCTGGGAAAATCCCCCAGAAGCCAGTGGTCTAGAAAGAAACCCGGAATTGGAAGCAAGTGAGGAATCTGAGCTATACCTATGAAGTCAGTACGAGGCAACAAATTGAAACCACGTGGACCATTAGGAGATCCATACCACGAACGTCGATAATGTGTAGGGAGTCTGCAAGGCACAAGGACGTATGAAATGTCAAGGCCAAAGCGTGGTCAAAATGGACAATTTGCACAGAAGGAGATTCTGAATTGGGAAAAGCAAAGAAAGACTGGAGTTAGGAATCAGGATATTCAGGGAAACCCAAGAATAGAGAAAGAACCTGAAATCAGAGCCCAAGTTTGCAGCCATAGGACATCACCCCGGGGAGAACTTGACATGTGGTCAACTTTCTTTTGCCCAGTAAAGCCCCCCAGGAGCATGGCCTCCAAACCAAGCCTATTACAGGGCACAGCAAGCAGAAGGTGTTAGGAAGAAAATATGTTGGTACCCATAGTGAGAGGGGAAGCTGGGGTTCCCCCCACGGGGCAGATCCTGGCAACACTATGGAAACCAAGCTGACCTTGGCCTTGTTAATAGAGGGCTCTTCCAGACACCACCTCAGTGAGCCTTGGTATGAGCTTTACCAGCACACTGTCCTATTTTTAGGAGCAAATCCATAAATTATATTTCTAAGCCCTATATAGAGCCACCCAGAAAGCCCTGTCCATTGACTTTGTAAGGTACATTCATCTTTGATTCACCTACTTATTTATTTATTTGCAAACAGATGGAGTTCCTAATCTGTAACAGGCATCAAAGAATAACAAAATACAGGTTCCAGGGATCTTCAAGAACTATTGTTCTCTAGTGAAGGAGACAGGTGCTCAGAGAGATCGTTGCAGTGATTGGTTAAGAAAGGTCAAAAGGAAGACTCGCGGGCATAGCCGTTGAGTAGGTGGCCAGTATCAGAGGAGCATCACAGGACTCAACAGGGTCCCCATGTCATGTCTCTTCCTGTCTTGCACTCAGGCTGAGACTCTCCACGGTTCATGAGCCCAGCAGTACTCTCGTGGTCCTGGAGTGGGAACACTCAGAGCCTCCAATTGGGGTGCAGATTGTAGATTACCTCATCCGTCAAGAAAAGGTCACTGACAGGATGGACCACTCCAAAGTGGAGACAGGTGAGCCTCTCCGAATTCATGGGCTCATCTTCATCCATTGGTAGAAAGAAGGGGAAAAAAAATGTCCTGCCTCCTGGCCTGTGCTCCAGGTCTCTGGTGTCCAAGGGGGGGAAGGGGATTGGGGAGGGGGGGTACAAAAACAGCCATCTGGTCCGTTTAAGAGTTTTTGCATGGTGAGCATCTGGCAAAGTCTTGTTTTGAATTTGTTTTTCTTTTTGTTTATTAAAGAGGTGTCCATTTCATTGCCTCTAGGCACACTCACAAAGAAACAATACAGTACACTAGTTATCCTAGCCCACAATTAGGAAACAATTCTGTGCTAACCACTGCCATGATTACAGAAAAAAAAAAATTCCTTTGCTAATAACCCCCCTCTGGGCAAAAACACGGGCAAAGAGATGTGCTTACCCCATGTCTCGTCCTAAAGCAAACTCTGCAGTTGCTAGGTCCAGCTAGAAGAGGCAAGTCCTTAAGAAGTGGAAACATCCCATGAACAACGTTCCATGCCTTAGCAGTTTGCTGCCTACACATAGGGAAAGGTCAACATAAATCATCCCGAAACCTACTCGCGAGGGTGGTCCCCCATGGGATGGTGGCGTCCATAGTCTGAGGCAGGGTAAATGAGCTCTCCTGAAGCAGTCGTCGAGCCTGGGAGACACATGCACGGGTTTCAGGCACGGAGAGCTGTCTCCTGCTTCCTCCGAGGTCCTGTCCTTGATGCGCACAGTTACTGCAAAGGGCTGGCAGGGACCACTGCCCGCAACAGCTGCCCCCTGCTCTTGCCAAGAACATTTCAGAGACGAGCTCACACATGTGTGTACATCTTGCCGTAGCTGGGTCTGAACTCACTCTGGACAAATGGCTCTAAATTGATTAAACATGAAACAAAAGACAATTCCTTCTAGGTCTTTTTCCTCTGCGAGGAATTCGAGAAGACTGGGGATGAAGCCGCTCTAATGTTAAGTTCTTATTGAACTGATGCCATCTCCTTGCTTGGCCAGCACTGTTTCTCATGGCCTTTTCCATTCCTTCCCCTCCCCACCCCTCCCCCACCCCTGGGGGCAGAAACAGTGCTGAGCTTCGTGGACGACATCATCTCTGGAGCGAAGTCTCCTTGTGCCATGCCCGCTCAGGTGCCCGACAAGCAGCTCACCACCATCTCTCTGATCATTCGATGCCTGGAACCGGACACCATCTACATGTGAGTGACACATGCCTGCCTAGTCACTCTTTATCATCAAGTCCTGTGGCTCTGAGCTCCTTCTTTTTTGTGCTTGAGTTCCTTCAGAAACTCAGAAAAATATTTTAAGTTTCTCAAGTCTTATCCTGATTGGCGTTATAGAGAGCTTTCTAGGGACTGAAAAGGTAAGGTTAAGGAAGACAGGAGAGCCCGTCCTTCAAAGAGTTTGCAACACAGAAAGGAAATGCACAAACTAACTTTAACATCAGTTAGGAAGACGTAGAGGCCTAGAAGGAAGAGCAAGGGACATGTAGAAGAGAAGAGAAAGGAGTGGTTCATTCTAACTAGAGTGGACATCACTCACTTGCATCATGTAGAATTTCAGTAGGTAGAGTGATGCGGGAAAAGGCAGAGCAGGCTGAGGAACAAGCAAGGGTGAAGGCAAAGAGGCATGAGGGCGAGGAGCAGGAAGTCCAATCGAGTGGAAGCAGATGGTGAGTGAGGGAATGGGAGAAAGTCATTCTAGAAAAATAGAGTGAATGCATCAAGTTAAGGGAAATTATTAATTTTTTTAGATGAAAGGTGTAGAATAGCAAGAACTCTGCTTTAGAAAAGTAGCTCCAGTGACTTGCAAATACTTTATAGAGGTAGAGATGGTCAGCTGTTTTTTCCAAAGAAAATGCTGCGGAATCCTATATCATGGCACTTGGAACAGCCCTATTCTATATGGAAGTGCTTCCTCATTTCTCCCTGTGCTCCTGGAACAGTAGTAAAATAGTTGTGAAGCAGAGGCATAAAAGACACCAAAAGAGGAGAAAGATTGAGGGAATCTAGATTATGATGAGGGCAAGGCAGAATTCCTAGTGATGTGGTTCAGGGACCTTTTTGACCCCATCGGTATGAGGAACATTTTACCATTTACAGATGAGGTCACAATAATAAAGTCAAAGTAGCCAGAATAAATGATCTCCATTTCCATAGGTAAAGAATTAAAAGGTTAAAAAAGAAAAACACCCAAAATGTGAGTGGCATTGATTCCAAGATGAATATAGAATCTCGGGCTGAATGTCTTCCGAGGAAAAGAGGTGAACTACAGGGCCGTACTAGTAAAATATGTAAAGGCAAGGGATATTCTAGAGGAGCTGGAAAATACAGAGAGATGGAAAGGATGATAGCAGGACAAGGGAAAGCTGGCCTCCTTAGGATTTTTAGCAGCTCTCTTGCTATCGGGCAGCTCTGGCCCTTTGTGAGAAAGGGAACAGGCAGAAGGAGGGAAGATTAGGGACGGTGTAGTAAAATGCCTCAAACTCAGTGAAACTGGAATTCTCACTTATAGTAAGAACTCACTAATTCCTGTCACTTAGTCACAACTGTTAATTAGGAATTTTCAAATTCCTGTGAACCAGCCCTCACCCATCTCAGGACCCTCCCCATGTTGCCCTGAGTTGGCCACGTTTCCTGATCAAAGACCCGAGATGGACACCTTCTCCCACTCTACTGTCCTTGCTGAACTTCCAGCGTTGCCCTCTTCTGTCTCCTAAGCACCAACTTGTCTGTTTTGAGGACTGAAGAAGTCCAAGACAGCCTGTGGGGCTGAGGGAAGAAGCCGCCATGTAGGGGGCGCTCCACTAGGTGGCGCTGCAGATCACAGGAAGAGGGCCGTGGAGAGGCGGGGGGCGGAGGGCGGGCTGTCCTCCTTGTCGCTCAGAGGCCAGACCTTTAGAGCCTGGTCAGAGCTGGAGGGCCCGAATAATTGTTGGAAACACCGGGCCCCAAGCCTGTTTTCTGTTTCTAGGCACTAGGCATTGCAAGCAGGATTGCAGCAAAGTTCTCTTATTATTAAAAAGAGTACAGCCTCTGTTTATGGGGCGCTTACTGTGTGCACGAGTCCTTGAGGACCCTTGGGGACCCTGTGAGGTTGGGGTCTTGCTCTCATCTTCTAGTTGAGGAAACTGAGTTTCAGCACCATGGAGTGACCTCTGCAGAATCGCAAGCTGGTTGTCTGGGGTGTGGCAGTGGTTAAGAATTGAATCAGGGCTTGCATTTTCTTCACTGACTGACTGCCTCTCCCTGGGTAGCCACTGCAGGCTGCAGGAAGGATCTAGCAGCATGATCGCATTTCCTCATGTGAAATCATGGAAAAGACTTTACCTGGGCTGCACGGAGGTAGAAGTGCCTTTCAGTGTAGCTGGCTCATTTTGTCAGCTTGCGCGTTTTATTTAATGCATTTGAAAAACGTGATTCTGAGAATTCTGGGCCCACAGTACAAAAACATTTAAGATATCCCTGGTTGAAAGGGATCTTAAAGTGTGTCTGGTTCAATACTTCAGTCTACAGAGAAGGAAACTGAGGCCAGAGCGGGGAGCTGACCCCCCTCGTCTTAGCCTGTGCTCCCAGGAGAAGCACTGCCTTCGGGTGCATGTGGGAATGGACATTTAGTTCGGAAAAGGGGAGCAGACTCGGAGCCGTCAGAATCCACCACACCTGTGCGGGGACGCTTGCAAGCTGCACCTGAGGCGGTAGGCCCGGATACGGCGCCCCAGAGGGCTCCTTGCACACCCAGTCTAGAAGCCAGAGCCAAGGCTGTGTTGGTTCTCACTCACACACACACCATCGCACACTCTCATCCTCACAATCCCACACACACTCGCACCCACTCTCACATACCCTCACATGATCACTCACATACACTCTCACACACCCACACACTCTCACATCTCCCACACACCCCCCACACTCTCACACACCCTCTCTCTCACACACTACTCACACACACATACACACTGTCTCTCACACACACCCTCTATCTCACACCTACCCACACACCATGTAGGTGTCATCACAGACTCTAAAACAGGCTGAAGAGTCCAGCGAGGTGAGTCTCGGACGAGGCAGTAAATGTATTTCCACAGTAGCCCTCCGGCTTGGGAGCAGGACTTCTCTCTCTTGTCCGCTCATTCCAGCTAACCTTCTTTCTGTCCTATGAGTGCTCAGTAGTGGAAACCACAATGCTGACAATGAACAGAGCAGCCCTTCCTGAAGTGACCACACGTGCCACTTCCCCATGAAAATATGGAAAGTGCTCCCTGGCTTTGGCAGATTTAAGCTGGCTGCGGTCAGCATCCCCCCAGGACCTCCGCTGAGGTATGGCCCTGGGGATAAGTACTGTCTCTACTTAGAAGGCTGGGGGAAGCATCTTCTTCCTAACACCTTGCTTTGCTACTAAAAATAGTAGGGCTCAAGACCCTAAATTTTGTACTAATTGCCCCAGCAGAGTATCATTCCAGCTGGGGATCCAATCCAGTTAGTAGGGAGCTTACCCCAAGGAGGGCACAGGGTGAAGCTGCCCGGAGGAGTGGGAGCAGATGATGAGGGGTCACATTCAGGCTCCCAGGCACCAAGGCAGGCTCCCAGGCACCGATGGGAGGTCACACCCAGGCTCCCAGACACCAATGGGGGGTCACACCCAGGCTCCCAGGCACCGAGGCAGGCTCCCAGGCACCGATGGGGAAGTCACGCCCAGGCTTCCAGGCACCGAGGCAGAGGGTCCCGTTGATAGCCAGTTTGGTGCCCAAGGCTTAGGACATTTCTCATCACAATCCAGGGACCCTGCTAGAAAGTGAAGGGTTAAGTAATGGTGGGCCATAACAAGTGGCTAGAGCCCATCCACAGACTAGGGCAGGTTAGGTAAGCAGCATCACATCAGGTTCCAGTCCTGGCCGTGCTCAGGACCCTGGAAGGTGGAGAGGAAAAGACAAGGCAGGACCATCTCCCAGAGGAGAGTGCACAGGGCAGGCTGGATCACAGCCACGGAAACCAGGGCAGGGGCGCTGGGCTCAGACCTGTGGGTGGGAAGGGGCAAGGAAGGAAGAGAAGGTAGTGGTGAACCAGGGCCTGGGGCCGCCCACGCTAGCAGCATGGTGCCCATGCCCTGGCCAGGGAGAGAACGGGGCTTCCTATCTCCCCACCCCGGTGAGAATTACCTGCAGACAGCAGAGTTAGGCAGAGTTTGCCGCGAAGATCAGGTGGCCCACCTCTGCAGCGGGGAGCCGGATTCGCCAGGCCTCAGGATCTCCTGGGAGAGAGGGGGGTTTGCTTGGACCCTAAGGACAGTCCCAGCCCGGCTTGCAGGATGGTGGCCGTCTTTAGAGGCTCTCATTTCTCTCTCCTTAGCACTCCTGCTCATGGAGGGGCCGCAAGTGTGTGCGGGGTAACCAAATCCACGTGTGGGAATCCCAGACTGCAGGGACGGGTCTGCGAGTTGCCTGGCTGCCTCTGGGTCCACCCCTGAGAGTCTGGAGTAGGTGGCCAGAGGAAGGAAGTTGAGACCCGGCCTGAGACCCAGGTTGTAGGGCAAGACTCGGGATCAGAGCAAGGTTCCAGACAGGCAGATCAGATGCCCCAGCTTCAGTCGGGTGGCCTCGGGCACAATTCTAGAAGCAGTATGTACCAGGTGGGCTGATCAGGTGTGTGGGAGGGCCAGATGATGAAAATATTTTGGGGGACTGCCATTGCTAGGGATCCAGGCAGCCCCTGGAAAGCTGTGTAGGGCTGGTGTGGTGCAAGGAACCCACTCAGAGCAAAGAGGAGAGGGGTCACAGGAAGAGAAGGTCGCAGGGAGAGAAGAGTCACAGGGAGAGAAGAGTCGCAGGGTGCTGGAATTTGGACCAGTTCAGGATGGGGTTTAGTTCTGGGCAAAGAAGCTAGATCTGAACCAAGAGAGGACTGAGCCGCCTGGTGCAGGAAGGAGGGCAAGCCCAGCACTGGCCAGGGTCTGACTAATAGCCAGGAGGCCCTGCAGTCCCATGGAGTCACCAGGTGTGGTCCCGGCCCTGCCCCTAGGCAGGTCATCCCATTCTCAGCAGTGAGGCTTAAGACCCAGCCCAGGTATTCCTCCCCTCGGCTCGGGGGCCCTGAGGGTCTGAGTGGCATCAGACTGCCCTAGAAGGCTTGTGAGAGCATCTCTGGAGTTTCTGCTTCAGTTAGTACGGGTTGGACAGGAGAGTTCTCATTGCTACTAAGTCCCCAGGGGACGCTGATGGTGCCAGTCCGTGGGCCCCATGTCAAGAACCAGGGCTCTGTGCCCTTCTGCAAACCTGCCCCAGCACAGCGTGGCCGTCAGCTGGGGCCTCAGCTCCTTTCTTCCAACAACGCCCTCTCCCATTGGCCAGGTTCACCCTGTGGGGAGTGGACAACACCGGACGGCGCTCCAGGCCCAGCGACGTGATCGTGAAGACCCCCTGCCCCGTGGTGGACGATGTCAAGGCCCAGGGTAAGTGCCACTGAGGTCAGCAGAGCCTGCAGAGGGACGCCCCAGGGGCCTCCCCTCCTTGTGACGCAAGCGGGAGCAAGGGAGCCAAACAGAACAACCCGGGGTTCAGCGGGGTGCGGGGAGAACTCAGGAGCAGCCTGTGCCTGGGAGGACAGCCCCACCTCTGCCTCTGGCAGAGATTTCACACCGTCAAGAGGACATGCACTGCACGCTAACACACCAGGTGTTTAGGCCCGTGGTGGAGTCCCGTGACCTCTGCCCTCAGGACTCCTTCTTCATATGTGGGTGCATATCTGCAAAATTCTTTTGAATGAAAACCTAGAAAGGCTACCGATCTGTGCAAGCAGCCCACTTGCTAGAGCTCCCCGTCCTCACCACGCCCCTGGCAGCTCTTGATAGCGTCCTTGCTCGGAGGCATAGAACATGCCCTCCACAGCCAGCCCTTCTGCGGGGCTCTTACACCAAGAACAGGGCTCCGACCAACCACCGTGGGCTCTTGTGCACATGAGGGAACACTCGGGCCATCTCAGGGAGAGCTCAGGCCCTGCAGGTTTCAGGAAGGGAAACGGTGCGGCCACGCTGACCACCTGAGAGATGGCTTCAGACACCAGGGCCATCAGGCTGCCCATGAGGGCACCAGCCTGCAGCGATCCAGGCGTGCCCACAGTGATGCGAAATCACGGGGGAGAGCGACCCGACCCACATTAACGAACACCACCGACGCTGTAGCGCTCTATAGCTGCTGGAAGGATTCTCACGTTTATCCCCTCATTTGATGTGTGTGACACTGCTCTTTTCAACTCAAGAATCTGATCAAATTAAGGCCCTGCCTTAAAACTCTTTAATGGATTGCCATTTTTCTTCTTGTGACTAAGACCAAAATACTTAACAGACGCATTAGGATCTAAATGAGGTGACCCTTGCCTACTTCTCCAGCCTCACTGCCTTTCTCAGGTCCTCCACACCATTCCCACTCCTACCACTGGCCCTTTGCACATGTCCATCTCATTACTTTGAACACCCTTCATCCCCACCCCTGATTAACTGATTAGCTCCTCTCAGCCTGCAGATTTCTGGTCAAGTGTCCCTTCCTTGGTACAGTCAAGAAGACAGGGGTGGGGGATGAAGGGTGAAGAAGTCAGCTGCTAGATGTTCTCAGAGTATCATATTACTTTCCTTCGGCACATTCCTCTTTGTTATAAGAATCCTGTGTTTAATATCTCCCTCCCTGGACAGCAAGCTCCAGGAGAGCAGAGTCCCATTTGCTTTTACTCACTGTTACATCCCTAACACTTAGACGGAAGGCAGCATGGTGACTGGTTACAGACAGTCTTAGGCTCCAGAGTCAGACCGCCCAGCTTCAGATTCCTGCTCTGCGATGTACTTGACCTTGAGCAGTTTACTTCACCTCGTGCCTCAGTTTACCACTCTATAAAACAGTGGAAAGGATAATAGTACCCTACTTGATACGATGCTAGTAAGAATTAAATGAATGAATTTACATTATTTTTTAAGTGCCTATCCCATAGTAACTGTTCAGTAAATGCTAGGGAGTATACATTCTAACATCGTGCCCCTTGTAGTCAGCCCAATATAGCAGGAGTCAAAGGACATAATGAGGTGATTTCAGCGGTGCATGCAAGGTACTTAACCACAGTATGTCCCTGACTGAAACTGGCTTAGCCTAGAATCCCAGCATCAATGTCTCTGTTTTTGGAAGTGCCTCCACTAACCATGCAGTCTGCTTTCTAATAGGGATCCAATAAAGATGTACTGAATGGACAGAACATTACCCCCATTTTATAGACGTGGAAATTGAGATGCAGAGTTGAGTGAATGAATAGCTGACCAGGGTCCTAAAGTGAGCATTGGACAGAGTCAGCACTCAGACTCATTATTTGACTTCGATTCTCATTTTGCTTACGATGTTAAATTAGGTATTTAGAAGGTCATTGTGTAAAAGAGTGAAAACCTTTCTCTGTCTCTGAATGAAGAAAAGACCTACGTTAAAAAAAAAAGAGGATTCAAGTTAGATAGGGAAAAAAAACCTTCTCCCTTTCAGGATTATTAGAACCCACCAGGGCATTCTGGCGTAGCAGAGAGCTTTCCGTATAAGACAGATGTGTTTCTCTCTGGCGTGGGCGCTGCCTGGCTTATATGGTAGGGACCAAGTGACTTTTGAAGTTCTCAAAATCCCTTGGTGATGAAACAGTCTGGAATTGAAAACCCTCAGATGGGAGGCTGTCTGGAGAGGCTCCGTGGCCCCCTTCGGTCATCATCTGTTGATTTCTTACTCCAGGCCAGAGAGGAGCAGGTGAGGAGAAGGTGCTCCAGATAATTCTGTTTTGGATAATTTGCTTATGGCCTTGCCAGCCACAGGAGGCACCTTGGACTTGCTTGCTCTCTAGGCAGCAGGGTGGAGGGGCCTCAGGGAGGTGATGAGCAAAGGGATCTGCAGCCCCGTGCCACCTGCAGGAACAGAGGGGCAGACAGCCACTCTGGAGTAGAGAGGGGCTGACAGCGAGTAGTCTGCCTAGGAGAGACCACACTTCTCTTTCTCTACGGGGCGCCTTGGGTCAATTCCAGCCCCCAGAGTGAATCAAGTTGTGCTTCTGCCCACGTGGGCTCCCCGACAAAGGAGAGAGTCTGAAAGCCCGGCGGAGCAGCTGGGTGCAGGCGAGTCAATATCATGCTGAGAGAATGAGGTAGCATTTTACTCTAATGCCGGGAGGGAGTCCTGTATGGGGCAAACATGTAGATTAACGAGGGGGACTCTTTGAGGGTATGCTTACAACTTAATACAGTTCAAGCCGCTCTCCCGAAAAACCATATGCTCTGCCTCCTTCAAATCCAGAGGGTCATTGTAAATAAAACTCACTTGGATCTGAGTTTAAACCTAATAACAAGTGAGAATTACCTTTTAAGTGACCCAGAGCAGGACCTCTGCTCTTAATTCTCCAGCAGGAAGCCAGACTGCTCCTTATAGGAACACTTTTCCTAAACCAGATAATTTCTATGAAGAATTTCACCACGTCGTGACAGTAAAACCACTGAGCAAGTGAGTTTCTACCCGTGTTCTACCGACAGCACCTGTCCCGGGGAAGAACAAGCTAGTGTCAGCGATGAGAACGGACCAGCCTCGTCTCCCGGCCGGGGGTGGCCTTGCAAGAGTAGTTCCTGGAGTTTCACGAAGTGAAGGCTAGCTCCCATCCTTCACTCCCGCAGCATCCTTCTTTCCCGATGCCAAACATAAATCCTTGTCCCTTCCTTCCTTTGCCATTTATTGAGCCCTGGGATTAGATACTACAGAAACAACAATAATTAGACTCAGAATTTGTTTTCCAGAATGGTATAATCAGATTTCATAAATGCATCAAATCATACCACATATATTAAGCCCCGACTAAATACCTGGTCTAGGCATTGGGGAGGCAAAAGCCCTGCCTCCTGGAGCTTAGATTTCAGCAAAACTACAAAAGATAGTAAAACAAATATTTCAGATGGTGAAGG
This sequence comes from Spilogale gracilis, assembly GCA_004023965.1. Lineage (NCBI taxonomy): Eukaryota > Metazoa > Chordata > Mammalia > Carnivora > Mephitidae > Spilogale > Spilogale gracilis. The sequence goes on from PITA01001592.1 coordinate 136,946, forward strand.
ATGTTATGGGGACTGACTAGCAGGGAAAGGGGATAGGCAGTGCGGAAGGCAGAATTTTGGGGGAAGAGAGTGGAGAAGGAAGATACCCAGGTACCAGGGGGGAGATCATTCCAGATAGAGGAACAGCAGGACAGAGATGCCTGGTAAGGTTTGAAGCCGAGAAAGGAGGCCCCCCACAGTGACGAGGGATGGGGAGGAGCGAAGGTGGAGAGGAGCTGCCTGGGCTTGGGGTGGATCTTGTGGAGTGCCATCACAAGGTTGGGTTCTCAACCTGGGACTCGGCAGGGAAGCGCTGAGCACTTGAAGCAGAAGAGGGACGTGATGGGGCTTAGCATTTCACAGTCTCATTTCAACTGCTGTGCTGAGAGTGGACTCCAAGGTCGGGTCCAGAGGGAGCCAAGGCGATGGCAGGGACAGAGGAGAGAGGATGCTCATGAGAGAGGTGGCGAGAAGTGTTCTGGTTCTAAATTATTTTGATGGTAGAACCAAAAGGCTTTGCTGATGGCTTGGAGCAGGAAAGAAAGAAGTCATGTCAAGGCAGGCAGAGTAGAACCTCCTAGTTCCGTGGCTTGTGACTGTCCCCCAGCAGGCCCCAAGTATCATATGTGAAGACAGAGAAGAGGCCAAGGTTGGAGCAGGCTGGCTGAGGGCACAGGCCACCGGCCCTGCGAATTATGTCAGGTAGAGAAGGGTGTAGATACAGAGCTGATGCCAGAGGGGATGGTGAAGCAGGAAGACCTAGGGGATGAAGGCCAGATTTGAGGGCAGGAAGAAGTACAGGAGGCTTGACAAGGATCATCGCCCTCAGGTTTTCATAGGGAATTTTGTGGTGTTTCTTCAGTAGGGGCCAACTGAGTGAGGTCTCAGCAACTCCTCCCGCGCCCCCTCCTACACCCTCAACCCAGGGACTAATGAAAGTGGTGACTTAGGACTTCCGCTGGGGGAATTTTTGTTACAGCGTCAAGGGATTCTTTAGGGAGTATAGATGCCTCCCAGGATTCTCATTTCATAGTAAATTTCGTAGCCACTGCTGGGGTATAAGAAAGCTCACTTCGGCCCCGGAGTCACTCCTCTTATTAAAATAAGACTTTTTGCCCCAGTGGCTTGCACTCCCATGTTCCAGTGTCTCTCTCATGGCATTGGGGAAAATATGGTCTCCTGGAGAACCAGGGACAGTGCATCATCATCATAAATAATAATACTGACATAACGTCTTCTATTGTCCGACTCTCCTCTCAGCTCATCTTACTCCAGATACTGTGGCTTATTTGTTATTCTCCAATATGCAGCCCATAGGCTGGGAGCTCTCTGTTGGTCTTGCTGCCCCCTGGCATGCTCTTCGCCACACAGCCCTGCAGCTCATCTCCCTTCCTCCTGCTCTGGGCCCCGGGGTCATCTCTTCAATGGGACCAATCACAGCCACCCTGTTTAAAATTTCAATGCCCTCCACAACACTCCCACGCTTCCTTCTCCTGCCTGACTTCCTCCCACTTCCTCAAAGTCAATACTGCCCTGGTGATGTAGATTGCTTCCCCAAATGCCTTCTCCTACTAGGCTGAAAGTGTCTCCAGGGTGAGGAATTTTGTCAGTTTCTCCTTAATGTGGCCCAAGTGCCTGGAGAAATGTTGAGCATGTGCTAAGCCCTCAAGAAAAATTATATTGAGTGAATCAATGAAGGTATGCTTCTTGGGTCCAGACTTTGTGCTGCAGAAAGGCTTTACATTTAAAGTCACTTTTGGTATCACTGTAATCTTAGAAGGTGTGTATCATTCACCATCATTGAATAGAAAAGGAAACTATGACCCAGAGAGGTTAAGTAACTTGTCCAAGGCCACACAGCTAGTTCGGGGCCTTCAAACAATAGCGTAGTGCCAGTTCTTAACCATAGCTCTGGGCCTGAGGACTTCAGTTCCCACCCTGTTGGCTTGTTCTGCTGTTCGAGAGGTCCTGGCTCCTTTTTAATAACTAATAAGAACTCAGCTTCCCTTTTCTATGATGAGAACATGTCTGCAGATGCCCTGCCATCTCTCCACATGCATTTTAACTATTCCTGAGCACCTTGCATTTTAAAGACAGGGAAGACAGATCCCTGTTTTGGATAGCCCAGGACTTCTGTGAAGCCTGAAAACTGGGTAAAGGGATAACTAAAAATACCTTGTATTCTTTTCCATTCTCTGAGTTAGTGACTTCTTGAGATGCAGTGAAAGCTAATGAAATTATAGGTCTAAATTTTCACAGTGGAGATAGGAGGAACCAGAAATACTCATGTACTAGGAACATAGCGTATATCCTTCTGAATATAGAAGGAAATACTCATGTACTAGGAACCTAGCATATATCCTTATGAATATAGCATCCCATTTGCGGATGTTAGCTTGTAAGCACACCCCAGAGTTAGATCATCTTGGTTTTAGGAGATTTACGGTGGCACCTGGGCTTTTCCCACCTGGTCTCAGGCACATGTGCTGTTGCTAGTGGGAAGCATCAGCCTTCTCTAGCTAGATATTGCCATTGTGTTATGAGAATAGTAAATACACCGGAAAACACCTTCTCAGCCTTCTCTGTTCCTTGGTGGAGATAGTTATAACCAGGGCCTGGGGTTTGGGATGCTGTTTCCCATCATTAGAGATAAGAACAGAGAGGCATCAACAAAAAGCCTGGGGAAAGGAAACCTAGACCTTCCTATCTGGACTCTGGTCTAATTGCCCACATTTTTCCTCTCTTGGTCTTTCATCTCTCGAATACATGTCCCCTTCCTCCTGTTAAAAACAACAGAGCTTGGGGCACCTATGTGGCTCAGTCAGTTAAGTGGCGGCCTTCAGCTCAGTTCATGATCCCGGAGTGGCAGGATCAAGCCCCGCATCGGGCTCCCTGTTCGGCAGGGAATCTGCTTCTCCCTCTGCCCTTCACCCTGCTCATGCATTCCTCTCTCTCTCACTCACTCTGTCTCAAATAAATAAAATCCAAAACAAAACAAAAAGAATCACAACTCTTCGACTAGTCCTTCTGCTTCTGTCTGTCTCAACTCCAGGAACAAGGAGCTCCCTGCGTGCTTACCAAGACTCCCTCTTACTTGGCATCTATGGGCCACCTAGAAGTCCTCTATGAGAAATAGTCACCCCAGATTTGCATCCCCCAAGGTTCTGTCTCCTATATCTCCCTAAATTGTGCAAACACACCATCCCCTGAGCATTGGTACAAAAGCAATAGAAGATGAACAGTTTTGAATCTTGACTTCAGCCCACACTGGCTATGACCGTGGGTAGGTGATCTGGCCTCTCTCTGAATGTCCAGGTGTGGAGGAGAGGGACATTCCTATCCATCTTGCAGTGTTGGTATGAAGATTGGAGTTCATACATGTGAAGTTCTTTAACAATCAGTAGGCCGTTCGTAAGCAATGGAGGATACCATAGATCCTTATGTTTTAAGGCACCATCCACTTTATCTCTTGATCCATTTTAACAACCTAAGAATTTAAAAATCCTGAAAATCTAAATTTCTGGACTGAAGTTATTTATAATGCAGTTAAGGTGCTGGCTACGAGATTTGGGTTGCTAAAGGATTGGTATAGCCTGGGATGGAGAGATGTCACTGGAAAGATCATGAATTACATTCATTTAACTAACATTTTTTTTTAATCTAGTATGTTGTATGGCCCTGTACTTGCCACTCAGGACATGGAAGAAGTAAAATCCGACTCCTGTCCTCATGGTCAGTGGGTAAGATAGAAAAGTAAGGAAGTCATTGCAGTGTCTAGACAGGGTAGGGGTGGAAATTTTCTTCCTTCCAACCCAGAAAACCCCTACAACGATGACTGTGTCATTACCAACAGCCCAGAATTCACTTGGAATAGTGACCAGGAATCAGGTTGCTGTGCCCCTGGGCTGACAGGCGGTCGAGTGGGCAAAGTGCAGGCTTGGAAACCTATAGATGTAGTTTCTTCATTCCCAGATTTAACACCAGGTCAGAGATAGAGTTCTGCTCTCCAGATCTCAGTTCCCAGCTGTTGAGGAAGGAAATGTGAACAAATCTCCTTCTGACAGGTTTAATATGAAAACATTTAATGATAAAGTACTTCAAGCTCCGTAGGAATAAATGCCAAGGCTGTACAGATCCATTGCCGCTTTGCCACATCACCAAGTTCACATTAAGAGTGTATGCCTTGGAGGAGAAAGCTAAGGGTTATAAATTAAACTGAAAGATCACTCATTTGGAGTTGCAGGATGTACTTACTGGGTTCCACTTCTGTGTCACCACACATCTGCAGGCTTGTCTTTGTATCTGGTCTGGGCAGTCCCAGAAGAGGCTCTGCCATCCTGCAGTCATGGGGGCCACTCCGGTTCTTCACGTGGCTCAAGCGTCACCTGACAGTGCTACCCTCCATCCCTGAGTCACATTTCTGCCTGCCTCTCCCAGACCTACTTGGTACCCCAGCATATATAACCTGGAATGCAAGGGAGCTAAAGCCTCATGGGGGCAAATGTGAAAGGTCCCCACAGAGCAGTTGGAGATGGGAGCTGAGGATTAAGTCTTCCATTCGCCCCCTGGACAGACTGGTGGGGATCCCGCAGTTTCCTCTCCTGCAAAGTGTACCACCCGTTCCTTAGCAGGCCCCCTGCAGTCCCTTAGCCTCCTTTCTCACCTCACTTCCTTCTGTCCTCCCTCCAGCTTCCCTAGGACTGCACTTGCCAGTAAAGTATTCATCTGAGATCTTTTTGCCGCAGGCACTGTATTTTCAGGAAACATGGGTAAAGACAAAGAATATTATAACCGAAGTTGAAGGTTTTTATTTTTTAGAGAAGAGAGCTCAACTGATGGGACCGAGATAAAAGTGAATTACTCACACCACGGTCTCTAGGCTCCAGGTTCAGGATTCCTTAAGCAGCATCACACACACGGCCACGTATACGTGTCAATATGTATATACACACGTCTCCGTACACGTGCACACATATATGTTGTGCAGATACATACGTATATTTAAAATGTTATTTATTTGCCTTTTCTGCCCTCCTCAGAAATAGCAGATAAGATCTACAATCTCTTCAATGGCTATACCAGTGGGAAGGAGCAGCAGACGGCCTATAACACTCTCCTGGATCTGGGCTCCCCCGCCCTACATCGAGTTCTGTACCACTATAATCAGCACTATGAGAGTTTTGGAGAATTCACCTGGCGATGTGAGGATGAATTAGGCCCCAGGTAACCAAGAAACTCCATTGCCTCTTACAGAGACCTCGGCTCTTTGAAATTCTGTACGCTATCATACTGCACCCACGGATTCACACAGATTTCCTGGGTGAGCTTAGGTGCTTGGAGAAGTAAGTCCTGTGCTTTCCTACAGCTCAATTCATAGAGATTAGTTTGGAGTAAGCTGTATTTAAGTAGGGAAGTCATGAATACATTCCCTGAACTCTGAAAAAAAATCTTTGCCCTTGCCCTGTTTTAGCCACCTCTTTATCATGCTGACACAGCATTCCGAAAGCTAGGAACAGTAGGAGCTGGAGGCCCGTTCTCTTGTGAAAGAAAATTAAGAATTTTATGGAAGAGGTTATCCAAAACGATTCATTACGTATGAGCTTTGCACACGTAATATGCATTTTATGGACTTAGTTTCAGCCAAATTGCACATCCTTTGGGAAGGCAATGTGGGGGCAGCCAAGAGCCACCTTGACATCAGTATTGGCCAAGGTTAGGACAGCATAGTGTTTACCAGTGTCCCCTGGCCCCGAGGCTATGACTTTTCAATAATCAATACCCATTGATTTTAGGGTCTGCAACGCAGACAGCATTCTTAGAAAGAAATTGGAAGAATGTGTATAGATACCACCTCACTTTTGTTCCATTCATCATGGCTACATATCCCCGCTCTGAGAAAAAAACAGATTTTGGTAGAAATACTGGAATTATCAGATAGATTCAGTGAAAGAGGCTTGCATGGAATGTTGGTACCTATATGTCCTTGAGCTATTTAGAAGTTCATAAAGAAATAAAAGGGGAGGGCACATGGACTATTTTTAGGGGGAAAAATAGGAAAGCAAATAAAGACAATCAACACAATGGAATTCTTGCACTCCTGCCAAGAGGCTGCATGAAAGCATCCCCCCAAAGTTGTCCCATCTATCTGACAGCTGATCGAACTGGAGGGGGACCAGGTGTCAACGTGCTTCTCGTGACCTGAAATTATAAACTCTCCAGAAGACCGTTGTTTGGGACATTCCCTTCTATTCTCTTACTTCTGAAACAAGGAGGAAGTTAAGAATTATCTTCTGAAATGCAATGATTTCATGTGCTAGTTTAGGAAGAATCTTTTTGCATTCCGTAGATTATATCCTGCAGTTATTACAAAAGTTGATAGTCCTTGGGAAAACAGATGCCATGGCTGTGGACCAGAACACAGAAGGAAATATATAAGGGACTTCTCTTTGGCTTTGTCTCAGTTTCAGAAGAAAGCAATCCTTGAATTAGAAAGTAGATACATACTAAGATATGTCCTTTCTGCTGCATACCTTATTGCTACTGCCCTTGTAATTACTTATGCTTAATGTTATCCCCTCTCTCTGCTTCTCTGGCCAGCTCCCTTCCCCCTCCCACCTCACTCTGTTCCCTCCCACCTCTCTGCTCCCCCTCCCACACACACACACTTCCTTCCTCCTTCTGACATTTATTGAGTATATATATACAGTTCTTGGTTAGGGAACATCAATGTCACAATTTGAATAGCACTAACATTGCATATATCATCTTGATTTCCAAGGACATTAGGATTGCTTTTAAAATTCTCTCTTGTAACTCAAGAGTCAGAGGAAAATTGGTCAATAAAGAAAGTGAGCAGGGGAAGAAGTGTGGATTCCCCTGCAAAGTAAGGCGTGCTGCTGACTTGACGTTCTCTTCCCAGACTCTCCTCCCTGGAGACCCTTTCATGTGGATGCTGGTTTTTTCAAGGCTTTGTATTAGAAGAAATGTGTAATTTCATTAGCTTCTGGAAATCAAGTTTTACTTTCTGGTGTCATGGGGAGAACTGTAGAAAAGGAAAAGCCCTCAGCCTTGAGATGCATTTACCACCTTTGAAGTTGGTCCTGAGTGTGAACAGAAGAGGGTCTGTGGGCCACATACTCCCTGGGAGCAGGCAGAGCAACCCCCTCAGTTCAGTCACATCCCTTCCCTTAACGGTCACAGAGGCCTCCAGATCGACTTGAGGGTTGAAATGCATTGATCAACAGCACTGGTTGCGTTGATGCTAAGAAAGAAGAAATCCACAGGCTCTGAGATGATCAAGGGCAAACCCAAACTAATTATTATTATTATTTTTAAGTGAGTTATGAAAGAAGCCACAAAATCTCCATGGGCTAATCGAATCCTTTCTTTTCCTGTGTCCTTGTCCCGAGGACGATGTTTATGCCGCCCTCATTCTCCCTTCACTCCCTCTCTCTCCACCTTCCAAGAATTTGTCAACAACTAATGACAATGTAGAGGGATAGATTAAGAGGAAAGGCCACCAAAATCCCGTTGATGACGACTTTCGGAAGCCTGCTTGGTCATGCCGCAGAGGCCCGTAGACAGAAGAGAGACCATCTGTGGGCCATACTGCGTAGGTGGCAGACAGGGTTTGACTTCCTCTGACCCAGCCCTGAAGTTGGAGAAAATATGAGTGCACGCCGATGAACTCACACTGTCTCCGCCCCTGGACTCCGCTGCTGAATCTCCATACCTTTCCTCCAGCCTCACCTCTGCCCCCTCAGCTCGTCCTCCTGGGAATGCCGTGAGGTCACCCCTGGGGTGGTTGCGGCCAGACAGAAGGGGAGGAAAGAAATGAATGCGCTTATTGTTCTTTGAAAGGTCGTTCTCAACGGAGAGAGCCAGAGAGCCCAGAGAGCCGAAACTTCCACTTTCTGGAAAGAAACAGTGATTGAATTAGAAAAACATTGGCTCTTCGCATGAGAATTTAGCCAAGCAGCTGCTGAATCCTACAAGGGTCACTGTTCATTGAGTTTTTCAGAAGGGCATCTTAGGGAGCTCATTCAGAGAAGAGAAGCTTTGTGGGTCTCTGGGCACTTTGGGGTTTAAAGAATAGGAGGGACAGGGCTGAGTGAGGGAACGCAGAGCCAGGGAGGTCTGACAGGCGGCTGACAGTAACCGTTGTCTCTGACACTGGCAGGGGTCATGGAGAAGAAGGTTGTGCACCAGCAAGATGATGGTGGTGACAACCCTCTTCCCCAGGCTGGATGCAGAGGCCACCAGCCTCCCGTGTTGGCCCGGAGGGATCACTGCGCTCCAGGGTGTGAGAACTTGGAGCGACCTCGCTCTCCTCCACTCCTTTTTCTCCCTGGCGATTTGCGACAGCCTCCCGCCCCCTCTCTGGTCTCAGTGGCCGTGGCCTCCTGGCTTTCCAAGGGAGAAGGTGGAGTGGAGCAGGAGCAGACCTGCACACTAATTAGGTCACGTGCACCTCTGAGAGTCTGCATTTCCTCCAGGAAGGGCCCCGTGTCAGTGCTCACAGAGGGCATTGTTGTCTTCACCTGTATTTCGCTGCCACTCCCTTCATCCAGGCATAATTAGTTATATTTCATACCCTCCAAAGTTCAACATATCAGCTGTTTCTGCTTAGTTCTAAAATAACCTTGAAAAGGGAAATGTTCACTCAAACACATTATTTGTCCTTTAGTGATGGTAAAGTGCTGGCTGTAAAGAAAATGGATTTGATTTGTCTTTCAAAACTGCCAACTCTATGACTTTAAAAGGGCATAAATCCCCACTAAAATAGTAGTTCTTTTTCCTTTCTTTATTTTTCCTTTTGGCATTTTGTTTCTCTCTTTTGTTTTGGTGCCTGCCCTTTCTGCACAGCCAGGCCGTTCTTTCCTCCCTCCGTCCGTCCATCTATCCATCCGTCCATCCATCTGTCCATCCATCCATCCATCCGTCTGTCCATCCATCTGTCCATCCATGCATCCATCTATCCATGCATCCATCTGTCCATTCATCAGTCTGTCCATCCATGCATCCATCCATCCATCCATCCATGCATCCATCCGTCCATCCACCCATGCATCCATCCGTCCATCCATCCATCCATCCATCCATGCATCCATTCATCCATCCATATCCATCCATCCATCCATCCATCCATGCATCCATCTGTCCATTTGCTAGACAGATATTGATGGAAGACCCCCGGTTCTGAGTGCCCATGATAGAACAGGAAGCAGGATGCACCAGACTCTGCCTCATGGGAGTTCTAAGTCTCACTGTAACAGTGCCTATTCACCCTTCCCTGCCTTCTCTTCTTTCTAATTGAAGTATCCTCCATGCTCAATCCATAGGAAAGCTGGCCTCATCCTTTCCCAGCTGGGGGACCTCAGCAGTTGGTGCAATGGCCTCCTTCAGGAACCCAAGATAAGCTTGCGACGAGGCTCCCTTAAGTACCTGGGCTGCCGCTACAGCGAGATCAAGCCCTATGGACTTGACTGGTCAGAGCTCAGCCGGGACCTCAGGAAGACATGCGAGGAGCAGACACTGAGCGTCCCTTACAACGACTATGGGGACAGCAAAGACATCTAGTGCCACCATGCCAGCCAGTGGCTGCCAAAGGAAGCAGGAACAGAGGAGAGGAACATCTGGGTTGTCCGTGGATTTTTAATATTTTTTAATGGAACATTAAAACCTCTAAACCAGGGAGAGGCAATAGCTAAACCAGGGAGAAACTGATCCTTGGTCCCTGTAGAACTTCTTTGGTGTGATGTTCTCCATCTGCATGATCAGTAGACTGACCAACCAGCAGCCTCCTGCCGTGCCATTCCTCTTTAGGGGTTACTTTGGGCCTTGTTTTATAGTTAGTTTCATTTTTTTTTTCCCCACGAGGTTCGTCACAATGCTCAAGAGTTCTGCCATGCTTCCCATGAAAGGTCTACCAGGTTGAGGCATCCTGGGCTCACTGAGTCCCTGAGTCTGTTACAGCTGGGGAGAAATGGAGCCAGAAAGTCACTAGACTGGCCTCAGGCCCCAGCCACAAGACTTGCTCAAGAAGCAGCTCACTCTCCCAGCCAAAGTTGGCTCACAGAGAGAGAGAACAGTGGGAAAATCGGGAAGGTGGCCTCTCTGTAGGCCTCATGGTGACCCCCAGGCCTTCTTATTGTTTGAGTTGCACCTCATAGGTGAACTGAGCCTCCAATACGGGTCCCAGCGGCCTTCAGGATTTTTAGGTCCTCACCCATTTTAAGATGGGATTGGGATGGACTCTCCCTCTGGCAGATTTCTGCCTCTCCAGTATGACGTCTTTAAGAGGCAACAAAACGCTACCTGCCGAACAGTCTACCTAGGAGACTAGTTAGTCTCATTCTAGAGAAGTAGTAGGGCTGATTGTTCTAAAAACTCCTGCGCCTCCAAGATGAACTTCTCCATACCACCAGTGTACATCACATGCCTAGATTCTTGTTAGTGCCTGGGGCGCTCGCCCTGGACAGCGCCTGCTCCTGGCCAGGAGGGGCTGATACCTCTATGCCAGTGTTTCCATGAACTAAAGCAATTACTGATCACAAAAACACTAATGTCCATTTCTCCCTTGCTCAGTTTTGCAAATCCTTTCTCTGGATGACCATCTGCAGGAGAATGCCACTGTCTTCTCCTCCCATCTAGCTGCCAGGAGTAGCAGAGGTTCTGTGTAGGCGAGCCCCCTGATGGTGAGTAGAGGCCCCGGCGCTTACTTCCGCCCTGTGACCCTAGTGTTGCTGCCACAGATGTAAGTGGTGGCCCAGCCTTTCTGTAAGAGCTTTGAGGGCCACATGGCCCAGCAATGGCCTTAGCTGTCCTCGCACACCTCAGAGGCCTGAACACATACCTTCAGCCGTCCTGCCTTTGACCGGCCTCCTCATTTGGAAACACAAGAGAAAGGTGGGAGAGAGACATGGGATCTATATTGAACTATATTGATTTTTTTTCCAAATAGTAATGACAGATCACATTCATGAAGTGCTCACTGTGGGCCAGACACTGCTCTGAGGACTTCACATGTCACTGAATCCTCAGGACACGCCCTCCGCCTCCCTTCCCAACCCCACCACCAAGGAAGAGCTCTTGGCTCCACGGCAGTGATGGGGAGCTGGAGGCAAAGAGTGTCAGGCAAGTTGCCCCAAATGCCTGCTTGAGCACTGCCCGGGCCACGATATAAATGCAGGCTGTGGGACTCCGGAGCCCTCTGCCACCCTCGGCCCTGGGCCAGTTTGCCCATGGCATGCGGCTGTCCCATCTGTCAGCTCCACAGGGACCTGCTGAGGCAGCATTCCCCATGCCCTACCCACCCGGACAGATGTGCCCGTGGTGCTCCCTTAACCCAGCAGCTGGAGCATCCTTGGGGCCCACTGGGTCTGCGGCGGCAGCCCTCCCCTGGGGCCCAGGAGGGGACCCTGGGGGAGACGCAGGCCGCCTCAGTCCCCACCCGGCATCTGGCCATGAAAACCCGGAAAGACTTGTCTGCCGTTCTGGAAAGTACCCGCCTCAGAAATGCCTCCACTTCCAGAGCGAAGGCTAGCAGAAACCTTGACTGTCCCACCCATGGTCAGGGCAGGGCCTCTGGCCAAATGCCTACAGAGACATCCCTGACCGTCCCCAGGGAGGGTGACGCCACAGGCAGCTGGAGCCCAGCCAGCAGACAAGGCCTTGCTGCCGCCGCTGTCCTCCCCCACATTCAAGTCTGCCCACAAAATGGGCTCAGGGCAGTGTGGTGGGAGCCCCGGACTGCGCTGCCATCCTGCCCCGTGGTGGGGGAGACGGGAGCCCATGGGGAGTGGCATCACGGTCACCCTTCTCCATCCCCTCCTTCTGTTTTATTAAAATAAAGGAGGCTCATTCTCTCCCCCAAGCCCCTCCAGCCTTTCGTCTATTTTTTCTTTTTCTTCTCTAGTCCCACTCTTCCTGCTCCATCCCTTCCTTCTCTGTGACCCTCTTCCCCCCTGTGTCCCCTCGTGTCCTCCTCATGGCCCGTGTGCTTGCACGCACACATACTGTATGTGTATTACACATACCTGCATCACACACAAAACACACAGTGTACACATGCACAGCACACCCCCGTTATATACACGTACAACACACAGCACGCACATCACACACACGACACTCACATACACACACACATTATACACACAACACACCCACATCACACACACACATGCACACACACCGTATTCACTCTACAGGCATACATTATACACACGTTACATACGCTGTGACATCACTATATGTACACACATTACACATACATGCTCTATCCACATGTGTTACGCATGTGCTCTATCCACAGCCTCTATGGCTGAGTCCCATCCACTTTCAGATGAAAAGTAAGGCCGATATGAATGGAGCAGGAGACAGTCTTTTAAGTTCCCCTGAGGCTCTATCTGCAGGATTTGGGCCTGGGAAGATAGCACCGAGCACGCCCTGATGACATTTCCCAAAGTTTGCCTGGAGACACCCATCCTGACTAGAAAGGGTGGCAGGACCAGACCAATATTAAACCTCAAATTTCTAAACTGCCAAACAGGTCTCAGGGAGTCACTTGACCCCCTCCGCGCCCCCAGCTCTGGGCTCCCCATGAGACCGTGGTGTTTCCTCTTGAATGTATGTGAACAGAATAGCATTAGACCTTTAACTGAGTGTGTGACCATTTTCCACAGAGTATGGTCCATTTGTCATTTTTAGTTTAAGCACACTTCTTGATATTCAAATGTTCTATTAAAAAACTGAGTGTGAGAAAACCCCACTTTACTACTGTGGAAGGAAGAACGGACACAATGTGACCAACTTCAGGTGTAACAGTATTGTTTCAAAGAGAATTATTGTACGATTATAAAACCATGGAATAATCAACTAAATAATAAACAAAGCTGTTAGTAAGTGTCAGGTGTGTGGATGTTACCTTGTGTCTTTTGAGACTCAGAGTTATCTGGATGGACCCACTGGGAAACTATCCCTGTTTTAAATGTTCCACTTCTGGGGCAACTGGGTGGCTCAGTCGGTTAAGCATCTGCCTTTGGCTCAGGTCATGATCCCAGAGTCTTGGGGATTGAGCCCGGCATTGGTCTCCCTGCTCCACAGAGAGCCTGCTTTTCCCTCTGCCTGCTACTCCCTGTGCTAGTGCTCTCTCTGTCTGACAAATTAATAAATCTAAAAACAATAAAATGTTCCACCTCAGATGCCAAAATAGGTAGGCCTTGTAGCCTGTCATCCTAACTGAGAAATGGTAAACACCTCACAGCAAATCGTAAACACATTGTAATGTAGTAGTGGTTCTCATCTTCTCTATCGCCATCCGGATAATTAGCCGATGAAATCTATTCATTGTGTTCCTGCTGTATTTCGCACGTGATGCACAGTGCCGAGGGTATAGTGGAGAGAAAGGCAAGTCAGCTTGCTCTTCATCAGAGAACCTGGAGTTTTATGGCACAGGAAACATTGAGCCTACCATTACTAGAAAAAGGAGAACCATGGCAGAGAAGTACAGGATGATGGGAGGCACCGAAATTTCTCTTGGGACGTTTAGGGCAAATGTTGCAAAAGGCCCTCCCTGGCACTTTCCTGCCTTATACTTTGTGGACATATTTAGGATAGGCGGGTTCTTATGAAACGCTGTGTGCTGGGCAGCCCAAACACTCAGTCATTTTTTTTTCTCTCTACCATGTGACTTTAAATAGTGCTCTCTCTCTGCTGCCCTCAAAACATGTGATTCCCTTTGTCCACCAAAACCAGAGATGAGGAGCCTGCACACTCAGTAGGCCTTCTTGCCAAGTCATGATGAGGATGCCTCTCCCCATGCAAGCAGGTACTGGTCAAAGGTGAAACGACAGTTCTAAAACATGACCACAAATTCTTTGTAACTCTTTCCTTTTAGAAGTGTGTTCTGTTGCCTATCCTCTTGAATTTGGGCAGGTCGGTGACTGTTTTAACCAATAAATGATGATGGAAGTGACACTTGGTGACTCCCCAGCCTGAGTGAAAAAGGACTTGGGGCTTCTGCCTCCTTCTCTGGAATCGGACTCGTGGAGCTCTGAGCCATTGCATAAGAAATCTGAGGCCACCATGCTGGAGAGGTCATGTGGAAGTACCATGGTCCACAGTTCCAGCTGAGCCAGCCTTCTAGACATTTCTGCTGAAGCCCCAGACACGTGACTGAAGCCGGCCCGGACGGTCGCGATCAGTCTCCCTGCCACCTGCATACCACCCAGCAACTTCTATCAATGTCACATGGGAGAGAAGAATCAACCTGCCAAGGCTTGCCTGGATTCCTGACCCCAGAATTATGCAACAGAATAAAACAGTGACTTTTTTTTTTTTTAAGCCACTAAGGGGGTCTGCTAAATAAAGGGGATCTGATTGGGAGCCAAAAAATCTATTCCATCCAGTCAGTGGCAGAGCACTGAGGTTGTCCTGCCCAGGCATGAAGTCACCATGAAAAGGAGAGGAAAATGTATGCAGTCTGGGACTACATAGGCATGACATGCCTCTCGTCAATAAGGTGAGTCTGTGCTCCAGCAGAGGAGAGCAGAAAGAAGGGTGGCCTCCACCCTGTGCTAGTGCTCTCTCTGTCTGAAAAATTCATAAATCTAAACCCAGTTTAGATAAACCCAGTACATCTGAGATGATGACCCTCCAGGAACCTCCCTGGAAATTGTATTTGAGTTGCGGTGGGGGTGGGGCGGGGGGGTGGGGTTGCAGAGAAGGGATGATAGTTCCAGGGCCAGCAAAAGAAAGAAAGAGAAGGGAGAAGAACATTTGGAATAAAAAAGAAATACTAGGAGGGAAGGTTTTCTTCCAATGCCTTTGTTTTTCTGTTCCTTTGCATTTGGAACTTTCTGGATGTGTTGTGCTCACCCCCTGCTTAAAGTGTGCCAGGCTCTTGTGCTAAACACTTCACTGCATAATATTCTACAATCTTCACTCTGCAACCTTGTGAAATCAGTCCTCTTCGGTAGGAGGAAGCAAAGTCATAGACACCCCATATAACTTGACCAAGGTCACGGCTAAAGTGGAAAGACTGGCATTTCTACCAAGACCGTCTGACTCTAACCACTGCCCCACAGGGCATCCCTGGCCCCCAGGAGTTTGTTTCTCCCTGAGTTTCCTAGAAAGGGAGAGATTCTTCCATTGAGATTTTTACAGATCACTGGCCCATTACCCTATCTCAGGCAATGGCACACTTAACCACTATCATTAAGAAAACAACTAGTTTGTACAAGCCAAGCACATTTTTTTCTTTTTTTGTTTGTTTGTTCTTGGCTTGTTTTTTTGTCTTTCACATGAAAGTCATGCAGACGTCAAAAATGGTGGCTCTCAGTTTGTATGTTCAGCGTAGCCCCATAGTGGGCTTCAGGGGTACGTCAGCAGCTTCTCTGTGTTCTGCATACATCCAACACTTGAGGGAGAACGTGGGGAACAAAAGCCTTCTGCCCTTCAGGGCAGCCTGGATTGGCTTCTTACCTCAGGCCCAGCTCTGAGTTTGCAAACCTGCCTCCAACCATGCTCCCATGGTCAGCAGCTTCCCTGTGTTCTGCATACATCCAACACTTGAGGGAGAACGTGGGGAACAAAAGTCTTCTGCCCTTCAGGGCAGCCTGGATTGACTTCTTACCTCAGGCCCAGCCCTGAGTTTGCAAACCTGCCTCCAACCATGCTCCCATGGTCAGCCTGATTGCCTTTTCAGCTGCACCAAGGAACGAGCAGTTTAGTGTCAAAAGAAACTTCCACATTCAATAGAGTAGCTGACAATTTCTCCACATATGTGTGGGATCTAGGACTCGGCTCATATTTGCATTCCTTCAAAGTGAGAAAAAAAAGTCCTTCTTATTCTGGGACTTTACAGTGTATGCTCTGATGGGATTGAGTCCCATAAGAATGGACACATTTTGACATTATGTTTCTTTACCAAAGCTGTCCTTTGGTGGAGTTTATGAATATGCCTGTTCACACCGGGCTATGAATCAGTGTACCTGATACCTTACTACCTTTCCCGGTGGGAGAACCTCAGCCATGTTCTGCACTTAGTAGTTTGGAGCAATTTCTTTTGTTGAGAAGGATTCAGTGACCTTGAGGCTCTTGCACCTGACAGATCAGACAGTGCTCTGAGATCTACACATTGAGGGATGAAACCCCCCTCACACAGTGAATGCCCTGGTGATGTCACAGGACCTAAGTGTCCAAGAGTAAGACTAGATTGGTCCTGCGTTAACTGCATTTGTCCTAGTAACTATTGAGTATAACATGGTAACGATGCCTATAACACCTCAGAAGCCAACCGCCTCTTTGTCCTCAGATCCATTTTTCAAACTTCTGCAGCTGCCCTGCTCAGTGTCACATAGAGTTGACTCTTATAAACTCCACTTCCCAGACTCCCTGCTCAACAGGCTTCCAGTCCACTGGGGTAATGGAGGCACTTCAGGAAGAGGAGCAAGCCAGGGTGCTTCTCCCTCTCTGACTTGGAGAGTGTCTCAACACCTCCTTCCTGATTTCAGCTGCCTATCTAGTCTCAGACCCTCTCCAGCGAACCCCTGCCATGCTTTCAGCTCCCTTCTGGTGGCTCCACCTCTGAGTTTCAGCAATATGACCTCATATTCTCAAACTAAGAGCTGCTTCCTCTTCCTCCTCATCCTTAGGTTGCCTCATGATTCTCCATGCCTTTTATGTTACTCCAAAACCTTTCTCATTTGAATTTCCTCTATTAACTAAAATGTGTGCTGCTTTCCTGACTGGGTCTTAACTAATGCACACTTCAAACTAAAAATTGCATATCATTTGGTACAGGAATTTTGTAACTTTTTAGGGTTTGAATGATGATCTTGAATATGAAATTTGGATGCTGAAAGTAAAGAAATCTCTCTGAACTCTAAGATTGCTTATAGGGTCAGAAAATAGGATTCTACTCGAGTGCTAGATTTGGTCAAGTGGTAGGGGCTGCCTGTGGTTTGAAAAGGATTCTGAGGATGGATCCGGATCTGGCCAGAAAGAGTGATGATCGATGCCTGATGTGGGAATGGAAGTGGTGAATATCAAGGTGTGTGCCATGCATTTGTTCTCCCTAATCAGTAGAAATAGAATAGGCACAGAATACCTGAAAACAGAGCTAGCTAGGAAAAAAACTTTTTTAATTAATGTATATTATCTGCTTCAGGGGTACAGGTCTGTGAATCGTCAGTCTTACACAATTCACAGCACTCACCATAGCACATACCCTTTCCAGTGTCCATCATCCAGTCACCCCATCCTTCCCCCTGATCCCAGCAGCCCTCAGTTTGTTTCCTGAGATTAAGTCTCTTATGGTTTTTTCTCCCTCCCCAGTCCCATCGTGTTTCATTTTTTCCTCCCTTTCCCCCACAACTCCCCACCCAGCTTCTCAAATTCCTCATATCAGAGAGATCATATGATAATTGTCTTTTTCAGATTGACTTATTTCACTTACCATAATACCCTCTGGTTCCATCCATGTCGTGGCAAATGGCAAGATTCCGGGTAGTTTTTTGATGGCTGCATCATATTCCATTGTATATGTATACCATATCTTCATCCATTCATCTGTTGATGGACATTAAGGCTCTTTTCATAGTTTGGCTGTTGTGGGCATTGCTGCTATAAACATTTGGGTGCACATGCCCCTTCGGATCCCTACATTTGTATTTTTATGGTAAATATCATAAAATTGCAATTGCTGGGTTTAGGGTAGCTCTATTTTCAACTTTTCGAGGAAACTCTATACTGTTTTCCAGAGTGGCTGCACCAACTTGCATTTCCACAAACTTGCATTTCCACACACAGTGTAAGAGGGTTCCCCTTTCTCCACATCCTTGCCAACACCTGTTTGGACTGGTTAATCTTAGCAATTCTGACTGGTGTGAGGTGGCATCTTGATATTGATTTGTATTTCCCTGATACTGAGTGATGTTGAGCACTTTTTCATATGTCTGTGGGCCATTCAGATGTCTTCTTTGCAGAAATGTCTGTTCATGTCTTCTTCCCATTTCTTGATTGGATTATTTCTTTGGGTGTTGAGTTTGAGAAATTCTTTATAGATTTTGGATACTAGTCCTTTATCTGTTATGTCATTTGCAAATATCTTCTCCTATTCCATCAGTTGTCTTTTGGTTTTGTTGACCATTTCCTTTGCTGTGCAATAGCTTTTTATCTTGATGAAGTCCCAATAGTTCATTTTTACCCTTGCTTCCCTTGCCTTTGGTGATGTTTCTAGGAAGAAGTTGCTATTTCTGTGGTCAAAGAGGTTGCTGCCTGTGTTCTCCTCAAGGATTTTGATGGATTCCTGTCTCACATTGAGGTCTTTCAACCATTTTGAGCCTATTTTTGTGTGTAGTGTAAGGAAATGGTCCAGTTTTTTTCTTCTGTATGTGGCTGTCCAGTTTTCCCAACATCATTTGTTGAAGAGATTGTCTTTTTTCCATTGGACATTCTTTCCTGCTTGGTTGAAGATTAGTTGACTGTAGAATTGAGGGTCCATTTCTGGGCTCTCTATTCTGTTCCACTGATCTATGTGTCTTTTTTTGTGCCAGTACCATACTGTCTTTGTAATAGAGCTTTGTAATAGAGTTTGAAGTCTGCTGCCAACTTTGGTTTTCTTTTTCAACATTCCTCTGGCTATTCGGGGTCTTTTCTGGTTCCATATAAATTTTAGGATTATTTGTTCCATTTCTCTGAAAAAATTGATGGTATTTTGATAGGGATTGCATTAAATGTGTAGGTGGCTCTAGACATTTTCACAATATTTATTCTTCCAATCCATGAGCATGGAATATTTTTCTATTTCTTTGTGTCTTCCTCAATGTCTTTCATGAGTACTTCATAGTTTTCTGAGTACAGATTCTTTGCCTCTTTGGTTAGGTTTATTCCTAGGTATCTCATGGCTTGGGGTGCAATTGTAAATGAAATTGAATCTTTAATTTCTCTTTCTTCTGTCTTGCTGTCCGTGTATGGAAATGCAACTGATTTCTGTGCATTGATTTTATATCCTGACACTTCACTGAATTCCTGTATGAGTTCTAGCAGTTTTGGAGTGGAGTCTTTTGGGTTTTTCATGTAAAGTGTCATATCATCTGTGAAGAGTTTGACTTCTTCTTTGCTGATTTGGAAGCCTTTTATTTCTTTTTGTTGTCTGATTGCTGAGGCTACAACTTCTAGTACTATGTAGAACAGCAGAGGTGAACGAGGACAGCCCTTCCACGTTGCTGACCTTAGTTTTTCCCCATTTTGAGAATATTTGCTGTGGGTTTTTCATAGATGGTTTTGATGGTATTGAGATATGTACCCTCTAGCCTTACACTGTGAAGAGTTTTGATCAAGAAAGGATGCTGTACTTTGTCAAATGCTTTTTCTGCATCTATTGAGAGTATCATATGTTTCTTGTTCTTTCTTTTATTAATGTATTATATCACATTGATTGATTTGTGGATTTTGAACCAGCCTTGCAGCCCAGGAAAAAATCCCACTTGATTGTGGTGGATCATCCTTTTAATGTACTGTTGGATCCTATTGGCTAGTATTTTGGTGAGAATTTTTGCATCCATGTTCATTAAGGATATTGGTCTGTAATTCTCACTTTTGATGGGGATATTTGTCTGGTTTGGGGATCAAGGTAATTCTGGCCTCATAAAATGAGTTTGAAAGTCTTGAGTTTTTTTTTTACCCATTCTGATACCCTGAATCTTTCAATTGGAGCATTTAGCCCATTTACATTCATGGTAACTATTGAAATATATGAATTTAGTGCCATTGTATTGCCTGTAAGGTGACTGTTATTGTATATTGACTCTGTTCTTTTCTGGTTTGTTACTTTAAGCCTTTCTCTTTGCTTAGAGCACCCCTTTCAATATTGCCTATAGGGTTGGTTTGCAAATTCTTTTAGTTTTTGTTTGTCCTGGAAGCTTTTTATCTCCCCTTCTATTTTCAATGACAGCATAGCTGAATATAGTATTCTTGGCTGCATATTTTTCTCTTTTACTGCTTTAAATATATCATGCAAGTCCTTTCTGGCCTGCCAGGTCTCTATGGATAGGTATGCTGCCAATCTAATATTTCTACCATTGTATGTTACAGACCTCTTGTCCCAAGCTGCTTTCAGAATTTTCTCTTTGTCACATGAACCTATTTTCATTAATTTGGGGGGAGGGTTCTTTATGTCTCCTGGATTTTGATGCTTGTTCTCTTCACCAAATTAGGGACACTCTCTGCTACAATTTGCTCTGATATATCTTCTTCCCCTCTCTTTTTTTCTTCTTCTGAAATCCCAATTATTCTAATATTGTTTCATTTTTCTAAAATATTTTATTTATTTACTTGACAAAGAAAAACACAGCCAGAGAGGGAGAAGCCTGTTCTTCAAGCAGGGGAAATGACAGAGGGAGAAGCAGGCTTCCCATTGAGCAGGGAGACTGATGTGGGGCTCAATCCTGGGACTCTGGGACCATGACCTGAGCCAAAGGCAGATGCTTAACAACTGAGATACCTAGGCTCCCCTAATATTGTTTCATCTTATGGTATTAGTTATCTCTCTAATTCTTCCCTTGTGGTGCAGTAGTTGTTTGTCTCTCTTTTTCTCAGCTTCTTTATTCTCCATCATTTGGTCTTCTATACAATAATTCTTTCTTCTTCCTCATTTATCCTAGCTGTAAAAGCCTTCATTTTTTATTGTACCTCATTAAGAGCTTTTTTGATTTCAACTTGGTTAGATTTTAGTTCTTTTATTTCTCCAGAAAAGAATTTTATTTATCCAGAAAGGGATTTTCTAGTATCTTCCATGCTTTTTTTTTTTTTAGCCCAGCTATCACCTTGATAATTATCATTCTGAGCTCTAGTTCTGACATCTTACTAATGTCCGTGTTGATTAGGTCCCTAGCTGTTGTTACTGCCTCTTGTTCTTTTCTTTGAGGTGAGTTTTCTGCCTTGTCATTTTATCCATATAAGAATAGATGAATAAGAGAAAAAAATACTAAAAGATAACAACTACCCCAGAAAAATATTCACCAACCAAATCAGAAGAGACCGAAAACAGGGGAGAGAAGAAAGGAGAAAATAAACAAATAAATACATAAATAAATTAAATGTATATTATTTATAATAAATTATATATATGTATACTGGTGAATAGAACAGAGCCACACACTTGATTTTGGGTGTATTTTGGTCTGTTAGAAGAAACTGCCTCCCAAAATTATAAAGAAAAACTTATGTATATAGAAAAAATTAGGTTAAATACAATGAAGGGAGAGAATACGACTATAACAATAAAAATTTAAAAAGATTTTTAAAAAGGTATTTATAAGATAGCTTACAAAGATTAAAATAGGAAAGAGGAAAATTTTTAAAAAATAGAATAAGAAAAAATAAAATGTAAAAAATTTAACTTTCAAAGACTAAAGAGTCATGGGGGAAAAGCCATGAATTCTGTGTGGTACATTTCCCTGAAGTTCTGCAGTTCTCATTGATCAGTGAACTTGGTCTTGGCTGGATGTTCTCGCTGATCTTCTGGGGGAGGAGCCTGTTGTATTGATTCTCCAATGTCTTTGCCTGAGGAGGAACTGCCCCACCCTTGCCAGGGGCCAGGCTAAGCAATCGGCTCAGGTCTGCTCTTGGAGCTTTTGTTCCCTGAGCGCTTTCCCTACCGCTTTGGAGGCTGGGAAGGAAGATGGCAGCTTCCCAGTCTCCAGCCAGAGGAGCAGAGAACTGGAGCACCCTCCTCAGTGCGCCCCCAGAGAAAAGCAGTTGATTCCACCTGTCTCTCTGCTCTCCGGCCACACTCCAAGCTCACCCAGCCTGTGACTTGAGCGTTTCTATTTCTGGTCTCTGCCCCATTTGGAGTCTCCACACCCAGATGCTTCCTGCAATGCGCTCCTGCACCGCTCCTCTGGAGAGGTAAGAGAGGGGGTCTCCCTGGAACTGCCACTTGTGAGGTCTCTGCTTAAAAAGGGACTTGGATCACAGTTTAAGGTAACCCTGAGCTGAAAGCCCCCCTCCTCAGCTTCGTCTCTGGAGCCACCTTCCCGCTCCGATATCTGGAACCTCCACATTCAGGCACCCCTGGTATTTTTGTGACCCCGCAAGTCCTGAGACCACACTGTCACCACGAACGTTCCACCACCTCCCCCCTCACCCCCCACTTAGCCTTTGGGGCGACATCCCTCAGTGCTCCGGGGCTCTACTGCTGGCCGGGAGCTGGCCCCTCCCCCTGCCGTCTGTCTTCCCAAATGTCGCCTCCAGTTCACTTCTCCGCACATCTTCCAGAAAGTGGTCACTTTTCTGTTCCTACAATTGCTGCTCTTCTCTTCTATCTCCTGTTGAGTTTGAAGGTGTTCAGAATGGTTTGATAACTATCTAGCTAAATTCTTGGGACTTGACAATATTTAGGTCTCCTACTCCACCATCTTGCTCCTCCCTAGTCAGGAAATGTATTATGTATACATCATATATGTATATGTATATATGTATACATATATAATGTATATATGAAAATTATGATACACCCCAAAGTGACTATAGGTTCATTGTGCATTGATATTGGAAATAGTGTGAGAACAGAAAACACATTTCTGAGACTTTCTGGCCCATAATCAATTTCATGGTATTCCATTTACCTTTTTTGGACTGTGATTTTCATTTCTAAATCTGTATTTTAAGATAGTCTTAATGGTGTTAATTTTGTATCTTCAGTGACATAAACAGAGGATTTCAAAACCTTTGTCTGTTTCTGCCACTTGAGCCATGTATCAGTTATGAGTCAGTTAGGATTTCAGCAGAGAAAATTTAGTATAAGGATTTTTTTAAAAAAGATATTGGAGGATCAGAAACGTAAAGCTATTTGAAACCCCGAGATAACACAGAGATATTAATAAGAACCGTAGGAAGTGGCCCTTCCTCTTGGACCAGAAGAACAAAGTGGGGGAAGTGGGTTTAACGAAGAAATTGGATGCAGGAAAGGCTATTTGCCCAGAGCTAGAACTTCCTGGTGGGAGCCTCCTGAGGCTGGTTCCTCAAGCATGCAAAGATAATGGAGACTGGAACCAGAGGCTGTTGTCATGGTGAAATGCCTTCCGTGGGATGGCACGGACGCAAACAGCAAGCTGAATGGAAGGAACCAGTCCGTTCTCCCTCCACCTTCCTTCCAGTGTCCTCTACTGCCCCCCCACCCCCTGTGGACAAAACTTAACAGGAATTTGACTGACCAAAAGGAAGCTTTGCAGGTTTCTAACAGCCACATTACAAAGCAGAGCACAAACAGGTGGGTTTGAGCTGATAGACGATGACAGCTGCACAGTCGGTGTGAGGTTTCAACGAGATGAGGCTTTTGAAAGCACTTAGTGCGATGCCTGGGGCTCTCTTAGTAAGCAGCAATGGTGGTGCTCCCTGGCCCTCTTCAGTGCTCCTTAGACACTGAGATAGAGCTAACTTTGTCCCTGATATTATTCTTTCCCTGTGGCTTTTTCTCGACAATATTGACAGCTTAGGGTAGCAGGAACACATATTCCAAGTTTGTATTATGCATTCTTTTTTAGGTGACAAAGATCCTTTCATATATTTGAAGTAGAACTTCCTCTAACAGGTTTCATCATCTTAAGTGAGATTTCTTGTGTTGCTAAAGAGGCTGTTGTGGTTAACAGCAGTAGGGTGTATTTATTGCTTATGTGCCAGGCACCATCTGAGCCCCTTGACATGGCTTCTCTTGTCTAATTCCCTCAGCGAGCCACCCCACGCACAGACACTGCTACTGGCTACACGGAACAGATGAGGAAACTCCAGGGTCTTGAGTGACTTGCCCAAGGCCCACAGCAGGTGTGTTGGGAGCCACAGTGTTCGTTTCTGACCACTGTGCAGTGCTGCCAGATGGCCCAGTTGAGTCACCTTCTCGGCCCTGAAACTTGGAACCTATCTTAGGTCACCATGGTGAGTGAACTGAACTAGCAGCAAAATTTGACGAAATGAGGGTTTTTCTTTAAGATTTTATTTAGTTATTTATTTGAGTGAGAAAGAGAGAGAGCATGAGAAGGGGGAGGTTCAGAAGGAGAAGCAGACTCCCTGCTGAGCAGGGAGCCCAATGCAGGACTTGATCCTGGGACTCCAAGATCATGACCTGAGCCAAAGGCAGTAGCTTAACCAACTGAGCCACCCAGGCGCCCCGGAATGAGGGTTTTTCTGTCTGGTGGTTGTTTTGCTTTGTTTTGCTGCTGAGGGGGAGCAGGGTTTCTTGCATCCTGTGAAACTGACAAGCCAGACACAGCACTGTATACATGTTCAATTTGGCTGCTTCACTCTGATCATGGGTATGGGGTCGGTCCCCACCATGGGGAAGGTATGGCTGTGGTGTAGGACCTGTGTGCTTTCAAGGCTCCTTGTGACCTGAGTTTATTGGCATTCATGGAAATGGAACTCCTCCCATCTCTGAGTTCACTGGGTTTTGAGCGAACTGGTGTAAGGTATAAGCCTCATCCCTGCTCTCTAGCCTGGTGGTGTTCTCACACAGACAATTCAGCTGGTCAGCTGTCTAGACAGTTGCAGAACAGAAGCATTCTCCCACGGCCTATGTCTCTACCATGTTTTCTTTTGTGTCTACACCTTGGTCATCCCTGACTGAAAAGGTCCTTCTGATGCACTTTAGACCTCTGGACCTTCCAGGCAGTCTCACTCTTGGGTACCAGATGGGGGGAGATGTTGTGCTCCTCACCCTGTAGGCTCTATGTGTCTTGGCAACAGGGGAGGGATGTGAGGAGGCTACCGCAGAGGTGTTGGTGATGGAGCTGAGTGAGGAGGGGGGAACATAAAGGAAGGGCATTTGGTTGCCATGGTGACACCCACAAACACTCAAAAGAGAGGGTGTGGTCCAGGATTTAACAAAGTGCCACTGGGTTTGAGTACCAACTGGAATGTCTGCATTCCTCCCCACAGAGCCTGGGGCCCAGCCACTGGCAGGGACGGCCTGTACCCCTCAGGAATGCTCAGGATGAGGACAGGCCTGGAAAGGACAAGCAGGCCTCCCAGGTGTGGGTTTTCCTACCCCCAGCCACAGAATGGGGGCCTTCCAGAAAAAATTTGGAAAACTCCCGAAAGAGCCAAAGGAGACTTGATCTACAAATTATTTTTTTCCCCAAACTCTGACACTGACATTCTTCAGGGTATGAGCAGGCACTTTGAGAATTCTTCCCTGCAAAAATTCACTGCTCTCTTTTCTGTTGCTGCCTGTCCTTCTCTTCCAAAGTGGTATTCTTACTCTGAACGCGGACCTGAGGTCTTAAACTCTCACAGTGTGATCAAACAGAAAATGTGTTTTGGGCGCAATGTGAGCAGTGGGCAGCATTTGATTGAAAGAGCAAGTCTAGAGAGATGCAGGAGAGACAAGACCACAAAGATAGTGGGGGTGAAGCCGGCAGGCCATGAAGAGTGGGTCAGGAGGTGAAAGCCCAAGTTCAAGGCAGGGTCTTGTGTCCAAGGCCCAGTGGTTAAATGAGGCTTTTACTAACCAAGAGTCTCATAGAAAACCTGATGAGATTGTGACAGTGAGCTCAGTGGCTGGCCTAGGCTATCTGAAGAAGGAGCCCTAGAAGTCCCACTAAAGCCTAGAAAATAGATATTGCCAGAATCTGACTTCCAGACTTTGCCTTCAAACTCTAGGTTTTGCCAGACTCAACTCTTCCCTTCTCCAAATTCAATTCTTTTCTGTCTTAATTATTCTTCACCTAAGCCTTAACTAGCTGAGAGGAAACTCCATCTAAAGGATAGCACAAGTGGAAACTAGAGACACGTGGTGAGATTTTTAAGTGTCTGAAATGCTAAGAGGGTGGTATTGGACACTTCACTGAAAAAGAAAGAAGGAAATTCATCCATTAGTAAGTATTATTAATAATTGTTTCTTGAACTCCAGGTAAATTGGCTCTATGGTACATTATTTATATTCATTATAGTAAATCTACATAAAAATTTTTGAAGTTGGGAATTAGCATTCCATTGTACAGATGGGAAAATTGAGCTAAGCTTAAGCCAATAACTTGCTCAAGATCATTCACCTTCATCTCAGGTCAAGTTTTTAATGCTATAGGAAAGGAATTCATATGGAGCCCTTTATATGCCAAGTGCTTTCAAGGGTTACAAATGTTCCCCAATCAAATGCACATAACAACTCTGCAAATATAAACTCATCCCCTACTTTGCAATTAGGCCTCAGTCATCTCTCCAAGTTTTCCATGAGCTGGGAGCCCACACTAGGTCTTGAGTCTAAAGTCTGTACTCTTGAAATGAGCTAGCATGAATACCTGAGTGCCTGGAATATCTACCAGAGTTCATTTTGACAGAATTAAGGCTTAAAATCCACAGATGCCTTGGTATCTCTGGAAGCTTCATTTATGTCCAGAGGGAAACTTGCTATGCTCCCTTCAGCCATGACCATTGCCTGGGGCCCTCTTTACTACATGAAGATAAATTGTCTAACTTTAAAGGTATTATGGGTGGATACAGATTGCTCATTAATGAGCATGCCGTCCAAGCGGAGCTCTGGGGCATGCTCTGCCTTTAGTACTACCCTGAGGAACTGTAGATAAATTACACTGTCTTGCTGACATTGTTTTCTTTTTTTCTTTCTTTTTCTTTCTTTCTTTCTTTTTTTTTTTTAATCTTTTTATTTTCCTTCCCTTAATACTTGGAATCAGGTCACATTCTAACTATTTAATCTGGGGCCTCAAACTGGCACACAGTATAACTTTAAATGAAATTATATTTAAAACCTAGCCAAAGGTTCATAGAACACTTAATTGTTTGTGAGTGTGTGTGTGTGTGTGTGTGTGTGTGTGTGTGTGTGAAAGAGATTGAAGAGAAAGGAGGAAGAGAGAGGTGGGGGAGGAGAGAGAGAGAGTAGAGAGGGCAGGAGAAAGTAGAGACGGGGGAAGAGAAAAAGTAGAGATGGAAGGAGGGAGGGAGGGGGAGAGAGAGAGAGGGAGAGAGAGAGAGAGAGAGAGAGAGAGAGAGAGAGAAGAGAGAAACAAAAACACCAACCAGCCCATTAGAATAACTCACATTAAAATAACTCCTGGGCCAGGAGATTGCATGGAAACTCAAAAGTCAGCCAATCACCATCACACTTCTGCCCCCTTGTGTCCCAGGGACACTTCTGTTTAGCTTGGATAATAATACTTAGAACTACCATATATAATATGAAATGCTGGTTCCATGGTATATACTCTATATTCATTATAGTAAATCTGCAGAAAAAAAATTTTTTTTTTTTTGCAAAAAAAGATTCTTTAAGTTTGAAATTATTATTCCATTTTACAGATGGGAAACTTGAGTCTTCACAACTGTTAAGTAACTTGCTCAGGTCAGGTTGCCTCTTAGATTCTCTGTCTTACCTGATCAGTAGTTACTGCTTTTTCCCAATTCCTGTGGACTACACTCCAAAAACTGAAATGTGTCTACCTGTTAGCTGGGCTAAAGCATTCCTCAACAAAAAAGCGACTCACAAATCCTGAATTCAATAGTCAACCTGAAAAATGAGTCCTGACACTCTGCCCTCACAATCCAGACTTCTGTGCAGCCCTTGTATCAACACCACTTTTTTGCACAACTGCTAAAGAACCAAAGCATAAAGTTCAAGTGTCCACAGGCCCACCCCTAACCCCAAACACAACATCCTATTTTTATTTTTGTTTTTGGTCATCACATACAAAAAAATCAGGGTTGAATTCAATAGCAAATTTCAAGGTTTTATTTGGTCAGGGCACTGCGCAAAGCAGTGCCAGAGATCCAAAACCCGGGCCACCATGTAGAGATGTGAAGTTGTGTCTTGCTCAAAGTTGCTTGATCCCAGGGGTGAATGTGGCCAGAAATCAAGACCAGACTACTTTTTCTAACCACGGTCTCTGATTCTGATGTTGGTTTGCTTTCACTTGGATGAAATGGGTGCTATTTTCTCCTCATAGAAGTCACCAAATAAACTAGTGGAGCTAAGTTCACTTGCCTTCAAAGAGTTTACGGATGATTTTGGGGGGAAAGACAAGAACACAGCCAACAGAATACCAGTCACCTAGATTGACTATCTTAAGAGAGGCCAGTAAGGGGTCATGGATTCAATAAATCTCATCAAAGAGGGGAATGAAGCAGAGCTTTGTGAAATTGGAGCATGGGAAAAAAGACTGAGGAAATGAATTTTGGGACCTGAGGAGACAGAAGGAAGGTGGTCCAGGGTAGAGAACAGCATGGGCAAAAGCATCAGGTTAGGAAGCCAGAGAGGCATTCTCTTGAACAGGGACAAGGAGCCCTGGTTCAGAAACAGTGAGAAGTCAGTGCAATGGGTTGACTGTACTGAGACTATTAAAGCCATGTAGAGTCTCTGAAGTTATTTGGCTGAGTCACAGGTGACTTGATGAGAGCTGAGGAATAATGTGGACTCCGTGTGCTGGTGGAAGAGGGGACCTTGACTGGTGATATCACCATGACCTGTTGAGCAGGTAACAGCAGCCAGGGAGAAAGCAGGGCCAGTGGGAAGGAGGATGACAGGGGTGAGTGTTACACGGAGGTGGGATGGATTAGATGCAAGCGCAGAGAAGCCAGTGTAGAATGGGATGCAAACACGGAGAAGCCAGGGCCATTATTGTGGCCAAGGAGACCCTCCATGACCCCTCTCAATGTCACCATCCCTTTCCCTCATTTTCCCCGGGCCACATTGGCCTCAGTGCTCTTCTGCAAACATGCTGAGTTCTGTCCCAGCTCATGACCACTTCTCCCTGTGTGGACTCGTCTTCCCCAGGGATTCAGTGAGCTTCCTCTCTTACCTCCTTAAGCCTCTGAGAAGCATGCTTGGACCTTCCCTACATGAACTGGCACCTCCCCGCCCTTGACCACTCCTGGCCACCTTCCCACACGTGAATTTCTTTTGTGGCACTCCTCACCAGGCGACATATGTATTTCTGGTTATATTCTGCCTCCCACTTCTTTCCTAGCTCCATGAGGACAGAGACTGTTCTGTTCGCTACTGTATCCCTAGTGCCTGACACAGAATAGGTGCTCAATAAATACTGAATAAAACAGTATCAGCAGCTATAGGAGAATTTTTTGCTTCACTAAGTTCACAGAAGTCCAGATAGAAAATATACAGCCCTAGGAGATGATCCTTTAGTATTAGACTGATTCATGACAAGGCAGGATAACTCAGTGAGGAAAACGCTAGTGTGCGTTATCAGTCTTTTAGATACCTTTTCACGCCTGCGCACCTAGAAAACTAAGTGTTGTGCGGTTGTGTGCGGTTTCCACAGAAAGGGGGCGTGCTGTTAGAACATGGTGGGTGAACACACAGAACCTGGAGCCAGACTCCCAGCGTCCAAGTCCTGACTCTGTCATTTGTTAGCTGTGCTGCCTTGGGCCTCTCTGTACCTCTCTGAATACTTCCCATGTCTCATTTTTGTTAAGTGTTTCCCTGCGTCTCAGTCACTGTCTGATTTCCCAAAGGGGAAGTCCCAGTGACAACTCTCTTATCTGACCTGTTAGAAAATTGTGTAGACTTTGTAGAAACTATATTCAGTAAGAGACCTTTTTGTTTGCTTTTTATTTCTGATTTGAAGTTTTCTCGACGTATAAATTTGTAAATGATTTATTAAATTTAAATTTTCCTAAAGTAGAATAATGTAATCCAAATACTCAGCTAAGCATGATAGATGCTTACTTTAACCATGGGACATAAGTGTCATGATTAAAAAAAAAATGTCCAAAGCATATTTTAGAAGCAAATGTGAATAATTCGCCTGTGATATTCTAAAACTGTGCTGTCCAGTATGGAGTCTTCCACATGTAGCTACTACATTTAAACTATTAGA
Source organism: Spilogale gracilis (assembly GCA_004023965.1). NCBI lineage: Eukaryota > Metazoa > Chordata > Mammalia > Carnivora > Mephitidae > Spilogale > Spilogale gracilis. Next base: position 166,774 of record PITA01001592.1, read on the forward strand.
ACTAAGTAAAATATAAAATCTAGCAACCTTGGCTAGTGGCTGCAACATTGGACAAAGTGGATACAGAACATTTCCATCGCTGTAGAAAGTTGCATTTAATTGTATCAACAGTATGCTTCTACAAACTCAATACATTCAGCAATTCAATGATTTTTGAAGAAATAACCAGCTTTCCACATAGCTAGTGCAACTTTCTAGAGATGTTCCAAATATCCAGAGCTTACTAGCATTTTTGCCAGCTCCAGAAATTTCCCCATAACGCACTTCATTTTGCTCAATGCCATGCTTTCTCACCATCATTCCACGATCCATTTTGCTTCTTTCTGAATCAGTAGGCTAGCATATCTGACACCCAAACCCCACAGGATTCTCTTCTCTGCTCTGTTCTGAGAATATAATAATCATGGTGCACATCTCAGAGACCCTCTAATGTCTGGGAGACATCGTGCTTGAGGATTTGGAGGGTCTTTACAAGCACTTTAAAAACAGTTCCCTCAGCTTCTCCACTGGCAAACTTCTTGACAGACTAGTCTATACATATCACTTCTATCAATGACTCTTTAACTTATTCCTGTCTATATTGCTCAGGCACTGTGCCGGGCATTGCCCTACAAAGATAGATATTTAGGAAACTGAGGCTCAGAGGGGTTAAGTAACTAGAGACAGAGCTAGTTAGCGGTAGAATCAGAACTCAAATTCAGATTTGTCAGGCTCTACAAAGATGGATATTTAGGAAACTGAGGCTCAGAGGGGTTAAGCAACTAGAGACAGAGCTAGTTAGCGGTAGAATCAGAACTCAAATTCAGATTTGTCAGGCTCAAAAGCTTGCCCCTTGCAAGTTACCTGCTGCTGCCTGTAGAGGATGAGTCACTAATACATTGTATGTATTGCCTGTCAAGGTCCAGACTCAGTCATCCATGCTTTAGTCTCCCTACAGCAGAGCACCAATCAAAGTGGAGAAAACATTAACAGTGCTGAGTAAATAAGCAGTATTTCCCAGAGTGGAGGCTACTTGGATATATTTTTTTAAGATTTTATTTATTTATTTGACAGAGAGAAACACAGCTAGAGAGGGAACACAAGCAGGGGGAGTGAGAGAGGGAGAAGCAGGCTTCCCGCCGAGCAGGGAACCTGATGTGGGGCTAGATGCAGGGACTCCGGGATCATGACCTGAGCCGAAGGCAAACACTTAACGACTGAGCCACTCAGGCGCCCCTACTTGTATATTTTAAGAAGCTGTGGGATCTCTCTTATAAGTCATCCTCAAGGTGATTGATTCACTACCAACAAAATCATTCCTTTGGAAGTCATTTGTGTCCTAACACAACTTGCCGTACTATTCAGAAAGTACTCTGACCTATGCATATGGAGTTGTGGTATGGGGAAATACTTTTTTACAGTCTTTAGTGACACTTAAATTTATGACTTGTGTGTGTATAAACATTTTTAAAAAGGCAATTGCCTTCTGATAGCAGCTACCTAATGGGGAGGAAAGACAAATGGATACATAATTGCTAATCATTAAAAAGTCAACACTCTCTCTTTACATATTCATTATAATTTTTTTACATTTGAATAAATGACTTTCATGTGGACAAAGACAAAAGGAAGCTTGTCTATATTACATTATCCTTAGAAGTACATTTAATTCAAAGAATATGAGCAAATTGTAATTACTTTGGACTAATTTTCAGGGTTTAGAAATGTTTTTATTATACTGAGATGTAAAGCAGACTTGTAGATTCTCTTAAGAATGGTCCCTGCCATTATCATACTAGTTCTTATAGTACTACTATGGCAGTATAACCTGAACGTCTGGTGGCAGGATTAAGAAAAAGAAATCAAAGGAATCATCCACAAGTTGCTGAATATAGCCAATCACACAGACTTCCTAATGAGTTGAACACCAGACTGAATTCTGACCAGAAACTGTGCATTCAAGCCCAGGTAGACTCAGACTATGGCAGACTTGAAAAAAACCATCTCTTCTCTAAACTAGTCTTGTTCCAGACCCAAATACCCAAGGAATAGATAGGATTTTTGGGTGTGGACTATTATGAGATATAAGAGTCTCTCCATCACATTCTTTTTTCCCAGCTAACCACTGGGCAACCTGAAATGTCACAGGTCCACAATCAGTGGTCTTCCTGAGGGGACATAAAATGAGACCCAGAGCCAGTGCTAAAGAGGCCTTAGCGCTATTTGTAAGTGTAAAATCTTCTCATTACCCTCTTCCCCATGCTAAGCCCCTCATCATCTGGTTGGCCTGAATCTAAGAGTAGTAAGTCTCCCAGCTGACGGGTGACTCATCATGTCATTTCAGTTTGTCAGTCAATGGAAACCAGAGCTCCAAAGTCTCTCTCCAGGACTATCCCTGGGGAAGCTATTAGGGAGAAGGCAGGCTTGCCAGATGTCTCAGTCCAGCTGGCCTAACTGGCATGTGTGGTGGCATCTGCTTATACTCAGGGCCTGGCATGAGGAAGGAGCTCTGGAAGAGTACTCTAGAAGCTTTGCTCTCAGTTTTCCTACCATCAGCCACAAGGAAACCAGTGAGTACCTTGAAGCATAAACAGGTAAAAAGTCATTTAACTCTCCCATTTCAACTGGGTAAGGGTTCATTCTGGGCCTAGTGCGCTGAACTTCATGTAGCGGAAAGCACATTGCATTTGGGGAACAGAAAACTTGGGATTCCCATCCCAAGCTGAATTTAGTTATAGGAAATTAAAATTTTCAATAACCTCACCCACACTCAGGGCCTTTGTCTATAAAATGGAAACAGACAAAGCTGGTTTTGCTCTGCCTAGCCATGGGTAGCAATAGAGCATAAGAAAGCAACTTGTGAACAGTCAAGAAAATGTCAGGTAACTTTTTTGTTATTGTTGCTGCTGCTGTTTTGTTTTACCCTCAAATGTTTATTTCTTGTCACAAGCCTCTCCCCTAATTTCTAAGCACACATTTCTACCTGTCTATTCGATAGGCCGCACCAAATGGCTAACAGGTGTGTTAGACCACCACCCAGCCCTTCAGACCACCGGATGATGCCCAGCATGACTAGAGACCTTGCCACGCTGCCCCCTAGCTGCAGAAGCCTCCTCCAGTGTGCTAAACACACGACTTTACAGGAAGCTTCCAACAAATTATCTATCTGGCCCTCAAACTGATTTTATCAAATAGCAATATATGCTCTTTCTCCAAAAGCTTGCTCTTCCTCGCTTCCCTTTTCTGTCAGTGATGATAATCTCCATGGGTGTATAGGCTTAATACAGAGACCTCATCTTTGACCTATCTCTATTTCTCCCCCCTTCCCTTATACATCCCATTAGATTCCATTTTTCTTTCCTTCTTGCATCGTGAGGTCTCACAGAGCCAGGCTTAACTAAGACCCGTCATACGAACTTAAAGAACTTTCCTCCCCAGACAGACACTTGCTATCCTTATCTATGAAATGATAATATGGAAGTTGCAGATTTGTTTTGACGATTAAATAAGATTATGTTGAAACTACAGCAAAAACTAATAATGTGCTTTATGCTGGCTAATTGAACATAAAATAAAAAATATGGTGTTTGCCAAATGCATAGCACATGTTAGCTAAAAATCATACCTTCTAGCTAAACCAGATGCCTCAGTGATGTCATCACCTAGCCTCTCCTCAAACCCACCTCCACATCTTCAGCCCCATTCTTCACTTGGCCTGGACTGTCCTCTCCCACCTTCCCATTTCTGTCCACCATACTTATATGCCTCTTTCTCAGGCCATCTTTCAAATGCTATATACCTTTGTCGTCCAGGCGTGATTCTTGGGCCTTATTTCTACAACTCATGAGACACTTGACACAGTGATTGTGTGTCCTGCTTTGGCACAGGTCATCTCTTCTTGTAAACATTCATGTGTATTTTCTGCAAACATTCATGTGTATTTTTTCTACACATGCCATTTAACAAATCACTTCTAAGTCACTGAAAGGAATGATCAATCAATTGATGATATCGTCATCTGGCATGAGCAAATGGAAAGCCATTTGGAAGTGATGGTTGATTTAAACAAAGAATAAGACACCAAAGACACTTCACATTTTCTGTGCTGATTTTTTAATGAACATCTTATAATCTTACAAAATAACTGGCTGTAGCTGTTTTACATTACAATACAGTAGATCAGCTCCTTTCATTGTGTTCCCAATCAAGCCATCCCCTTGGGGTGCTAACTGGTGCACTCAACAGTGATCTCACAGAGGAGAGGAAGTGCCAAGTCCAATGCCTTGTAATGCAGGGAAGGAAGGGGAGAATCAAGAATCGCTTTTCACTTTCACATACAGGTTTGCCAGCTGCCCATTCTCCTTACTCGGTCTTCTCATCTCTCTGGTTGGAGACTGTCATACTAACCATTAGAGTGAGCTCATCCTGGGCAACCTGGACAACCAGAGCCCCTAGTTACTAGGCAAACAGCAGAGAAGTGACTTTTGGAACCAAGAAGGGCCTGTGGGAGAGGTCCCTCCATGACCCCATGGGTGGGTAAGAGCAGCCAAATGCAGACCATGGAGGGAGTGGGAGTAGATATCTCCTGGGAACCTATGACCATGGCATCTCAGTCCTTCCACTTGATTAATGACATGAGAGTTCAACACACTAGGCCCCAGGGAAAAAGCCCAGAAGAGCCTGCCGCCTACGAATGGCCAGAGCTGATGAGGGCCAGGCGGCCTTCAGCCGGAAGGGCTTTGCATGCACCGCAGAAACTGCCCTCCTGCCTTCTCAGGGCAGTAGTAGGTTGCAGAGGTTGCTAATGGGGAATACAAATATTTGTAAATGAAGTATGACAGAGAAACGTTCTCACTGTTCCTTCTGTGAAGAGACTGAGCGCAGACCCACACTGGTGTGAACCACAGGCAGGCAACCTTGTGGGGGAGTGGTAGTCTTCCTGAGCTGGGCCCGCTGGAGATACCTATTCTGCTGCCTCAGGCTCAGACAAGGCGGGATTCCCTGACACAGGGCTTGGTGAACTTCAAGAATTTGGATACTCTCCCCAATAAAACAATTTTACAGCTTTGTTAAAAAAAAAAAATTGAGGACCTAAACTTTTCCCACTGTCCTTTCCATACTGAAGTCTACTACAATACTGGGAAGGCTTTTTGTTTCTCTTTTTGGGGTACTGTGAACCCAGACAATGAACAGTAGGTATCTAGATTTCCCTCATGGCTAGAAACATAGAGGACAGGGGCTTTTTGGATGGGCAACCTCTGTTCCTTTCTTTCCCCAGTGATGGTGTCACCCCCATTTTGTATCCCTAGAGATAAATAATGTATATACCCTCTTCTTCTTCTTTTTTTTTTTTTCCCATTCCAGAATATTGTTCTTCCCTCGAGATAGTGGTGGGGAATATTTCCTGTTCCAATTTGCAAAGCCATTGCTTCAGCATTGGTGGGAAGAGTACAAAACTTGTGGTCAGAGTCAAAGAGCAGATGATTCTGAGAGGCCAAGGTTGCACTCTAATTTCAGCCTGTTCTTTGCTTCCCTTGGAGAGGAAGCTCTAAGGGAGAAACAAGCCTCCCAGCCCTTCTTGAGATAACAAACTGAAGTGTTGATCAAGAAGTTAACTCTCTTTCCCCAAGGCTTAACCCAGAAATTGTTACCAAAAACAACTGCAACAGACCATGTGCAAAAACTGAGCCTGGGATGGAAACAGAGGCAGGTTAAAGTCGTCATTTTACCCACAGTCCATCTATTGAACAAGAAAGGATAACGATAACAGAATGGACCCTCAATAGTTGAAATTCTTCCCTCTTCCCACAGAGTGTCACCCTTGCTCCACGTGTTTCTGTAGCTTGCCCAAACCAAAAACTCTAGGCCGAGAATATGATATGCTGTACCTGAACAGAATTTACCTCAGATCCTGCATTGCTTGAAGAATTCCCCTCTGATCAGTCTGGAGACTTGGAACAAGGCCAAGTCTCTTTGACTCCTTTCATCCCGCCTGGGGCTCAGATTTACTCCTGACCTCTCCCATCTCTCTGGCTTCTTCTGTCTCTGCCTGTTGTGTCTCCTCCCATTCTCCCCCTTTGTCATGGCCATAACATCCCCCCACCCCCGCCAGAAAAATCGGCAATCGGTCACGTGTCTGTGAATGATAGCCAGGTCTGGAGACTTAGAAGGAGAGAGGGCACAGACCAACTATGAAGAATGTGTGAGTCCCTGTAATCCTGTCAATCAGAGAATAAGCCCCAGTACAAACTTGCTCACTGAAAGGCAGGTAAGAGCCACGGGCAGGTATGGGAATGTAGAGAATCCTGGGGCTCAGTAACTCCCAACTAAGAGTTCTGAGAAGTGACAAGTAGTGAATATATTCTTTTTGGATAGATACACAAGAACCACAGCCTCGTTCTTCTGGCCCCTGCAGCAGTGGGTACCCCCACCCAACTTGCCATGCCTCTTCATGTTATCATCCCAACTCTTCATCTCCTCAAATTGGGCCCAGCTCCCTGCTCATGAAAAGATGCTTAGTTGACATGTTAGTATCAAGAATTCCATCTAGTTTCTCTCTCCCTCTCCTTTACCACTTCCTCTTTAACCTGCCAACTCCCATCAATAGAAAAATGGCAGAACGACTTGTCTTGCTGTACTCAATCTCAGGATTCATTTTGGATGTGAACTTCACAGCAGCATGTGTGGAACAATGTATAATTTTTAGCTTAGTAGACAGCAAAAAATATAATATATATATTTATATAATTATGTTTAAATACTTATAAGGAATTAATAACTAACCTCATTATGACTAAAGGAGACTACACAAAAGAAAGGGAGCCAGTTTAGATGAGCCCCAAAAGATAGCAATCCATTCGAAATGGGTGTTAACAGAGCATCCCTGGCAACTTCTCTTCTAGTATTTTGGTATTGGTTTACAAGTTGGGTGGGGCTGAATAGTTGGTGGGGTGCAGAGTGGGGAGTAGGGCATGAGTTGAGGATGGGGTTGAATAGAATATAAATGGGGGAGGAGGGTCCTTGTATATCTATCATATTTCTCCTTCCACTTTTAATCAACTGCCTCGTTGGCCTGTGATTCTTCCCTACTTGGGCTGCTTGATGGAACAGTTGGCACCTATACACGTTCTCTGGCATGTCTATAAGAACTTCATGCTCTTCCTCCTGCCTTCATTTCACAACCTTTCTTCTTCATTCACCTTTTGTTTTCTTTTACGGAGGCCTCTCTTCTTACTGCCTCCAGGGCAGTGGAAGGAGGGACTCGATCTTACAGTTACTGATTTTCTTCAGCCTTGGGGTCTCGGCAGGTGCATTCATCCAGGTCACAGTCAGCAGCAAATGGAATAACCTAGGGGAAATCAATAAGAAGTTGAAATAACTCATTTTCTTACCAAACTTCATACTTTTCAACCAGCTTCTGCTTTTCTCACTTGGTCCCAGAGGAAGTGTGGGATTATTGTTAATATCACAGAGATGAAACAAACACTCAGTTCTTTCACTTACACATCATGGTAAATCTTCCTTGTTTCACTTTGTGTGTGAGTATACAGTGGAAGGACAGTAGTAACTACCCCAGGGGATGGTAGTATGATTTAAATAAAATGATGGATATAAAACACACATTTTCAGGCATCTATAATACCTGTTACTACTACTTCTAATATAATCATCCACATCAAGAACCACTGCTAATGTTTTTTGTCACCATTATCCTCTTCACAAAATCCTTGTAAAGTAGGTAAGAGGGCTGTTAGCATTTTCTTTTTATAGGGAAGGCCAAGAGAGATTGGATGACTTAGCCTAAGGTCAGGACACTACTATCTGGAAAAATCAAGGCTCTACAGCCTAGCTTTATGACTCCCACTCCTTGGTGTTCTTGGAGTCATACAGTCATCTTTGCCATCTTAAAAGCACAAGGTTTTGCCCACCTTGAAACCAGAATATGCTTTGACTTGGTGCAATAATGCATCTTTCTGTCCACGGTTAGTGGCTGGATTGCCTTCTTGCTATATAACTATCCCTACTCTGTGCCCAAAATGATCCAGCAAAAGTTGCTCTCTACCTGTTTGCACTATAACACCAACAGACATATATACTTTTTGAGTGTCCATAACTAGCGTCAGAGAGACTTGGGCATTTGGGGAGATATGATGTAAAAAGCAGAAAGGATTCTACCTTTTGGGCATGGGCAATCAAGTGAGGTAAAGATACATAGGCATAGCATGTAATGGTTCAAACACACTAAAAAGATGCATTTGGTGATTGGGCAAGGGGGTTGGAAAATGGATGGTATTATTTGGGGAAATTTTCCAGCATATTTTCACATATGAGGTAAAATGTGATTTGGGGGATAAATTGCCTTTTCTCTCTCTCTCTCTCTCTCTCTCTTTAGATTTTATTTATTTACTTGAAAGAGAGCAAGGGGAAGGAGCAGAGGGAGAGGGAGAGAGAGAATGTCAAGCAGACTCCATGCTGAGTATGGAACTGATACAGAGTTTGAATTCATGACTCTGAGATCATGATCTGAGATGAAATCAAGACTTAGTCAACCAACTGAACCACCCAGGTGCCCCCATGAAATGCCTTTTCAATGCTGATTCTAGTATATGTTAGCAACAGGCACTGAAATCCATTAAAGACAATCCCTAGATTTTCTGAACGTGAGAGGAAGATGAGGTGAGAATTGTTTGCTCTCTTCTGAAGTGGTCATACCTTCCTGGGTAGAGATGGGATCCTTGACCAATTACTGTCTGTCAGTGAGAACAATATCTAGTTGACATGATTTCTGACCTGTTTTCCAAGCTCTTGATCTGTTTCTCTTGGTTTGGGATTTATTGTTTTTTTAGAGCAAAAGAGGGACAAACTGAACAGTTATCCGATGAGCCCCTGAGCATTCTTCAATAAATGAATTAATTCACATAAGTGGTGAGAACAGTATCTGGCATGTAGTGAACAGTCAATCATGTCAGCCATTAGTTGCCATAGTTTCAAGTCTGTAGAGGTGATCATGTAGGTGTGACTTACTGTGAAGACATGTACAAGGAAAGAAATACTATCTCTTGCATATTTCTGATTCATCAAATTGGCCAGCTAGCATCAAATATGTTTGAAACACTTGGCTTTTTATCCAAATTATAGCAAAATTCCAGCCTATTCAATTTTACAGGTTTAGCTTGAGCATATCTGTCAATTTAATAGAGCCCAGAGAAATAGAGATAAAAGGAATTAGTTATTAAATAAAAGGAATTAAAAGATTGCTGCTCAGGCTATGGTCTAGGGAGTGCTCCAAGTAGCTTGTGGTGGCCACTCAACACAAACTTGACATATGCTTCTAATATACCACATAGGATTATTAATTTAATTATGACAATTAGTAATAACCAGATTTCACTGCATTGGTAATCTTGCCTCCCCAGGGGGTAGAGACCATCATTCCCTGCCAACAGAGGTGTATCCTGGACAACCATAAGCAGATGTGAGTCTGAGTAGCAAAAGCCATGGCTGCTCTCAAGGAGTTCCAAGACCAACCACTAGAAAACCAGTGCTTTCTAACCACCTCACCTAAAATTACTGCCTTTAATCCTGTCACCATAGAAGCTTAAATGTTCATTCACTGTAACTCTCTCCTGACTACTGAATAAAAACGATACAGAATGTAGGAGAACCAGCCAACTTTATATCTGGAGTCCCTGCCCTGCCTGCTACCTGCAGGTGTGCTCACTTACCTTCTTGGAGGAGAGCGTGGAAGAGCAGCAATCTCCCCCATCGTAGTGGCAATAGGCCCGGTTGTTGATGGTATCACACCATCCATCTGCTTGGAAAGGCTGGTGAGGACGTGAGAAGTCAGTGTCATTAAGAAGAGCTTCACTGGGCTTTGCTCTACACTCCCACCCATCTCCACCATAATCCATGGAACTCAAGAGATATTAAGGGACAGCAGCCAAGGGGAAGGACACAAACTGACCTAACATTCTCAAAAAGTTGAAAAGTCTCAAGACCACTGGACACAAGGGTTGTCAAATTTCACCTGCAAAACCTGCTTCTGATGAACTCTAGGGTCCAGGATGGTTCATTTAAACTCCTCGGTCAACTTTTTCATATTCTTCTAATAAAGGTCATTATATAAAGTAGGTCACCAAATATTTTCACACATTTTTAACTCTTAGTCATCAGGAAAAGCCTGTTCTGCAGGCAAGGTTGGCTTTAACAGAGATGCACAGAAATGACAAAAACTGCCCTGGGTCGCATAGCTAGGGTGAAGCAGACTTTGGGCTTAGAAGTCATATAGTTATATATCTTGACTTTCTGCTGGTTCTCTGAGATTAAGAACCATAATTTCCACCCTTTCTCCTGGTATTTGTATTCGGAGACCCTGGTAGTCCTTGCACGCTATGAAGACTCAAATGATGTCTGTCCAGAATGCAGGGGTCCTAGTGTTGGGGACACCAGTGTTGGAACAGAAATAGTCTCATATGTATGGCTACCTAACACACAGCAGCTAGACACAGGTTGAAAGCAGAGGAAGTGAAGCTGTTTCCACTCATTCCTGTTATGGCTACAAGTTAACAGAAACCAAAATGGGAAAGGGGCCCAGGCCAAACCAGAGTTAATGGAGTGTTTCTCCCCAAAAGGGAATGTATGATAAGAACAGCAACAAGCGGTTAAAAAATAGCTCAGAAGCCCAATGCATTGTTTCTCTGGAACCACTCCTGGAGAACAACGGTGTCCCACAGCGTCCCATAGGGCATACCAGCCAGCCCACCTATTCAATCACATTGGCGGCTTCCCCTCCTGAGTGGATGCCCAATTGTGAAGCCTCAGGAAATGTCTTGTGGCCAAACTCTTTGGACCACAAGACAGTCAGTAGACTTTTGAGTTCTGAGGTACCTTCCAGTTTGCATGTTTAAATCGCTTTCTCTCCCCACCCTCCTTAAATGTCAAATAGTGGGACTGTTCCCTATTTCACTGTGCTTTGATGAGATAGATCCCTAAACTGAAAAAACAAAACAAAACAAACAAAAAAAATGGCCATTAAATAATTTTCAGCAATTGAATTACATCAGAACGAGCTCATCCAAATTATTACTTCAATGTTTTGATTTATTCTATGGGGTCCTGAGGTCATTTGAACATCATTCCAGATGTATACCAGGATTTCAGTCACTGAAAAGTTGCTACTTGTGGGGTGGAACTCAACAGCTGTTCCACAGCTGTACAGCAAAGGCATTTGAGAGCAGGAAAGGCATTTGAGAGCAGGAAATAAAAATGAATTCTGTTTCAACATGGGCCTCACTGGGATGAAAGACAAAGATTCTGAGATGTGCAGTTGTCTTTAACACCAGAGTGAGTGACTCTAGTTCTGCAGATCTTGGGATAACTATATAATCAGGACTTGGGGCCACAACTACAGCCAGATAATAGGAGTCAAAATATGGCTAGCTACATCCTTAACACCCATAAATGCTCCTGGGTCCTCCCGGGAGGATCAGATACATCTACTGAGATCCACCCCCCACCCCACACCAGAGTTTTTTTTTCTTTTTCAAGTGTTTGGTGGAGTATAGTTTCCTCCTCTAACACTGCATCTGTTACTTTGTATCCAACTCTGACTGACTCACTGGCAAAACTTAATCTGTTCCTTCTTTATTTTTCATGTTATTGTCTATAAAAATCCAAAGAGCACCCAAAATACTTCTCGTACTTGTAAAAGCATGGTCCTCAGTATGGAGGATTAAAGAGAGAGCTTCCCTTTTGTAAGAACAAATGAAAAATTTGAATGGATTAATAAAGGATCCCGGGGGATCTTTCTTTCTAAGGGAAAGATCCCCAGGGATGGCTTCTCATCTCAGGAACACTAGGGACAATAGGTTGAAAAGAGGAGAAATGGTCTCGGTGACCTTCTCCAGCTCCCTATGGGTGTCTACTGCTAGAGCCTGAACATGATTTCTAGAAACTGCTTCTTTTCTGCTCTTAAAGGGTCATCTGGGAAGAAAAGGGAATTTATAAAAAGGGGCAGAAAATCAGAGAAAAGGTTGGAAAGACCCAAATATTTAATTTACTATATACCTATTAGAATTAATTGTTCTTCCCCCAACCTGCCAAAAATGACTCCACCCTATACAAACAGAGTCTCCTATGGCAACATGTGCCTGGGAAGCTTGACAGCTTGAGTCCAAAGTTAAAATGGAAAAAATAGAAAGGGAAAAATGAGTAATTGATCCAAAGTCTTTAAAGCATCTGAAGACTGAATGTAGATTAGATCAAAATCTCAATAATGGAAAGGTGTCAGACTGAGGTCATCACTTCTGCTGCAGGAAATGTCCCCCAGCTGAGGGTGCAAGACTTGGTTTCTCTGCACAGTGTGTCCATAGGTGAATATTTACTACCTACACATAGACCTCATTTATCCTATAACATCAGCAAAGTGTTTCACATAAGTAAATTTTTCAAATACCTGTAGCCTATTTCTTTAGGAGACACATTTTCATTTTCCATTTTAACCATTTTGATAAAAGAAAAAAAACCTAAAATTCCCCTTAACCTGTTAATAACTAATAGAATAAGAAGTCATCAACATGAACATTTTTCATTTTCATTTTCTTTTACAGGAAGACTCTTTATATTGAGCTGCTTACCCTTTCATTAAGTGAGCCTCCTCTAAAACTAACTCTCTCTCTCTCTCTCTCTCTCTCTCTCTCTCTCTCTCTTTCTGAGTCAAGCTTCTTAAAATGATACCTGAAGTAAATACCTATATCTGAGAGAGAGGTTAGGTTTCTCTTCTTATGATGTATGAACTTGGTGACACCTATGACCAGCTAGCTGTGTTCCAGGCAGATGAGGTAGCCATAGAAATGGCTGTGGGTCAGTGATGAAATCGGAAGAAGGGTTGTCAGCCCATATACCTATATGACTATGGAAACTGGACAACTCTGGAAACTTCTCAAAGTAAAGATAATTCCTCCTTTATGTTATCTATATTCTGTATATTATTTTCTGTTTAAGGTTGTTCTGGAAAGTTAGGCATGGGGATGGTGGCCCTATCTATTATCTATGGATGGAGTCATTCATTCAGTCATTCAACATCCTTGATGCCAAACCTCTATGTGCCAGGCATTGTTATGGGGATGCAAAGATAAGTAAAACATGGTTCCAGCCCCTGAGACAATCCACTGTAAGCAAGTATGGCTTATGAAGATAAGTGCTAGCGGAGGGATGCGGACAGCAGAGGAGTCCCTAAGCCAGATTTTGGTCGGCGGGATTTGTAAGAGCTTTCAGGGGCTGGCTCTGCTACACCAAGCCTTTAGGAGGAGAGATTAGGACTGGATGATTCAGAGAGGAAGGCTGAGAAAACTTGAAAATAGAGAGCTGGGTGGTCCTAGATTGCCTCTCACAAGGCCCACCCCCAGGAAGAGCTCCATAAACATTGACTGATTGGCTGATAACACTTCTCTTACTTCAGTTACATTAAGAACATTTTTCTTCTACAGCTTGCAACACAACTCATGATCATGGTATGCTGATGTTTTAGAAAGGTTAGTTTTGGCTTCTGGGCCCAGAGAGTCCTCCCTGTCTGTGCATTACTATGGTATATTTACCCATATAGATGCTCTGCTAATGCCCTAGAGGTTGGGATCTCAGCTCAAAGTGACTGTCTCCCTGTAGGTAAGGCACAGGACCCAATCGCGGTATTTCATCTTGAGGAGTGTTTCAGACCAGGAGAAGATGCTAATCACATTCATGTCTAATGCTGAACACTATTTTCTTTCTCCCACGTCATTTCCCATCGGAAATGGGAATGACAAATTAGACCCACATCTGTTTCTTCTTATTGATAAGGCTGCACCAAGCCCCAAAGATGCCCTTTTCCAAGGAAGCTGTGGTATCAGGCCCAGTGACAGTTCTTGCAGTAAACTGAAATACTTATATATATAAGAATGGGTGCTTATTTTCTCTTTTTCTCTGGCTTTCCAGTGAATGCTTGGCCTGATTCTCCAGGCTGATTCTCCTTCTCCATTCATCCCAAAGATCTGCCTACCTTGTCCTGGGCTTCACTGAAGGGATGCTCTTAGAATTTCACAGGCAAAAATCTTATAAGGTCTTTGAGTGATGACCAGAACACTACTTGCTTTTTGTTTTTTGTTTTTTTTAAAGGATAATAGATATATGAAATTCTAAGGTTGGATGGAGGCTTGAAGACTATTTAGTACCAAACTCTTATTGTACAAATGATGAAATGGGGCCTATAAAAAAGAGAAATGTCTTCTTTGTAAGACAAGTTGGTGGCCATCCCGGGAATAAGGTAGAGTCTCTAGATTCTTGATCTGATGTTCTTTCTACTGTAGCATGCTGCCACTATCTGATGATTTCATTCATCTTTTAATTTATTGAGAATGCAGGTAATTTAAACTTCTTTGGCACCTCTATAAAACAGGCTTAGGTACAGGAGCATTAACAATAAAGTGAACCCAATGATCCAACACAGAAGCAAAAAAGGGGCTGTACTTATGTTAATTCCCCTGAGCTACAACAACTTCACTTCTTTTCTCAGTTGCATGTCAAAGTTTATCCCAAATAAGGTGCCTGGCCCTATTACTCATTCTGACCTCAGGACTTGGTCCACTCATATTTCCCTAGGTGCTGATTTCCCCAGGAGGAAGCGGCACTATGCTCCCATCCCATCAGCAGATGCCTGCAACCCAGAAACATTTATTTCTGGGCCCCAGAATGCTCAAGCAAGATTATTTCTCTGCTCACTGCCGTCATCTGACGGAAAAAGGAAATGTTCCCCTCCTCCAGTGTTCACCCCTTGGGGTGGGAGGGTGCCAATGATCTCACATTTGTGGGTTTGCAACAATCTTCTTGGAAAATGTAAAATTAAAATAGATACCCTAAGATGGGTTCTGCAGGAAGAGTTTCTTACGTACAACCTCCTCTGGAAAATCTCGCCTGGCTTCCTGGGCCCAGAGAGTCCTCCCTGCCTGTGCATTACTATGGTATATTTTACTCATATAGGCATTATATAGGACATAACACTCTGTACTACCAAGGGCTCAGGGTCTAACCATCTTTATATTACCAGCCGGTAGTTCAACGCCTGATGCCACAGAAGGTTCTCAATAAATGAACAAATATGAGGGTGGCTAATGGCATTTTTCTTAACATAGCTCTGTCCTACTATGTACAGAGCATTGACATCTGTTTATTTAAGAGTGGGAAGAGACAGCAGAGTATACCATCTGGAAGTTTTACTGCTATAAACAACCTAAAAATGTTGGATAAAATTTAACAATACCCTCTTAAACTCCAGAGCTGGGATAATAAGAAAAAGAAGAAAAATTACCAGGGGCCAAAAACAAAAATAAACTCAAGATCAGAGCAGGAAGAAGGAAAGGAAAGCATGACTATCTTTGTGATGTTTGTAAATACGTGTAACCCAGTGGTTAGGTTTTCAAAGTTGATTGGGAATAGCGGCCCAGGTCTTGGGCCTCTGCAAGGTGGGGAATGTGTGAATAACACTGTTAGTATTTTATTTTATTGTTTTTTAAAGATTTTATTTATTTGACAGGGAGAAACACAGCCAGAGAGGGAACACAAGCAGGGGGAGTGAGAGAGGGAGAAGCAGGCTTCCCGCCAAGCAGGGAGCCTGATATGGGACTCGATCCCGGGTCTCCAGGATCATGACCTGAACCGAAGGCAGTCGCTTAACCAACTGAGCCACTCAGGCGCCCCGGCACTGTTAGTATTTTAATAAGAAGGCTTTGTTTGTAAGGACTCATAGGGAATGACACAATCCCACAGCAGTGCTACACAGGTAACCTGGCTCAGCTGGAACTGGGAGATCTGTTCTTTCCTGCCAGCCCTCAAGACTAGAAGATGCAAATCCACTAATCACTGAGATATTAAGGATCTGCTGGGTTACCAGAAAGCAGTTGAAACCGTAGAGTCGACCCTCGAAGGCCAAGGGTCTGCTCTACAAACAACAGACAAGCAAGAGGTAATTCAAAGAAAGGCAATGAAGACACACATTCTGTTGGATGGGCAGAGGGACACACCCCCTTTGGTGGTCCTGGGAGAGGGGGCCGAAGTTGAGGTATAATCCTGTGTTCCTACTGTACTTTACTGGCTCATGTGAGGTCATACAGCTTCTGTGTAGGGCTTCAAACCTCTCTGCCAGAGCAATCCACCAAACCCTCAAAAAAGGAAAAGCCAATGTGCAACTGTATAGGGTCCAAAAGAAAAGCCTGATTATAACCAACTTATCTGCATCTGACACCAAAACCAAAGCACAGTCTTGAAATAGAAATAACCAAATAGCGCAAACACCAGTTCCGAGAGAAATAGTTGGGATACACTGAGATGGAAAAAGAAAAGCAAACAAAATAAGGTCAAAAGACTTCTTTTTCCTGTAAAATTTTCATCAGCTTCAAGGTACACAAGGGCTTAATACTTCCTTCTCTGGAAAAATGATCAAGGCTGCACAGTCCGGGGATGAAGAGCATGGGATATGGTGTTTGGTAAACCTGTGTCCAGATCCCAGCTCTATCCTTACCAACTCTTAGATCGGAGCAAGTTACTGGACTTCTTTAGCAGGATCCTCATTGGTGAGCGAGAATAACACCAACCTCACAGATTGATGTGGAGTAAATGAGCAAATGGAGGTGAAATGGTTAGCCCAGTCCCTGGTCCACAGCAAGTCCTCAAGGAATCCTAGCTTTATGAAGGCTGCAGGAACACTCCCATTGCTTTCACTGCTATGGGTGGTGTCTGAGTTCCCTCCAGAGACTCTGGTCAGAAAAACGTCAAGAGTCTACTAGCAACACTTTAGAGTCAAAGCCATGGATGCTCTCATCCCTGCGCATCCTGCCCCATTCAGTTTCACCACAAATGTACCATCTGAGTCATGATGGAGTCAGGTGACAAGGGAAATGGGTCTGGAAATTATAAAAACAGTGGGAGAGGCCTGACCGGCTTCTGGAAACCGGGGCTGTCCTCAAAACCAGAGTGGTGACTTGAGTGTCTTAGCCTCTGGAAAACCCAAAACCATCACAGACACCTCTGCCCTGACATGCACCACAGGAAAACAGGAAAGTGAGAAGACTCTCTGTGACTTACTTTTCAGCCAAAAATAACCTTCCAGCAGCCCCTTTCATTTTGCTGCAAAGAAAGACCCAGTGGTGCAGACTCTTCTACCTCACTGATGAACAGACGCCAGCCTGCTCCCCTACTAGCCTCCCCTCTGGGCCCAACACAACCAGGTGCTTCTGCATCCCACCCCAAGGTGGGGGCAAGGGGCGGGGTGAGAGCCCTGAGGGGGTGAAGACAAGGCAGAGGAACACTCAGGTAGTGTCTGCATTGATCTGTGCTAGAAAAATGTTGGCTCAAAATTAGACCTCTTATTTCCCAAGAGACAAAGACAGAAGAGAACATCCCTCTGTAGGTCACGCTGTCTCTTAGGGCTCAAAAACCAAATAAGGAAGCCCTCCTGATTTGGTGGCATTTGCTGGGAAATGCCCCATTAGTGAGCCACTGCTACTGATGGGAGTGTGCCCTGGACCTCGCTCCACCTGGAGGCCTCACCCATGCTAAGACGCCAGGTGCCTCTGGCCCTTATCTCCTGCCCCCTTCTGCCACAGTGCATGAGATGATTATGACAGTGCCCAGCACTCTGCTCCCAGTCACCATCCTTATTCCTTTGTCACATCTCCATGATCACAAGGTCACTGCCAGGCCCTTCTAGGCCATAGCTGGTCCCGATGTCCTAAACAAAGAGCCTCCCAAACCTTTCTTCTCCCCCTCCAAAGGTCTGACTCTTGTCCTCCACACTTGCCCTTATCTCCGGAGCCATGGATCCTAAGCAGTGAGTTGGTCCAGATTTTCTGCTGGTGACTCTGGTCCTGTGCCGTTGCTCTCCCTTCCTTCTCGAACCACTCAGCAATGCTGCTCAAGATGTGGTTATCCCAGAGTCACGATGCTTGTGATGCAGCAAAGGCTGGGCTTGGGCTCCCAGCAAGAACTAATAGTGCCACACCATCGGATTTCATTCACCTCTCCACGGTCAGCCTGGTGGGCCCACTGATTCTCATGACTTTATTTTTCTTGTTCTGATGGGGGTGGGGGAAAGTGGTGGTGGCAGAGGTGGCCAGCATTTGGCTTTCTCCTTTAAAAGAGGAATAGAATTGCAATTGTTGTGCAGGGGAATTTCCTGCCTCCTCCCTTGCTAATTGGAGCCAGTGATGCATTTCAAGGTTAGAGACAGAAAACTTGAACACAAGAGGTTTGGACTCTGTAAGGAACACGAGGGCAGGGACATGTCGGACACTTTGCCTCTTCCACTCGTGCTTTGTTCCATGAGGAATAGGACCCCACAGCAGCACAAAGCCTAGCACAGCACAGTAGGTTCTCAGGAGTGTTTGCTGAGTGGGATTCATGGATTCCCCTCTAGAAGAGACTTTCTAAATGAAGAAGGCAGAATATTTTCTGCTTTCTTCTCCTCTTGCCTTTCCTCCAAGTTAAGGTGTTTTTCTTCACCTCACCAGGTAATCTGTGCTCACTATCATTTACTCTGTCTACAATATTCCCTGAAAATGGCTTAGCATGACCTTCCAGGTATAGGCTCAGTAACAGCAGACCCTTAGAGAAGCAAACTTGAAGATTCAGAAGAACACAACTGCAAGCAGAAGTTCAGGCCCCTGCAGCCACCTTGTTGAGCAGGTGGGACCCACCTGAACTCCATCACCGCAGTCAGTGGTCACTCACACAGCACCCCCCACCTTGGCCCTCTGCGAGCTCTCGTGCAGGCCTGCATCCCACAGGAGGGGAAACTTAAGCCATACATACTCTGTCCGAGAGCTGTCATAGGGTCTGGAAGGTGAAGGAGACAAAAGGCTAAGGAACCGGATTGAAGTCAGAGGTAGAGAACTTGCAGCTGGGAGAAAGGGCTAGAGAAGCACCTGGAAGAAGGCCCAGGGCAGATGGCCGGGGTCCTGATCTGACTTTGAGCCTCTACTTCCCTCTATCCCTGTCGTCTAGTTCCTTGGCCAGCCTGCAGTTCATGGGAGGTTGAGGCTGGCCTGGGCTAGTGAGGGGAATGTTCTACCGCAGCCCGCCACGCGTGCTCGCCCCGCGGCGCCCCACCACACACATGCCCATGCCAGGCAGCTCGGCATTTCTTGGCTCCCCACGCCTGCCTGTGGAAGATGACTGGGAATGCAGACTGTGGGAGGAAACAACAATATTCATTGTTTGGATTAAATATTTTTCTTGGCCCTCCTGCTGTTTGCTGAGTGTCTTATTTTTTTCTTTCCCCATTCTCTCATTCCTTCTCTCCCCCCTCCTTCCCTACATCTCTCCCTTCTCTCTTTCTTGCTCTCTCCTCAGCAATCGAGCACACTGGGAGAAATTTCGAGGAGAAAGCAGACACTCCTAGTGTGGAAGGAGCTGTTTAAAGAAATCAAAGCAACTGACGAACCCTTTTGCCATTCTAGTACCACGCCCAGCTCTTCACAAAGAGGGGACCCTTTGGGGCCAATCTAAATCACATAATTCGGAGCGTTTACAAGTGTTCCTGGGATAGGACTCATAGCACTTGTTTTCTCTCCCAGTCTCTCTCTCTTTGATATATATGTCTATGCACATGATTACATGTAATATACACAAGAAATACACATATATTCCATACACACAGATATACACATAAATATCATACATTTGCTATATACAGTATTCATGTGAGATAGATGTGTCATAATATACAATATGTATATTATAGATATATAACATTAAAATGTGTTTTTATTCTATACACACACACACACACACACACACACACAGATATATACAATTTCTCTGAAAGCTCCTGGCATAAAGAATGAACCTAAAGGTAAAAACATTTTTATAAACTACAAGCCATCATAGAGAAGCCAGACACTATTTTTTATCATATATAGGGCATTTTCTGTGTATCAGGCACTGTGTTGCAAGGATTGTATGCATGATCTTACTGAACTCTTGCAGCAATTCAGTGAGGTAAGTATAATTATCATGCCCATATTACCAATTAAAACACCACAGACCTGAGGTGCTAAGGAACATGTCTGAAGAAAAGACAGAGCCGCCGTCACTGCCCAGGCTCGTGCTATAATTATCCTGACATGGTCACACTGCCTCCAGCATCCTTATCAAATAATAATGGCATACCACACTCCACGTCTCAGTCCTATCTCTTACAACTATGGGCAGGCAAAGCCACTCTCTGAGGAGAAGTCAGTGCTATAGAAATCCATGAAAAATGTATAATCTAGAATATTGAAGTTCAAAACATATGCTATAAGCCAGGCACAAGGCTAGCTGCTGAAATCCTGGGGTATCGAATCAGTTAGTATGTCTTCTCAGTACAAGGCCCCATGGTAGGTTCTGTGGGTGACAAAGTCTGCATTAAAGAAGTTTGGTATCATCAGCACTGAACAAGGCAGAATCTGAACAGCATCTGAGATAGTCAGGAAGAAATCACAGGCCAGTTGAGGACTGATTCCCAAAGTAATTAATGGCACCAGTAGGAGCTGTAAGGTTCAGAATGGGGAAGGGGCTGGGACATTTCAGAAAGGCTTTATGGAGTACATAGTATTAGATTTAATTTTTGAGCATGGATGGGGTTTGGTCAGAGACCTGGGGAGAAAAATCCTAGTAGGAGGGCAAATATAAACCAAGATTTCAGATTAGAAAAAAAAAAAGAAAGAAAAAGATGTATCTGTGGTTTTCTGCCTCAACAACTAATGGCCCACATTTGGAACTAGGTCAAAATCTCCTTTCAGAGGAATCTAGCTAGCTAGCCCTTGTCCTGAAGACAATAAGGAGGCACTGGAAGGGTTGCTTTGTTGGTTTTTTGTTTTATTCTGAGCAGAACACAATAGAAGTTATATTTCAGAGGTTAGATCTGGGAAATGTTTGGGATAGAAGTGGAAGGATTCAGAGCAGGTGGAAGTTTACCTCAAACAGATCTGAACTGAGAAGAACAGAACTGGATGGTCATAATATAGAACTAAAAAAAAAAAAGCAAACAGAAGGATATTGCAAAGGAAAATTGCCAGGACTTGGAAAATGGGTATATCTGGGTAGAGGACCGATGGAGATGAAGGTTTTTCTATAACATTTTGACTATTCCAGTTATGCTAAACTTTTCTCAAAAAATTTGCTCATCGAAAAAACAGCTAGAAAGAATCCTTACTAAATCTAAGGATCGAGTCTTAAAAAATAAAGCCTGCTCAGTCAACAAGCCCTGTCCCAGCTCACAGTGAGAAGCTCTAATTGTTTTCTTTTTCCATATAAACACAGGCTTAGAGGGGGCCCAGCCCATTTTCTCTCCTGCCTGATTCCTGCCTGGCTCTCTCCACAACTTAGACAAGATTATTTTATCACCCCCTGAAATATTCAGGTCCAGCTGAGTTGAGGAATGGCAGGAGGGAAGTGTCATATTTATTCTAGAATATTTTCTTGCCAATAGTTTTGTCTCTTTTAGCCCCGGTCTAATGTTTGGTTCCTGTGTCTATGAACAGCTCTGTTTGTGTGGCTGATTATTGTGGTTCTCAAGCTCACCCTGTCACGCCATTCCAGGTTGTCGATCTAGCTGTCTGTTCTCCGTTAATTGGTAGATGGTCCAGTCTCCCTTTCCCCCATATGGAACCTATTCTCTGCGCAAGGGGCTTGTTTATATTTCCTTTATCTTGGGGATGCTTGTCCGTATATCTTATTCACTCATCCACTGAGCGGCTGTTTCACATGTGCCCCATGCTCATTTACCAGGTCTCTGATCCTCACTCGGCAGGGTTCAGGGACACGCCACCTCTTCCTCCAACTTAAAGTTTGCAAAGCCAGGGGAGGTGTCCCAACAGAGGGCCAGCACCCTGTGTTCATCTCTTAGTTGAGTATTCTACAAGTCTTGTGTTTCTAGTTTATGTGTTGTTTATTTGTTTTTAATCTTCCTACCAGTTAAGAACGGGGACTCTGGAATCAGACTGTCCGGGTTCCTGTACTTATCCCACATTTGCTACCTCTGGAGCTTTGGAGAGGTAACTGAATTCTCAGCCCCTCAATTTCCCATTTATTGAGCAGGAATGATAATAAGAGTAATAAGGCTATGCACCTGGCATATAATAAATGCTCATTAATGTTATTTTTTTTTTTATTTTTTTTTTTTATTGTTACTAAATTTTTTTTTCCAGTGTTTCAAGATTCATTCCCCATTGCCCACACCCAGTGCTCCCCGCTTTAGGTGTCCCCAGTAC